>CM053037.1:180127116-180222116 GCA_028564925.1 Lithobates sylvaticus
TACCCCAAAAGCCCACCCCCTAGCAACGCCACTGGGTGTGCTTCATACATTTTGTATGGCACCCCCAAAGCACCTACGTTGTAGAGCACCACACTCTCAGCAATGAGTCCACTACTCAGTTCTCTGCTAAATCACTGCTGGGAGGGGGGAGCTGAGCTGCTGAGAAACTGCTGGTGATCAGTGCTGATCACTGCAAGGAGGGGACAGCAGAATGAGCTAAGCTGTTGAGGAACTGCTGGGACTGGGGGAGAATTGCTAGGAGGGGAGTGTCGATTTAGTGCAGGGAGGGGGAAGCAGAATGACCTGATCTGCTGAGTCGTTGCTGGGAGAGGGGTGCAAGGGAAGCGGAGCTGCTGAGGGGGAAGCAGGTTGAATAAAGCTGCTGATGAAACTGGCTGGAAAAATGTTGGCTCTGCAGTGAACTACGATGATGAATTGCTCCACAGTGCCTGTAGCTACATAGGTCAGTTAGGGATCGGCTGATGATCATTTACTTCTTCTTTAAGTGTATGTAAAAATCCAAAAAAATTATATTTTTTATTTTTGTATAAAATAAGGCAATTTTAGACCCTTCGCCAAGTTTTTCTGCAGTTTGTGTCCCCACTGTGAAGATTCACATCTCTGTTTCTCCTGGTAACTATTGTTCCATACCTCCCAACATTTTGAGACGGGAATGAGGGACACCTACAAGCAAAACATATGTAGGCATAGGACACGCCCCCTGACACACCCCCTTAAAGGAGAACTAAAAAAACTAAAAGGTTAATTAAATCCACAAGTGCTTTTTTTACCACTACTATTCCTTTATGTTGGCTTTTAAAATATACAAATGCAGAAATTTACAATTTGGATGAAAGGTTTAGCACTGGGAAACACTTTTTGAATGATAAAAAGTGCATTTTATATACAACTATAAAGATCAGACCAAAATGAGGGACAAATGAGGAGGAATGAGGGGCAGAGGGACATTGCTCCAAATCAGGGCAGTCCCTCAAAATCAGGACATTGGGAGCCATGTTGTTACCGAGATAGAAAGTATGGAGAAATCCAAAATTTGGGGTGACAACTTGGAAATAAATTCCCTTCACTTTGGTGAGATTTCCTACCACTTCCTTTTGCATCTCCAAGACCGGAAGAAACATCTCCCCATTCTGAATACAATAGGCAAGGTTCAGCATGAATATCTCCAGCTCATGTCTTTCACAACTGACATACACTATATATTACCAAAAGTATTGGGACACTTTACACGCACATGAAATTGAATGGCATCCTAGTCTTGGGTTCAATATTGCCTTGGCACACCCTTTGCAGCTATAACAGCTTAAATTCTTCTCAAAAGACTGTCCACAAGGTTTAGGAGTGTGTCTAAGGGAATGTTTGACCATTCTTCCAGAAGCACATTTGTGAGGTCAGGCAATGATGTTCCACGAAAGGCTTGGCTTGCAGTCTCCGCTCAAATTCATTCCATTTCTCGTTTTGCATTTATGGCCGGTGGCTCAGACAGTATAGAGGTCGGGGGGTCAGCCAGCAGCTATCCTATGCAGTAGGTCACCTATGAGGGCTCGTGTAAGTACCTTGCTTTGTACCACCTGGTTGAGGTGCAGGCCAGTCAAGTTCCTCCACCCCAAACTTGCTCATCCATTTCTTTATGGACCTTCTTTTTTCACTGGTCCAAATCATTTGGTGGAGGGGGATTATGGTGTGGGTTGTTTTTCAGGGGTTGGGTCCCTTAGTTCCAGTGAAGTGAGCTCTTAAGGAGTTGGCATACCAAGACATTTTGGACTATTTCATGCTCCCAACTTTGTGGGAACAGTTTGGGGATGACCCCTTCATGTTTCAACATGACTGCCCACCAGTGCACAAAGCACGTCTATTATGACACGGATGGGTGAGTTTGGGTGAGGAACTCGACTGGCGTACCAGTACACAAAGAAAGGTAATTGACAGGAGCCCCCATAATACCACCTCCTCGATGGGATAGCTGCTGGCTGAACCCCCCCCCCCCCCGACCTCTATACTGTCCTGAGTCACCGGCCATCATTGCAAAACAATAATCAAAATAAGTCCTTTTATCTGCATACATTTCAGGTCAGCGATTCAAAATATTGAAGCCGCTGGATCAGAAGACAACCCAGGCAACTAGCAGAAGGCCAGTCATCACTGCTCACCTCCTCCATCACAGGAGGGAGCTCTTACCTCTCCTATGATGCAGTAGCACTGAATCAGCATTTGAAGAAAGTCACTCCTGTGATGGTGGAGGGAGCAGTGATGAATAGCCTCACTTAGCAATTCCTGGGAGAATCCATTCAGGCTTCGTAAGGTATGTACAGGGCTGGTGCAAGGTTTTTGCCACCCTAGGCGAAACCTAATTTTGCACCACCCCTTTGCTCCCACCCCTGACTCCACCCTCCTTTTCCCTGCCCATGTATATACCACCTTTTTAATGAAGTGCCCATCAAATGCATCCTCACCCACACCCATCAAATGCACCCTCACCAGTGCCCATCAAATGTTCCTCACCAGTGCCCATCAAATCCGCCTACCGCTCCCATCAATACAGTCTACCATGCCCATCAATGAAGTTTTGCTGCATTCCATTCATTCGAAGAGTCAGGACACAGACACAATCCTCCGCCGCCAATGCGCCCCTGACACTATTGCGAACAGACGGCGGCATGCCTGCTGAATGCTGGAGACTTAGTTGCTTTGCTGCCAGCGAGAAGAGAGTAGGAACACCAGTGGCCGGGCGCCCAAGGCAGCGTGCGCCCAAGGCGGCTGCCCTATTTTGCCTAGTGGTAGCACCACCCTGGGTATGGTATTTGGCCTACAATTCTATAGCAAGGCTTTATTCAACTTCATCCAGATCTGCCCCAGCATGTTTTTTTTTTTTTTCCCTCTACAGACCCCCTTATCTGCATAGCAGTTTTGTGGCAAAAGGTGAACCAACCATTCAAGGCTAAACCGCAATAAAATAAAAATTTCCATATAACCACGTGCTGTCATGCTGACCGTTTTTTTCTGTCACTTTTGTTACAAGTTTAAATTCATAATTTTTTTTCTAGAAAATTACATACATACACACACACACAATTTATATTAATGATATACACACATTTATAATATATAATATATATATATAAATATATATATATATATAGATATATATATTATATATACACACACACACACCACACACACACACACACACACATTATATATATACACACCCACATATATACATTATACACACACACTACACACACACACACACACACAACACACACACATAATATATACATATATACACACATTCACACATTATATTTATTTTAGCAGAGACCCTAGTAAATTAAAATAATGATTGTTGCTATTTTTTTTATATCACACTGTATTTGTGCAGTGGTTTTGCCAAACCCATTTTTTGTGGGAGAAAATACACTTTTAACCGCTTCAACAGCCCAAAGATTTTCCCCCCTTCCTGACCAGAGCAACTTTTGCCAATTCGCACTCTCTGCGCTGCTATAAACTGACAATTGCGCGGTCGTGCGACTAACACCAAAACAAAATGGACGCCTTTTTTCCCCACAAATTTTTTTAAAGACTTTCTTTTTTGGTGTATTTTGATCACCTCTGCAGTTTTTTTTATTTTGCGCTATAAACAAAAAAAAGAGCAACAATTTTTGAAAAAAGAACAAAAAAAAAAATTATATTTTTTTACTTTTTGCTAAAATAAATATTTGTCAGTGCCCACCAGTGGTTGCCTGGGGGGGTCATGCCAATGCAACCTTCTCAGTGCCCACCAGTGAAGAGGTCTGCCAGTGCACATCAATGCCCATAAAGGCCATCAGTGCCATATCAGTGCCGCCTATCCGTGCCCATCAATGCCGCCTGTCTGTGCCTCCTCAATCATGATGCCTCTCATGCCTCCTCATCAGTGATCCTCTCAGTGCATCCTTCAATCAGTGATGCCTCTCATGCCTCCTCATCATTGATGACTCTCATGCCTCCGCATCAGTGCCCTTAATGCCCATAAAGCTGCCCATCAGGCTATCTTTTCAAGCCAGCCCATAGGTGCTGCTTTCAGTGCCTCATCAGTGCCGCCTATAAGATCACAATCAGCGAAGGAGAAAAATTACTTCATTTACAAAATTTTGTAAGAGAAATAAAGAAAAACATTTTTCTCACAATTTTTTTGTTGTTAGCAAAATATAAAAAATTAAAACAGCATTTTCAAAAAAAACAATATTCATAAAAAGTTCCTTTGGGTACATAATTGCATGACGGTGCGATTCCTCATTAAAAAAGTGTGACGGACTGAACGCTGTCTCTCTGTGGACAGGAAGGGATGAAGTGCCCGTTATTAAAGTGGTTCTTAGCCGCGGACAGCAACAAGGGACTATCCGCGGATTATCCGCCTGACCGAAGTCGAGCGAAATTAATCCCCTCGTGTTTGGGCGCCCGCGGACTTTTTTTGGCCAAAGTAACGGCGACTAAAGTTTTTAAGTTTTGTTTTAAAATTATCCGCTGGGACTTGGCAGTCCAGCGGGACAATCCGGCCGTGGGTAGTATGGTCCGCGAACCAAAAATGACGCATGCTCAGTAGCAAGAGGTTTGTTTCTAGATTTTCGTTTTCTAGTCCCGTCGTACGTGCGTACGTCATCGCGTGAACCGTCGGACTTTTTTGCGTGATCGTGTGTGGTCAAGTCCGTTCGCTTTTAGTCCACGGACCCAGCTGGAAAGTCCAGCGGATTGTCCAGCTGGACTTAGGTCCGCCGGAAGTCTCCTTCGTGTACGCGGTCATTAGACCACACTTCTAGAAGGGGGGAACAGAGATGCTGGTTATAGAAGTGATGAAGGCCAAAAACCGCCTCCAGAAGGGACCTATCAGCCGGACTGTCCCAAAAAGACATGCATGAAATCCGCAGCTGGTGTGGAATGCGCCACAAAGGAGGATTGGTTCCCAAATATCTTAGCCAGGCTAGCAAGTGTGAGATGAGACCGCAATGTATGAAATTAATGTGTATGAAGCGTCTCTAGCTGAGACAAAATCTGTAAAAGGAGCTTCCTAACCTCCTCCCATTCCTCCGGGAATTGGCCCAGGAGCCACTACTTCACAAGTCGTAACAGTGTAGTAAGTTTCTGGAAAAAGGTATATAGATAGGGGGACAAAGTTTGAACAAAAACTCCTCATCAACAATTCGATATCATTAACTTCTAATGCCGCGTAACACGCGCCGGACTTCCCCGCAGACATAGGTCCGAAGGGATTAGTCCGTCGGACCTTTCGAACGGGACATTCGAACGGACTTTCGAAACGGACCTCAGTCCATGCGTGGTGGCCCAAGTCCGTTTCGTTCGGAAAGTCCGTCGGAACCTCGCCAAAAGTCAGTCGAAGGACATCGACCTAGTTGCCAAAAGTCCAGTCGTGAGTATGCGCATAGAAATGTGAACTGGGCCAAAAAAAACAAACTAAAAAAAAAAAGAAAAAAAGAAAAGAAAAAAAAATATATAGATGGTATT
The DNA here is from genome assembly GCA_028564925.1 of Lithobates sylvaticus. Lineage (NCBI taxonomy): Eukaryota > Metazoa > Chordata > Amphibia > Anura > Ranidae > Lithobates > Lithobates sylvaticus. The sequence goes on from CM053037.1 coordinate 180,132,640, forward strand.
AGTGGTTGGAAAATTTCCTTTAAACAGCAAAGATTTTCAGAGAGCTAAATTGTCCGACTGTTGGTCAGGTTGCCACCTGTCCCCGGGATTCACCTGTAACAGTACAGGTTTTGAATCATGTTGTCCGGGTTTTTTGCCGCCTAAATCCCAGACAGGAAATGTGGCTCGAACAGACCGACAAGGGTGAATATGTACACCACATACGAATCTCTTTGGAGCGCCTAAAGGTGTCCCAGGTCTGTTTACACTCCTATTGTGTTACTAAAAAAAATGTAAAAAAATAAAAGAAGAAAAAAATAATATTATTATATATTTTAAAAAAAAAAAAAAAAAAAAAAAACAAATTATATATATATATATATATATAAATATATATATATAATTTTGTTTTTATTAATTATTATTTTTTATATAATATAATAATTTTTTTTTTTATTGCGTCTCTGCCGCTTTGCTTTCTTCAAAGCCAAACCTAAAGGTGACAACCCAGTCAGGGTACAAATATAAGTGGTCCGGTTTGGGTTTTCCCACAAAGGTATACATGTGGAGCGAAAACCTGAGGTCCCTCGTTGCAGAGCCAGAACCACAACCCCCCAGCCTTTCCAGTATAGAGCGCAATGAGCTAGCGAGACTATGGGACTTAGGACTCCTATATAATAAATGTTTTAAAGCCCTCAAGACCCAAGCATCCGCTTCCTGGGCATCATCGAAAGGGCGGTCAACATATTCCTAAATTAATGAAGAAAATTCAAGTTTTTACATTATTTAATTTTACGTTTTTAAGCATAAAAGTTTAAAGTCCAAGTTTACCAGTAAAAAAATAAAAGTCCCTAAAAACTATCTCGTAGTTTTGAGACGCTATAACATTGTGCAAACCAGGGTCTTCAAACTACAGCCCTCCTTTTGTTCAGGCACTACATTTCCCATCATGCCAGTCATGTATGGTGAATGTCAGAGTTTTGCAATGCCTCCAATGGAAGTGTAGTTCTGCAACAGCTGGAGGGGGCCGTAGTTTGAGGATCCTGGAGCAAACCAATCAAATACGCTTTAATTTTTTTAATATTCACTTTTTAATCAATATACCGCTTCATTGGGATTTTTTCCCCACAAATATGTAGCAGGCATACATATTGGCCTGAATTAATGTAGAAATTTGTTTTTTACATATTTTTTTATTTGGATATGTAGTTATAGCAAAAGTAGAAAAATATTGTTTTTTTTTATTTTTTTCCAAAATGTAAGTTTTTTATTTTGTTTATAGCTCAAAAAACAAAAAAAAAAACAAAACAAAACACAGAGGATAAAAGCCTACCAAAAGAATACTCAATTTGTGTCGGGGGGGGGGGGGGGGTGTATATTTTTGTATTTGGGTACAATGTTGCAATTGTCAGTTAAAATAATGCAGTTCCATATAGCAAAAATGCCTGGTCATACAGGGGGGGTAAAATCTTCAGTGGTTTAAGCTGACCATACACCGGATCAAATCTGGCAGTCCTTCTGAGCCTGATTCATATATGGGCAGGCTGTTGGTACATCCAGCATGATTTTTAGGCAATGCGATTATAGCCGCTAACACAATCAATTGTGCGCTCCCGGGAAAGCCCGCAATCAATTCCCTTGCTAATTTCTAATGTTGGGAGTATGAAAAAAACCTTAGATGTTCTTAACTTCCCCGAATCCACCTACGTAAACCCTCCGTTCACATTGCAAACAGCGTTTGAATCGTGCAACTTCCCTCGGCAAAAAAATAAATAAATAAAAAAAAAAAAGAATAAAAATAAATACATTTTTTATATATATAAATATATATATATATATATATATATAATACTATATAATTATATATATATATATATTATAAATGTGTAAAACATAAATAAAAAGAAATAAGCTATAAAAGGAAAAATAAATAAAAAACTTAAAAAATTAAAATAAATAAAAAATAACTGTAAAAAAAATTTCAAAGCCGCATGCCAGTGTGACTACAGGTGCGACTTGGAAGACATCTGTTGTCGCTTCTAGCACAGATCTCTATGCAAGTCACACCCAAATCACAAAAGTATGCAGAAACTACTTTTTTAAAAATTCGATAGCGGCACCGCAAACTTAGCGTAGCACCGATTTTAAAAAAAATTCAGAGCCAATGTCTGACAATAGGTTGCAACACTCTTCAAATCGCATGACAAGACACTCTGTGTACAGGGGGGCTAAAACAAGAAACCAACTGGGATAGAAGGCTCCATTCACATCTATTAGGTGTGAAAAGTGCATGCCTCAAATTTTTTTGTGTTTGCATGCAATAGGCCTGCCGCCAGGTGGATTTTACTAAATCAAGTCGATTTAAACACCGAGCCTTTTTACTAGTGAATTTAAAGCAACTCGCAATCAAATCATTACATTTTTAAAAGCAACTGTCGCTCTGTCCTGCGGCACTCCTCCTCTACCCGCTTTGACTCACCGCAGTCCCATTCACTTTAAAGGACGCTGGTGTGTGGCGGTGACACAACAAGTGAGGGACGGTGGCGGCAGCAGGTGATTGGATGCCCGGAACAGGCCACTGCCTTTCTGGATTCTGAAATGACAGTTGCCCTTTAATTAAGACTTATTCTTGCTGGTAGTTAGAATCTTTAAATTTGCAAACAAAATTTATGTTTTTCCCCATTTAGAAAAAATAAGCTGTCGGTTAGTAAAGCACGATATCAGAACCGATTCAATCATACAATTTGTAGTGTACATAGATTTGATCTGAAATGACAGTGCCTTTAAAATGTAAAAAGACTGATTCCTTGCTGAAGTTAAAAATATGTAAGATTTGCAAACAAAATGAATGTTTCCCATTTAGAATAACAAGCTGTCGGGTTATAAAGCGCGATAATCAGAACCGATTCAACATACAGTTTGTAGTGACATAGATTCAAAACAATGAATAAAGGAATATTCCTGAACTTTGATCATCTCACGGTTTACTGTGACATTGTTGACTGCATCAATACAGTGCATGTATATCTCACTCAGCTTGCAGAGCTGGATTCATTGAATGAGTTACCCAATATGTAAATATTTAGAAATATATAGCCTAATGCTTACATTAACTAAGCTCCATTTCATGCTTGAATATCTAAAATTATTAAAAAGTATCTTAAAAATCGAAAACTATCTTTTAGATAATCACATTTATTTTAATAAAAAAAAATACAATAATAATATAAATAAAATATAATAATGTATTAAAAATTGTTAAGATATATATATATTTAATAGATATATTTTCTATTTATTTATTATTATAATATATTTTTTATCGATCGTTATAATTATATTTATATTTTTTAATATATATTATATATATATATAAATATATATATATATATATATAAATAATAAAAATATATAATTTTTTTAATAATAAATAAATAAAATTATAACGATCAAGAAAAAAATAATAATACAAAAAATAATAAAATAAATTAAATATATATTTATATCCACCCTGGGCTCCCTACATGCCAAAAAGCCACTAAGACTGCGCCACAACCAACACATGGCCACTCTGCTACTAGCAATTGGTCACGTTACCAAAATGCGTTGGGTGCCATTAAGAATTCGACACCCTTCAACTCTACAGAAGGGATTTTTTTAATTTTTTTTTTGTGCATTAAGAAATTGCGCTTTTTTTGGTCATTCCCTGCATCGCCAACAAAATCGAACTAGCCCTACAGCTATATCAAGAATGAAAAAAAAAAAAAATACAAGAAAAACGTGAGCGTGTGAGCCATTCCTTCTGTATCCTAGAAAATTAATGTTGACCGGAGTGCTGCCACCCAGACGTACTATGAAGCAATCTCTATAGGAAATCAGTCTATATGTAGAATTTCCATACCGGCCTGGTCCTGTTACAGACCGCACCTTCTGGTTCCCATATTTGCACCGTTAGGCATCAGTAACCTGCAGCTCATTGCAAAATCCCAGGAAATGCTCAGTCAGCGAACAAACAACGCGTTATTATAACAAAGTCCAAACGAGTGACGGCAGGAATACGGCCAAGCCGGAGTTTCGGTGAATCAGGCCCTGGGCGGCGTTACAAAAGTGCAGGCGAGAGTCGGTCCGCTGGGTTTTAGATCGCGAGCTGCTGCATGAGCCGTGGCGTGTACAACCACAAGGACTCTTTCACAGTATCAAAAAAGATCCACATTTTTTTTTAGGCCTGCGTCAACTCTCTGCGCTTGAGAACTGTGCAAAATTCGCACGTCCCGACAGGCCAGACAAATTATTATTATTATTATAACAAATTTATATAGCGCCATCAGTTTGGCACAGAGAGCTTTACAACATGAGGGCAAAGTACGGTTACAATACAATTCAATACGAGGGATCCGAGGGCCCTCGATCATAAGAGCTTACAATCTAGAATGCGTTGCAATTGAGGACTTGAAAAGTCCTGCAAGCACATCTTTGGGCAGTTTGGGTGCTGTATACAGCGCCCCCATAATGCTCTGACCACTAAAATGAATTGGCAGCGTGTCCAATCGCTTCGAAAGCGCCGCAACATGTGCGTTTTTTAACCCGTCTAACCCCCTAGCAAGCCAAACAGCGCCAATTAAACAGCGCAAAAGCGAGCATGCGTTAGCACTAACACAGCCGCTGCCCCATGTAAAAGGGTCTTACCCCCCTTTCATGAACAGGTCATTTTTGTGAAACAGCCCGCGGTACTTTAACCACTTGCCGACCGCCACATGTACGTCGCAGAATGGAACGTTGGGCAAATGGGCGTACAGGTATGCCCCTTTGATTTGGCACTAATGTGGTCACGCGCGTGACCCCTTCCGTGATAGGATGCGGTCCGACTCGATGCCGCAGGGATACCCACAGCGTGTCAAGGAGCTAAGAACTGCCTAGGGACCGTTCCACTGATCATAGCTCCCTGTGATCGGAGCTATGATCAGTGAAGTGACTCTCGTACCACGCCCCCTAACAGTTAGAATCACTTCCCTAGGACACACTTAACCCCTCCCTAGCCCCCTACTTAACCCCTCATTGTCATTTTTACAGTAATCAGTGCTATTTTAATAGCACTGATCCTGTAAAAAAATTACAATGGTCCCAACAATGTGGCAAAATAGGTCCATAGGGTCCGCCATAAATTCTCAGTCACATATAAAAAAAAAAAAAAAAATACAAAATAAATAAATCACAGATCGCCGCCATTACTATTAATAAAAAGGCCATAAAACTATCCCTATTTTAGACGCCTATAACTTTTGCGCAAACCATTCATTTATGCTTATTGTGATTTTTTTACCAAAAAAATGTAAAGAATACAACTCGCCTGAACTGAGGAAAATATAAATTTTTTCTATATTGTTTGGGTATAAACAAAAAAAAAAAATTTATTATAGCAAAAAGTAAAACAGAATGCGTTTTTTTCAAAATTGTCGTTTTTTTTGGTTTATAGCGCCAAAACATAAAAACGCCAGGGGCGATCAAATACCACCATAGAAAAGCCTCTATTTTGTGGGGGAAAAAAAAGGAACGTCAGTTTTGTTTTGGAACCACGGCGCACGACCCGCGCAATTGCCAGTTAAAACCACGCTTGCCGAATCCGCAAAAAGCTCTGGCTTTGTCCAGCAAAAATGGTCCGTGGTGAAGTGTTAACTGACAATGCCGCAGTCTGCAACGCTGTACTCAAATAACATTTATGTTCTTTTTAAACCCCACAAATAGAGCTCTCAATTGGTGGCATTTGATGAGCACTGTTTTTTTTTATTTTTGCGCTATAAAAAAAAATATATAAAAAGGTGATGTCCAGTGGCAGTTCGTTAATCCCCCGCAGCGTCAAGTTAGGCTACTTTCAACTGAGAGCTGACAGGGGCTATAAGCGTTAAAAATAGCCCTGTAAAGCGCCTCTCCGTCACCGAAGTGTAAAGCCAAGTGCTTTCACACGGAGCGGTGCACTTGCAGGACGATAAGGCACTTTTCACACTGGTGCGGGGGACAGCGTCGTAAAAGCGCAGCTATTTTTAAGCCCGCGCTTTACCATCATTTTAGCTGCGCTTTTAACCCCTCTAGAACGTCGAAAAAGGGTTAAAGCACCCGCAAAGCGCCGGATGCTGAAGCAATTTGCGGGTGCTTCAGGCTGCCAATGTTTTAAATGTCCAGGGGTGTTTTTGGAGCGGTGTATTCACCACTCCCGCAAAGCCCCAAAAGACTTTTTTTTTTCCCGTCCTGCAAGCGCAACCGACCTGGTGTGAAGGCACTCGGGCTCTCACACGTGCTGCAGGGAGGAGTTTTTTTCAGGCGCCATTTTTATCCCGTTAGCGGCCTGAAAAAAAAACGCCTCAGTGTGCAAGTAGCCATAAAAAATTCATGCAACAGCATCCTTGAAATCAATGGGCACGCCGCCGAAGCGCCAGAAAAGCGTCAGGCCAGCTGCACTTTGTGGGGGCTATTAACCCATTATTTCGCCGCTCGCGGAGTTAAAAGCACTCCGCTAGCGCTAAAAGCGCCTCTAAACCTATGCACTTTACTGCAGACGCCCCCTCCCGCCCGCGCTTCATGTGAAAGTGCCCCGCCGCACTATCGCAGTCCGTCTATAAGTCGCTAATCGCACCATTACCTAGTATAAAATGTAAAATATATCTATAATATACCACACATACATAAAACACACATACATACCTTTTTATTTTTTTTAATAAATAAAACAAAATTTTTTTTATCATAATATATGATATATATATATATATATAGAATATTTCCACACACAACATAGTAATACACGCTATAAACAAACCAATCATTATCACTTTATTTGGATTTATTTTTTTTTTTTTTAACCACAAGACATGTAGCAGCATACATATTTTGGCCCAAAAACATTAAAGCGGTAGTAAAACCCCCTGACATATTTTTAAATTTTTTATACACCTGTAAGGCCCCTTTCACACTGGGGCGTTTTTTCATGCGGTGCAGCGCTAAAAATAGCGCCTGTTCACCGCATGAAAAAATCCTCCCCTTTAACTCCAGTGTGAAAGCCCGGCGGGCTTTCACACTGTAGCGGTGCGCTAGCAGGACGGCAAAAAAAGTCCTGCTAGCAGCATCTTTGGACGGGATAGGAGCGTGTGTTCACCGCTCCTAACCGCTCCTTCCCATTGATTACAATGGGAGACCGCGGTAAAACCGCGGCAATACCGCGGTTACCGCGGCAATACCGCGGCTACGGCGGCGCTCTGCGGGGGGTGTTTAACCCGTTTTCGGCCGCTCGCGGGGGGTAAAACCGCACCGCGAGCGGCCGAAAACCGCGGTAAAAACACGGTAAAGCAGCGCTAAATATAGCGCGGCTTTACCGTCACCGCGGCTCACCGCCCCAGTGTGAAAGGGGCCTGAGGGAAAGGCATAATGAGCTAGTATGCACCACATACTAGCTCATTATGAAATATTTACCTTAGAACGAGGCGTCGGTAAACTCACCTGGTCCACGCCGAGGTCGCTGACATGTTGCCTCCGTGTGTCTTCCGGGTATCGTGACTCCAGTGGCTGGAGCCGCGATGTCGTCACTCCCGCGCATGCGCACAGGAGACTTCATCCCGGCAGGGTTCGGATTCTGCCGGCCTTCCGGCCGAGAATCCCCCGTGCGCATGCGCCGCTGCAGATCAGCGGCGCATTGCACGGGGAATATCTCCTAAACCGTACAGGTTTAGGAGATATTTTTTTTTACCTGCAGGTAAGCCTCATTATAGGCTTACCTTTAGGTGAAAGTCAAAAAATCGACTTTACTTCCACTTTAAGAGAGAGATTACATTTTTTTTTTTATTGCTATCCTTTTATTTTTATTGGATGTTTTATAGCAGAAAGTAAAACAAAAATTTATTTTTTTTTTTTCCCTCTCAAAATTGTCAGTCTTTTTTTGTTTATATACGTAATAAATAAAAAAAAAAAAAAAAAGAAGAAGAAAAAAAGAAGGTGAATAAATACCACCCAAAAAAGATCCATTTGTGTGAAAAAAAAAAAATGAAAAAAATTTATGTTGGGTACAGCATTGCATGACCAAGCAATGTCAGTGAAGTAATGCAATGCGGCATAGCAAAAAATATAATAAAAAAATTATCCTTGAACGGGATACAATCTTCTGGAGCTGAAGTGGTTAAAATACCACACTGATACAAGAAGCTTGTGGTTGCGGCATGCTTAGGGTTGCCACTTTTTCTTCAAGCCAAACCCGAACACTTTAGCGGTGCACAGCAAAAAAAAAATATTTTTACCATACACTATTGGCATGTAACAGACCTGGGAGACCTTTGGGCACTCCAAAGAGAATAGCAATGCAGCGTGCATAGTGCCCCTTCAACCCTCCTGTCAGGCCCTGTTCTGAGACACATTCCTGTCTGAATATTGTGTCCGGGTTTCAGGTAGTCTGAAAACCGACACATAATTCAAAACCCGAACTTTCCGGGTGAATCCCGGACAGGTGGAACCCTAGGCATGCTCCCTGTTGCTGAGTTAAAATTACCACCGCTACAATGCAAACAGTCGCAGCATCCTCATCCAGCTCAATAGTAGAATTTAGCTATTTGGTTTGGGGGGGGGGGCAGTAAAACCACGGCTCATTTGCCATTTTTTTCCCCCCTCCTGTGCACTCATCTGAAAGAACCCCAAGACAAGGGGAAGACACCGGTTGCCCATAGCAACCAGACACTTCAGCTCTAACCTGCATTAGAAAGACAAGATCAGACTTTGTAACCCATAGCAACAAAGCAGGTCTCAGAGTACTGCAGTCAGATGGATTCCGATTGGTTGCTCCACTAGCAGCATATTTATTGAGTACTACAGTAACCCATAGTGACTGTGTGTAAACATCATGGGTTAACGCATTCTCCAGAGGCAGAGATGTGACCCTAGCGTAGCCGCCTTCCACCGCCGATACCCTGGCAGACCCGGGCCCCTCTGACATCTGCCCTGTTCCCACGCAGGTGGCCGGTGACACCAATTAAGGACACCGCAGTAACCCCCCCCCCCCCCGCCACAATCCAGATAGAAATAACCAAGCGGACTCTTTCCACCTCTCCTTTGTTGTCGTTAAGCGAGAGCTTCCCTGACATGGGGCTACGCGACTCCTAACCCCCCGATTCCCATGGGAACCACTACAGGAGACACATCTATGGGAAAGTTTACACCACACAATAAAACTGGCGAGCTCAGCTCATTTTTAAGCTTGTGTATGTATATACACTCACCGGCCACTTTATTAGGTACACCTGTTCCATCGCTTGGTAACACAAATTGCTAATCAGCCAATCCATGGCAGCGACTCAATGAATTTTCGACATCTAGATGTGGTGAAGACAACTCGCTGAAGTTCAAACCGAGCATCAGAATAGGGAAGAAACAGGATTTAAGTGACTTTGAGCGTGGCATGGTTGTTGGTGCCAGACGGGCTGGTCTGAGGGTTTCAAAAACTGCTGATCTACTGGGATTTTCACACATCACCTTCTCTTGGGTTACAGAAAATGGTCCGAAAAAGAGAAAATATCCATGTGAGCGGCAGTTGTTGGAGTTGGAGGAAAATGCCTTGTTGATGTCAGAGGAGAATGGGCACAGAGCCGGTGCTACCACTAGGCAAACTAGGCGGCCGCCTAGGGTGTCCCTGCTGCCTAGGGCGCCCGGCCACTGGTTTTCCTACACTCTTCTCTCTGCAACAAGCAACTAGCTCTCAGCATCAGCAGGCAGCCGCCTCTCCGTTCACACATAGTGTCAGAGGCGCAGCAGGGGTGAAGGACTGTGTCTGTGTCCCGCCTCCCCGCAGCAAGCAAACATTCATTGATGGGCACTGGTGAGGCTGAATTTGATGGGCGCTGGTGAGGCTGCATTTGATGGGTCTGGTGAGGCTGTATTTGATGGGCGCTGGTGAGGCTGCATTGAAGGGCGCTGGTAGCCTGCATTTGTGGGCGCTGGTGAGGCCGCATTTGATGGGCGCTGGTGAGGCCGCATTTGAGGGGTGCTGGTGAGGCCGCATTTGAGGGGCGCTGGTGAGGCCGCATTTGAGGGGCGCTGGTGAGGCCGCATTTGATGGGCACTGGTGAGCCTGCATTTGATGGGCACTGGTGAGCCTGCATTTGATGGGCACTGTGAGCCTGCATTTGATGGGTGCTGGTGAGTCTGCATTTGATGGGCACTGGTGAGCCTGCATTGGATGGGCGCTGGTAAGCCTGCATTTGATGAGTGCTGGTGAGCCTGCATTTGATGGGCGCTTTATTAAAAAGGTGGGATTTACATGGGCAGGGAAAAGGGGGCGGAGTCAGCCGGGGACTGCAGACATGATACAAGAGGTGGTCCGAGACTGCAGACATGATACAACGAGGTAGTCAGAGACTGCAGACATGATACAACGAGGTGGTCAGAGACTGCAGACATGATACAAGAGGTGGTCAGAGACTACAGACATGATACAAGAGGTGGTCAGAGACTGCAGACTTGATACAAGGAGGTGGTCAGAGACTGCAGACATGATACAAGGAGGTGGTCAGAGACTGCAGACATGATACAAGAGGTGGTCAGAGACTGCAGACATGATACAAGGAGGTGGTCAGAGACTGCAGACATGATACAAGGAGGTGGTCAGAGACTGCAGACGTGATACAAGAGGTGGTCAGAGACTGCAGACATGATACAAGAGGTGGTCAGAGACGGCAGACATGATACAAGAGGTGGTCAGAGACTGCAGACATTTTACTGGAGATGGTCAGAGACTGCAGACATGATACAAGGAGGTGGTCAGAGACTGCAGACAAGATACAGGAGGTGGTCAGAGACTGCAGACATGATACAACGAGGTGGTCAGAGACTGCAGACATGATACAAGGAGGTGGTCAGAGACTGCAGACATGATACAAGGAGGTGGTCAGAGACTGCAGACATGATACAAGGAGGTGGTCAGAGACTGCAGACATGATACAAGAGGTGGTCAGAGACTGCAGACATGATACAAGAGGTGGTCAGAGACTGCAGACATGACACAAGAGGTGGTCAGAGACTGCAGACATGATACAAGAGGTGGTCAGAGACTGCAGACCTGATACAGAAAATGGTCGGAGACTATGAACATGCTACAGGGGTTGTTGGAGACTGGGGGCATAGTACAATCTATAACAGCTTCCATTCATCTGGAAAGGGTTTCCACAGGATGTTTGTGGATCTGTACCCATCAAGCCAAAAGAACATTAGTGAGGTCAAGCACTGATGTTGAGATGAGAGGACCTGTTTCGCAATTGGAGCTTCAATTCATCCTATAGGGCTGTTTCGGTAGGGTTGAGATCGAGGGTCTGAATGCCATTCAAGTTCCTCCACACCAAACTCTGCACACCATGCTTTTATGAAGCTGGCTTTGTACACAGGACCTATAGTAATGCTGAAATACAGAAGGACCTTCCCCAGACTGTTACCACAAATTTGAAGTGTGCAATTGTCTAAAATATCTGTGTACGCCCAGGTTCACACTGAGCTGCGGGAATGAAATTGTGCGAGTTCAGCTGAACTCGCACAATTTCACTCCCGCGTGTCAGTCCCGATTTCGGCTGCAATTTCAGACATCTGTGCGGGTTTCTGCACAGATATCAATGGAAATCACACCCCGAAATCGCAAAAAGTAGTACAAAAACTGCCTTTTGAAAATCAGTGCAGCGCCGCAAATGCTTAGTCGCACCGGTTAGGATGGTGCCATTGCCGGCAATTGCTAATTTGACATGTCAAATCGCACCAATGTGAACCAGGGCTACGATGTAGTATTGGCAGTACCCTTCACTGGCAACACCTGAGCTCAGTCAGTCATTTGGAAGGGGGTCCACACACTTTTGGTGTAACTGTCCACAAATGTTTAACCACTTCCCGCCCGTCAATAGCATATTGACGTCCGGGATGTGGTTCTGTTATCCTGACAGGGCGTCATATGATGTCCTTCAGGATAACAGCCGCCGCGTGCCCGTGGGGGCGCACATCGCGGCGATCGGTGGAGCGGTGGGTCAGTCTGACACACCGCTCCACTGATCTCGGTAAAGAGCCTCCGGCAGAGGCACTTTACCACGTGATCAGCCGTGTCCAAATCACGGCTGATCACGATGTCAACATGAAAGGCGTTGATCGGCTTTTCCTCACTCGCGTCTGACAGACGCGAGTAGAGGAGAGCCGATCGGCGGTTCTCCTGACAGGGGGGGTCTGCGCTGATTGATTATCAGCGCAGCCCCCCTCAGATGCCCACACTGGACAACCAGGGACTCCACTAGGACCATCAGGGAAGTGGGCAACATGTGGATGGCCAGGTATGTACCTCCTGGCCATCCACATGTGCAAATGATGCCCAATCTGTGCCAGTCAGTGCCCACAAATGGGCAATGACTGGCACCATCAAGTAGCAATCAGGGCCACCCATCACCCAGCAATGCCACCCATCAGTGTCATCAGTGCCACCTATCAGTGCCCATCTATCAGTGCCATCAGTGCCCATCCATGCCACCTATGCGTGCCACCCATAAGTACCCATCAGTGCCGACTATGAGTGCCCATCAGTGCCGACTATGAGTGCCACCTATCAGTGCCCATCAGTGCCACCTATCAGTGCACATCAGTGCCGCCTATCAGTGCCCATCATCAGTGGCCGTCAGTACCACCTCATGGGTGCCACCTCATCGGTCCCCATCAGTGCCGCCTTATCAGTGCCCGTCAGTGCAGCCAATCAGTGCCCATCATTGAAGAAGAAAACTTACTTCTTTACAAAAAAAATTACAGAAACAAAGAAAAACTTGTTTTTTTTCAAAATTTTCTGTCTTTTTTTATTTGTTGCGCAAAAAAGAAAAATCGCAGGAGGTGATCAAAGACCACCAAAAGAAAGCTCTATTTGTGGGAACAAAAGGATAAAAAATTGGTTTGGGTATAGTGTAGCATGACCGCGCAATTGTCATTTAAAGTGCATCAGCGCTGAAAGCTGAAATTTGGTCTGGGCTGGAAGGTGTCTAAGTGCCCCCCCGGTATGGAAGTGGTCAACCATATAGCAGGTATACGTTTGGCTATATAGTAGGTGTAATAGTCAGATATCAACATAGGCTTGGCCATTTAGTAGGTGTAACGCTCAGGTGTCTAAATACACTATATTGTCAAAAGTATTGGGACGCCTGCCTTTACATACACATGAAATTTAATGGAATCCCAGTCTTAGTCCGAAGGGTTCAATATTGAGTTGGCCCACCCTTTGCAGCTATATCAGCTTCAACTCTTCTGGGAAGGCCGTCCAAAGGGTTTAGGAGTGTGATTATGGGAATGTTTTACCATTCTTTACTGAAGCGCATTTGTGAGGCCAGGCACTGATGTTGGACGAGAAGGTCTGGTTTGCAGTCTCCGCTCCAATTCATCCCAAAGATGTTCTATTGGGTTGAGGTCAGGCCAGTCAAATTCCTCCACCCCAAACTCGCTCCTCCATGGACCTTGCTTTGTGCACTGGTGCTCAGTCATGTTGGAACAGGAAGGGGCCGTCCCCAAACTGTTCCCACAAAGTTTGGAGCATGAACTTGTCCAAAATGTCTTGGTATGCTGACGCCTTAAGAGTTCCCTTCACTGGAACTAAGGGCCCAACCCCTGAAAAACAACCCCCACACCTTAATCCCCCCCCCACCAAATGATTTGGACCAGTGCCCAAAGCAAGGCCCAAAAAGACATGGATGAGGGAGTTTGGGGTGGAGGAACTTGACTGGCCTGCACGGAGTCCTGACCTCAACCCCATAGAACATCTTTGGGGTGAATTAGAGCGGAGACTGCAAGCCAGACCTTCTCGTCCAACATCAGTGCCTGACCTCACAAATGCTCTTCTGGGAAGAATGGTCAAACATTCCCATAGCCACTCCTAAACCTTGTGGAGGGCCTTCCCAGAAGAGTTGAACTGTTATAGCTGCAAAGGGTGGGCCAACTTAATATTTAACCCGACGCAGGGCCCCATCGGGGGGGTACAGCTGTTAAAACTGTAAGGGGCCCGCCCGGGCCAGAAGAAGGCAGGAGGGGTGAATGGGAGCCATGCTGTGCATTACAGAATCGATCTTGGCTTATTTTGTGGCTTTGGTTTTTTGCCCCCTTGGCTATATGGCATGGCACCCTTTTGGTATGGGGTTCTCTGTGCGGACTGTCTTTTTGAAAATGAGCTTGGGGCCAGGAGAAGATCTTTTTTACCTAGGAGTGTTTAGGAAAAGGAGGGGGGGGGGGGGTTTTGTGACAGGAGGGGGCCCGAAAAATTGGTGTTTGGTTGTTATATTGGTTTGGGGGCTGACATATTACAGGTTTTGGGGGGCCTTTTTTTGGGTTTTTTTCTCTTTTCGCTTTTTGGGGGGGCCCCAAAAACCCCTTTTTTTCCCCCCCGGCCCCTTTTTTTTTTGGGGGGGGGGGTTTCCCTTTTTTTGGGGGGGGCTGACAAATTTTCTGGGTTTTCCAATTTCATTTTTCTCCCCAATTTTTTTTCCAAATTTTCTTTTGGGGGGGTTTTTACGGTTCCCCCTTCTGACTTTTTTTGTGTCCCCCCGACATTTCTTTTCTCTAAAACAAGGGGGGGGGCTTTAAAAATTTTCCTTATACTTTTTCTCTTTCCCCTTTTTCGCTTTTCTTTTGGGGGGGCTCCATTTTGTGGGGGGGGCCTTTTCGGTGGTTGGGGGGGGCTCCTTTCCGGGGTTTGGGGGGGCTCCCCTTTTTGGGGGGGGGGGCCTTTCGGTGGGTTGGGGGGTACCTTTTTGGGTTTTTCCTCTTTCTTGTGGGGGGGTCTTTTCCCCCCCTTTTTGGGGGGGGCCCCCCTTTTCTTTGGGGGGGCCCCCCCAAAACTTTGGGGGGGGCTGACATTTCTTTGTGGGGGCTCTTCTTTGGGGTGGGGGGGCCCCCCCCTTTTCCCCGGGGTTTTTGGGGGCTCTTTCCCCCTTTTGGGGGGGGGCCCCCCAATTGGGGGGGGGGTTTTCTGGTTTGTGGGGGGGGGGGGCCTTTTCTAACTTATCCCGGGGTTTTCTTTGTTTTCTTTTGGGGGGGTGCTTAAAACTGTTTGGGGGCCTTAACGGGGTTTTGGGGGGGGCTCTTTTAAAAGGGGTTTCTGACTTTCGGTTGGGAGGGGGGGGGGACTTTCTTTTGGGGGGTGACTTTTCGGGGGGGGGCTCTTTTCTGGTTTTAGGGGGGGGGGACTTTTCTTGGGTCGCGGTTGTGACCGGGGTTTGGGCCCTTTGGGGCCCCCCCAACCCAAAGTTTTCCTCGGGGGGGGGGCAATAAAGCCCTTCCCTTTTATTTCCCCCCTCCCTCCCTTTTTTTCCTCTCTTGTTTAGGTTTTAACCTGAATTCCCTACTTTGCCCTTTTTCGGTCCCCTTTTTGGCTTTTGGTTTTTTTATCTCCTTCTGTTTTTCCCTCTGCGTCGGCTTTTTTCCCCCCCTTTTTCTTCCTGGGGCTGACTTTCCCCATTTCCCCCGTTTTGAAAAATTCCTCCCTAAATTTCCCCTCCCTTTTTCCCCCCTGTTTAAAAATTCCCCCCCTCCCTTTCGCCTTTTTTCGCAAAAATGCGCTAAAATTTGTCCTTTTTTTTTCTAAAAACCCCCCTTTTTTCCCCCCACCTTTTACTTTAAAAATTTTTTTTTTTGGGCTTTTTTGGGGTAACCCGGGAACCCCCTTCCGGGGGAACCTCTGGAATAACCCGCCCAAATTTTTCGGACCCCTCTTGAAAAAATCCGAAAGGTTTTAAAAAAACCCCCTTTTTTTTTCACTCAGGTGAGGTGACCGGTGTGCGGATTCGGTAGGATGGCCCATGGGCAAGCCCTGGGGAATGTTGGTGGTCAGGCTCGGGGGGGGGGGGGGGCAGGAATAAAGCTGTGTAAGGGGCCCAAAAATTTCTGATGGCTGCCCTGACCCTACGGACTAAGACTGGGACGCCATTAAAGTTCACAATACTCTTGGTAATATAGTGTATATGGATACCTGATCATTACACCTACTTAATGACCAAACATTTATGATCAGGTGTCCATGTATGTTTGGTCATTTAGTAGGTGTATTGATCAGGTCTCCATGCATGTTTGGCCATACAGTAGAAGTAACGGTCAGGCGTTCATGTTTGGCCGCACAGACACATTTCTTCTTACCATGTATAAAGTATAAGGCTGACTATTCCATTATCCAATGATAATTTAGCAAACTGTACAGCAATCCCATTAAGATTCCAGAACACAGTCCGAGACATGGTGTGGATTCCGCACTCTTGTAGAACTACAAGGACCAGCCCCTCCAATTATTGCAGCTTTATTCAGCAAGAAAGTGCAGAGTCATCAATAAATATGATCAATCTTTTGAGTTAAATCATTAAAAACAAAATCTATTTACCGCAGTCACCTTTGTACTTAATTAATATTAATTTAATAAATTCTGGAGTTTATGGGATTTCAAGTGAAAAAGTGATTAAGTCAGCTGAGAACTCCAAACGGACTTCCAGGGAGGGCAACCGATCGATGGAATGGAATCGGCAGTTGATCAGGACGATCAATATACAGAAAAATCACAAGAATGGGGTTCATATAGGAGAAGGCAACAATTTCTGCATTTGGCAATTGGATGGATACAATCAATGTTGTATTTTTTAACATCCACTCCACGTCTCCACCCCAAACCAATAAATACTTTTGATGGTGACAAGTTGAATTGGCTGCCAGCTTCAGCCAGGGGATCTAACCCGGACCACGTCCAACCACCACGTGTGGTCTCACTCCTCTCACTGCAGGCTTTCCTTCATTTTTACATTCTGGAGAATGCAGCTGTAACAGTGGCACCGATCCCGTACAGAGCCCCCCGGGAGACCGGCCATAAGATGAAATATCAGATTTAGACGGACTGATCCTTTAAAAACATCAACTGATGATCTTAAAGTGGATATAAACCCAATTACTGGACTCTCATAGGAGGTTTTAACACATTAATGTCATTTCAAAAGTAATGTTCAATGTATTTAAATCTCCAGATGTCATTAATATAATTGTCTAGGCTTAAAGCGAGTGCCCATGGGACTTTTAAAGAGTCATGCCAAGAGAAAAAACTGCTTTTAAAACCATAATATATAAAATGTTTAACATCTTTATTATTCACATTCCATATTGAACAATAAAAAAACATAATATATATTACATTTAGAGAAGAATAAAAAAAAAAGGATGATAACTTGGTGTATAATGTCATATAGCACACTGTGATAATCATAGCAGCAGAAGTACATGCTTTAAATCAAGCACTGATATATTCTCTCGACGCATTTCGTAAAAGAATGTTCACTTGTTGCAAGCACAGATCTCCCTGTATGGCATTTCAGCTGACAGCCACTTCTCCTCCTCTCCCTCCCACGAATTTCAGCTGTAAAGTCATACAGGGAGATCTGTGCATGCAACTTTGCCCTGCCGCACCAATCATCCCGACCATTTCCGTGTCCTCCTCCTCTGGCCCCCCCATCTCCTCCTCCTCCTCTGGCCCCCCCAGTGTCGTCCTCCTCCTCTGGCCCCCCCGTGTCGTCCTCCTCCTCTGGCCCCCCCCCGTGTCCTCCTCCTCCTCTGGCCCCCCCCCGTGTCCTCCTCCTCCTCTGGCCCCCCCCTGTGTCCTCCTCCTCCTCTGGTGCCCCCCGTGTCCTCCTCCTCCTCTGGACCCCCCCGTGTCCTCCTCCTCCTCTGCCCCCCCCCCCGTGTCCTCCTCTGGCCCCCCCGTGTCCTCCTCCTCCTCTGGCTCCCCCGTGTCCTCCTCCTCCTCTGGCCCCCCCCGTGTCCTCCTCTGGCTCCCCCGTGTCCTCCTCCTCCTCTGGCCCCCCGTGTCCTCCTCCTCCTCTGGCCCCCGCCCGTGTCCTCCTCTGGCCCCCGCCCGTGTCCTCCTCTGGCCCCCGCCCGTGTCCTCCTCTGGCCCCCGCCCGTGTCCTCCTCTGGCCCCCGCCGTGTCCTCCTCTGGCCCCCCCCGTGTCCTCCTCCCCCTCTGGCCCCCCTGTGTCCTCCTCCCCCTCTGGCCCCCCGTGTCCTCCTCCCCCTCTGGCCCCCCGTGTCCTCCTCCTCCTCTGGCCCCCCGTGTCCTCCTCCTCCTCTGGCCCCCCGTGTCCTCCTCCTCCTCTGGCCCCCCGTGTCCTCCTCCTCCTCTGGCCCCCCCCGTGTCCTCCTCCTCCTCCTCTGGCCCCCTGTGTCCTCCTCCTCCTCTGGCCCCCCCGTGTCCTCCTCCTCCTCTGGCCCCCCCGTGTCCTCCTCCTCCTCC
Organism: Lithobates sylvaticus; assembly: GCA_028564925.1. Lineage (NCBI taxonomy): Eukaryota > Metazoa > Chordata > Amphibia > Anura > Ranidae > Lithobates > Lithobates sylvaticus. Next base: position 180,150,902 of record CM053037.1, read on the forward strand.
TCTGGCCCCCCTGTGTCCTCCTCCTCCTCCTCTGGCCCCCCTGTGTCCTCCTCCTCCTCTGGCCCCCCCGTGTCCTCCTCCTCCTCTGGCCCCCCGTGTCCTCCTCCTCCTCCTCTGGCCCCCCGTGTGCTCCTCCTCCTCTGGCCCCCCCCGTGTGCTCCTCTGGCCCCCCCCCCCCCCCGTGTCCTCCTCTGGCCCCCCCCCATGTCCTCCTCCTCCTCTGGCCCCCCCATATCCTCCTCCTGCTTTGGCCCCCCGTATCCTCTTCTGCCCCCCCCCTGTCCTCCACCTCCTCTGGCCCCCCGTGTCCTCCTCCTCTGGCCCCCATCCGTGTCCTCCTCTGGCCCCTCCGTGTCCTCCTCTGGCCCCCTCCGTGTCCTCCTCTGGCCCCCTCCGTGTCCTCCTCTGGCCCCCCCCCCCGTTGTCCTCCTCTGGCCCCCCCTGTTTCCTCCTCTGGCCCCCCCTGTTTCCTCCTCCTCCTCTGCCCCCCCCCCCCGAGTCCTCCTCCTCCTCTGGCCCCCCCCGTGTCCTCCTCCTCCTCTAGCCCCCCGTGTCCTCCTCTGGCCCCCCCGTGTCCTCCTCTGGCCCCCCCCCATGTCCTCCTCTGGCCCCCCCCGTGTCCTCCTCTGGCCCCCCCCCCGTTTCCTCCTCCTCCTCTGGCCCCCCTGTGTCCTCCTCCTCCTCTGCCCCCCCCGAGTCCTCCTCCTCCTCTGGCCCCCCGTGTCCTCCTCCTCCTCTGGCCCCCCGTGTCCTCCTCCTCCTCTAGCCCCCCGTGTCCTCCTCTGGCCCCCCCCCCCGTGTCCTCCTCTGGCCCCCCCCGTGTCCTCCTCTGCCCCCCCCCCGTGTCCTCCTCTGGCCCCCCCGTCGTCCTTCTCTGGCCCCCCCGTCGTCCTTCTCCTCTGGCCCCCCCCCCACGTCGTCCTTCTCCTCTGCCCCCCCCCCGTGTCCTCCTCTGGCCCCCCCCGTGTCCTCCTCTGGCCCCCCCGTGTCCTCCTCTGGCCCCCCGTGTCCTCCTCTGGCCCCCCCGTGTCCTCCTCTGGCCCCCCCCCTGTCCTCTTCTGGCCCCCCCGTGTCCTCCTCCTCCTCTGGCCCCCCCGTGTGCTCCTCCTCCTCTGGCCCCCCGTGTCCTCCTCTGCCCCCCCCCCCCGTGTCCTCCTCTGGCCCCCCGTATCCTCCTCCTCCTCTGGCCCCCCGTGTCCTCTTCTGGCCCCCCCCTATTCCTCCACCTCCTCTGGCCCCCCGTGTCCTCCACCTCCTCTGGCCCCCCGTGTCCTCCTCTGGCCCCCCGTGTCCTCCTCCTCTGGCCCCCCCCTCGTGTCCTCCTCTGGCCCCCCCCTCGTGTCCTCCTCTGGCCCCCCCGTTTCCTCCTCCTCCTCTGGCCCCCCCGTGTCCTCCTCTGGCCCCCCCCCCCCCTCGTGTCCTCCTCTGCCCCCCCCCCCGTGTCCTCCTCTGGCCCCCCGTGTCCTCCTCCTCCTCTTGTAAAAAATTTTTTAAAAACTACTGACACTGTCCACTGCACTACTGACACTGTCCGTATTATTTGCCTAGGCCCCTCTTTTTATCTTGCACACAGGCCCAATGATTTCATGATACACCCCTGGTGACAACATTCCATCCCTGTCTCCCAATTGTGTGCCTAGGTTGTCACCATGTCCCATGGGCTTCAGATGGGAACTACAGGCGGCCATACAGCTAGTCATATAGCGGCGCTTTACCACTGACGCCCGGGGTGGCTCAGTGTGAAAGGGGTCTTACAGTCCTGCTTTTATAGGGTGACAACCTTTATTCCGATCTTCCAATTGTGTGGCTGTTATTGTCACCCTGTCACGTGGGCTTCAGAAAGTGACTACAATTGGTCATTTCAAACACACATTACACAGACATAGTCCACCATCACCATCTGGAAACCCGCCCTGAGAAATGCCATGCAGCCAAAAGTCATTTTTTAATTATGTGTTACAGTAGCTACCGTCATTAAAAGAACCTCTTGTGGTCCTTCCACCAAGGTTTTTGTTCACACACCTCATTTGTGACAACGCTCTGCACCCATCTCCTAATTTTCTACCTACGTTTTTAACCCAGGCTTCAGATGGAGACTACAAGTGGCCATTTCAACACGCATTGCATAGTCATGGTCTACTGTTATCACCCGATAAATGCCATACACAGCCAAAGTCATTTTCAATGCATAGGAATGCGCACAGGGTGTGCCGGGTGTGCCCAGGCACACCCTCATCACCCTGTGCAGCACAGATTCCCCCTACTGCCCTGGCTCTCCCCTCCTTCCCTCTGCAGCACTGCCGGCTCTCCTCCTCTCCTGCCAGCTGTTGCTGCGGGATGTTTTAGGATGAGTGAGGGAAGGGAGGGGTAAATATGTATTTATCAGCCCCTTCTATTTCCGAATGAACCTTGTGCGTGATCGGCAGTGTGTGTTTGAGCTTTGGGGGTGCAATAGGCTGCGCACACCTATGTTTCAATGTATTTACCTCTGCCACTTTCATTACCATTACCCCCCTGGTGACCCTTCCATAAAAAAGGTACTTGCTCACACACCTGCTTTCAAAAAAGGGTGACAACCCTCTGTCCCAGCCTCCCAATTGTGTACCAACGTTGTCACCCTGTCGTCACGGGCTTCAGATGGAAACTGAGAACTGGAAAGTGATTGTTTCAACACATATTACACAGGCAGGGTCCACCGTGGTTACCATCAGACAACCCGCCCTGAGAAATGCCATGCAGCCTTTGCTTAGGGGGACATGTAGGACAGGAAGTGGCTGTGAAGAGGCTGTAGGACAGAGATCCCCAAACTACGGCCCTCCAGCTGTTGCAGAACTACACTTCCCATGAGGCATTGTAAAACTCTGACATTCACAGATATGACTAGGCATGATGGGAATTGTAGTTCCTGAACAACTGGAGGGCCATAGTTTGAAGACCCCTGCTGTAGGAGATAAGCAGCATCAAGATGCAACAATTAAATGTAATAAAAAATATTTTTATATATATATTATATATATATATATATATATATATATATAAATATTTTGATGAAAAAATTAAATAAAAAACTACCGACACCATCCCCACCCCTACCGACACTGTCCACAGCCCTAACCCCCTCCCCACCCAAAAAGCATTGTGAAAAAAAAAAAAAAAAAAAAACAACAACAAAAAATTGTAAAAATTAATAAATCAAAAAAAATAAAAAAATAAATGTAAAACTACTGACAACATCCACTGCCTCATAACCCCCCCCCCCCCTCCCCAGTATGTGCAAGTGGGGAGTGCGGAATGTATGGAGGTGGGTAGTATGTGCAGGATGGTGTCAGTAGGGCAGTGGATGGTGTCATTAATTCTCTCGTTTTAATATATACATTTTAATATTTATTTAAGATGTTATATTTATATTCCCTGGAATTTGCACCGAAAAATAAAATGAATAACTGACCTATTAAATATCTTCTTCTTTTTTTTTTAGATGTAAGCATGTACTTTTAAATAAAAAAAAAATAATAAATATATATAAATATAATTTTTTTTTATTAAATATGTTATATTTATATTCCCTGGAATTTGCATCGGAAATAAAAATGAATAACTGACCTATTAAATATCTTCTTCTTTTTATTTATTTATTTGTCTTAAAGTTGATGTATGCATATACTTTTAAATAAAAAAAAATATATATATATATATATATATATATATATATATATATATATATATATATATATATATATATAAAAATATATATTTTTTTTATTTAAAAGTATATGCATACATCAACTTTAAGACAAATAAATAAATAAAAAGAAGAAGATATTTAATAAATATAAAAAATAATAATAAATTATATTATATATATATATATATATATATATATATATATATATATATATATATATATATATATATATATAAATAATTAATAAAAACAACCTAAAAATTTGATTTTAATCTGATTAAAAAAATCTGGGATGACCCCAGGGGGTTTAATAATTCCCGGGACAGCTCTGGGAATTCCCGGGAAATCCTAGCTGGCAGCCATGCATTGGTGTGTAGGGTGGCAGAGCAAAGCGCTGTACTCACAAAGTTGTTGGCAGGGCAGCCGTCTGCAGGAGGCACTTGCAGAGTTGCACGCTCATAAGTCTGCGGAATCCTTTGGGGCTCCCAAGAAAATTGCACCCTCAGCACCTAACCCAGGAGATCCAGGGCCCTCTTCATTGTCCCTGCCCTGGGTGACAACTGAATTCCTCCAGGATCACAACTCCTCCAGCACACAGAGCAGCACAGAGGTCCCCCCCCACCCCCCACTTCCAGCAGCCAAGCGCTTTTGCCAAAGTCTGCAAGTTGACAGCTCCTGCTAGCAGACAGCTCTGTGGGCGGGGCCACCACCTGTCACTTAGCCCTGTGGGCAGGCTTAGGACAGACTTGCAGGCTTTCCATGCACAGCTGCAGGGTCCTAAAATACAGAGAAATCATTCGCAGCGTCAGAGCGTTCATGGAAACGATTTTCAGACTTTCCAGGAATTCTTAGAACCTGCAAAGTCGCTGTGTGCACTTAATAAAAACAGCATAGGCAAGCTTCAATATTTTTTTTTTATAAATGAAAGTGCACTTTAAATTCAATTTTTTATTTTTTTTTGCGCATAAAGATGGGATTGCGTCTTTGTAGTGCGTTAGTACCAAAGCACTTTGATGTGCGATACTTTGTGCGTTGTTTTAGGGTGGCGCATTTATCCTAACGCACACACTTCAGTTTTATTATCGTAACGATGGCGATTTGATCAAAATGACCGAATGTGAAAACAATTAAATAACCATAACTTCCCTTTTGATCGCTCAAGGCTCCATTTACACCTGTGCATGTTGCTTTTGAGAGTTTCTGCAGTGCTCTTTTTTTTTTACCGTGATTTTGCAAATTTAGACAAATTTGTTGTTGGACAGATTTAAAAATGCAAAATCGCAGGCAAAAACGCACTACATGCTTTTCTGTAGTTTCTCTATTGAACCAAAAAAAAATGCAGCGTTTTGCATTTAACCGTCAGCCCCGGAAGAATTTACCCCCTTCCTGACCAGAGCACTTTTTGCGATTCGGCACTGCGTCGCTTTAACTGACAATTGCGCGGTCGTGCGACCAAACAAAATTGATGTCCTTTTTTTTTCCCCCACAAATAGAGCTTTCTTTTGGTGGTATTGATCACCTCTGCGGTTTTTATTTTTTGCGCTATAAACAAAAAAAGAGCAACAATTTTGAAAAAAAAAGCATATTTTTTACTTTTTGCTACAATAAATATCTCCATAATAAATATCCCCAATTTTTTTTTCCTCAGTTTAGGCCGATATGTATTCTTCTACATATTATTGGTAAAAAAAAATAAAAAAATTAAAATAAAAAAAATAATAATAATTAAATCGCAATAAGCATTGGTTTGCGCAAAGGTTATAGCGTCTAGAAAATAGATTTATGTGAACGTGTTCCATAGGAACCCATGTTAAGTATAATGTCCTGCGTTTCTGCAAAAAAGCATGAAAAAACGCATTGGTGTGAATGGAGCCTTGATTTCGATCCAATTTGATCAAACTAAGTCGATCGGTCAGAGCGGAAAGTGATCAATCGTTTTGCAACAAGATACTTTGAATACAAACGTATTTTGATCGTTTAGATTAGATTACATGCTGGCAAATTATCAATTGTTTTGAATCGATCAGCAGCACCGAGAAACTTTTATTCATGGATTGGACCATATTTGGATCGATTGGAATATGTGATTACATGGCGGAAACCAAAGATGTACTTGATAATTTACGACTGTATTTTAACTGTCGCTCAAAAAGTACTTCTCTGCGTGTGGCATATCAGTTAAATGGGTTGTTGACTATAGATCGATTATTCCTATAAGAGATTGATTGGAAAATAAAATCGATCATGTATTGAAGTGTTAGACTACTTTGAATACGATTGTTTTTCGATTGATCTGATTATGTGATTACATCATATAATGGGATCCATGATATAATACATTGTATACATACAGGATCTATAATATAATACATTGTATACATACAGGATCTATAATATAATACATTGTATACATACAGGATCCATAATATAATACATTGTATACATACAGGATCTATAATATATTGTATACATACAGGATCCATAATATAATACATTGTATACATACATGATCTATAATATAATATACATTGTATACATACAGGATCCATAATATAATACATTGTATATATACAGGATCCATAATATAATACACTGTATACATACAGGATCCATAATATAATACATTGTTTACATACAGGATCCATAATATAATACATTCAGGATCTATAATATAATACATTGTATATATACAGGATCTATAATATAATACATTGTTTCTCTCTCCTTGCAGGGGAGAAAAATGTTAAAAACAAAAAAAGTGTGCAAAAAATAAAAATAAAGTTTTAAAAATAAAGAAAAAAAAATAGCTGGATCAAGGTTTGATCTAGGTCAGGGCCAGGGTTAGTGTTAGGTTAAGGTAAGGTTCAAGGGTCACGGTTAGTATCTTTTTGGGCAGCTTTTGTTTTAACCAGTTAGGCCCCTTTCACACTGGGGCGGTGGGTGCGTCTGCGGTAAAACGCCGCTATTTTTAGCGGCGCTTTACCGCCAATTTTGCGGCACTATTCGGCCGCTAGCGGGCACTTTTACCTCCCCGCGCTAGCAGCCGAGAAAGGGTTAAAAACACTGCAAAGTGCTGCTGAAGCAGCGCTTTGCTGGTGGTATAGCCGCGCCACCAATTGATTTCAATGGGCAGGAGCAGTGAAGGAGCTCCTTCACCGCTCCAAAGATGCTGCTAGCAGGACTTTTTTTAGCGTCCTGCCAGCGCACCGCTCCGATCGGACACATCGGGATCAATCGGCGATCGTTCGCGAGAAAGGCAGAATGGCGGTCTGTGAAAGGGGAATGTGCTTTTCCTGCTAAGGTGGTTCTTTACAAATATTGTTTATTTATTTTTTATTTTTTTTAATTATCGGTCTTTTTTCATATAAAGTGCAAAAAATAAAAAACAGTAGAGCTGATCAAATCCCACCAAAAGAAAGCTCTATTTTTGGGGAAAAAATGAGATCAAGTTTATTTGGGTGCAACGTCAAACGACCGCACAATTGTCAGTGCCATATAAATGGCCTGGTCAGGAAGGGGGTTAAACCTCCCGGAGCTGAAGTGGTTTTAAAAAAAAAAATTTATAATAAAGTGTCAGAGTGTTTTAGGTAGGATAAAAAAGGTAAAAATGCTCATTTCTCAATGTCTCATTTCTGGGCTGTACTACGGGAAGAGACAACAAATAACATACACATATGTGGTATTGCTGCGATTGTCAGGAGCAGCAGAATTTATTTTTGGTTGTCCTTTGGTGGTAAGTTATGGCATCAGCAAGAAATTTACAACCAATCTTTTTAATAAAAAAAAAAAAAAAAAAAGGAAAGAAGGAACATTTTTTTCTTTAATATAATAGAAAAAAAAATAATAAAAAAAATAAATAAATAACAAAAAAAAGAAGGAGAAGGATTTTGGGCTAGCTTTCCTTTGATATAATAATAATAATAATAATAGTAAAAAAAAAAAAATCAGGGAGATATCCGTTACCATTTACCACCAAATGAAAGCCCAATTTGTCCTGAAAAATAAATAAAAAAAAACACAACAAGGCATAACCCACCTGGATGCATCAAGTAGTGATGAGATGTACAGTTTTACTAACACATGTCAAAGTTGAAAAATTATGTTCAGCCATTAACACTGGTTTTTCATAAAGGGGTTAATCACTGTAACACACATAAAAGTTCACAGGTGTGTGCCAGGCCTATGGCTGGCTTCACATTGGTGCAGATTGAGAACCCGTGCGATTATGCTTTAGCAGCCGTGCGGAGTGCCATTAATTCCCTTATGGTACCCTCCTACACATTGCCACCCGTGTGCGTTTTTGTGGATGCAAAAAAAAAAAAATCACATGGTGACTCGGCCCCAATGCAGTTCGGTGTGGCAAGTTATTAACCTCTTGACGCAGGCCGCAATCAAATATGCAGCCTTTTGTGGGTGGGCCTTGGCGCCAAGCAGCCGCATATTTGCGTGCTGCTTGCGACCGGGAGCTTTCCGATCATGTGACTGCTGCGACAGCCAATCACGGCCATCACATGATCATAAACTCCGCCTCCCGGCATGGTAAACCCCTTAAAGGCCCGAAAAGGCGCTGGCTTCAAGGGGTATAATAAATAAATAAAATAATAATAATACAGGGGGTCCCCGACTTACGAACGCCCAACCTACGAACATCCCCTACTTACGAACGGGGTGCTGCGGGTACCCCCCGCCATTTTTCGCCGTCCTCCGGCCGTTCTGCGCATGCGCGGCCATACGGAGCCTTGGAAAATGCCGGAAAACTTCGGAAATGTCCGTAATTTGCCACGCATGCGCAGAACGGCATTAGACGGAACATCGGAAATGTCCGTAATAGTCGGTCTGTGAATGCGCGGCCGACTTACGAACAATTCCGACATAAGAACAGGGGGGCAGTCCCTAACGAGTTCGTAACTCGGGGACCCCCTGTAATAATAATAATAATAATAATTAATAATAATAATAATAATAATAATAATAATAATAAATAAATATAAATGTATATATATTTTTTTTTCCAGGGATTTAATTACCCATGTTTTACATGGGTAGGGCAGTTCATTCACATTAATGGGCTGACCTACATGCGATGCGCACACATACATACACATGAACCGAGCTTGAGGGCTCATTCACATGCATGCCATCCTTTGCTGCCACTCTGAAAAGCGATCCAGGAGTAGATGTCGCCTCTTCGCTGCCTGCTTTAACCCTCAAAATGCTGCCCCACCGTGCCACAACTTTGTGCATTGCTCGCGGGTGTGGCCCCATTTACTTTAGTGGTTCTCATTCAGCAGAGGTTCAACCTGGCAATTGGGATGTGCCATTTAATTTTGGAAAGGAAGCAAAGCACCGCAGCTAAGGCATGGGCAAAGTCCTGATTTTTTCTACATTTCTGTGTATAGGTGAGTGATAAAACCATGGCTCAACTGCATGCTTTTAACTGCCCCAGCCACCCATGTAAAAGAGCCCTTACCTTGCTGTGATATGAAGTGATGTTTCATGATGTCTTCTCTCAGACTGATCCCTACATGGGAGGCTCCGCCTTCATTAAAGGCACCTGGGGCAATGTCAGTGCAGTAATGAGAAAAGCTGCACTGCATCCCTTTAGAAGAGGACTGACTATAGACAGACCCACCATGAACTTCCTATGTATGTGAAATGTGACCTCAGGACAAGCATCTAAGCTGGGGGCCAATCACACAAGCCCGACATTTCGTTTTTGGGGATATTCAACATACAGAGTTTTTGATTATTTTTGAAAAATTGCAATGTATGCAGATTGAATTAGAAAGGTTGATTCCCCCCTTACATCAGAGTCCCCATTAGGGCCCCCCTTACATCAGGGTCCCCATTAGGGCCCCCCTTACATCAGGGTCCCCATCAAAGTCCCTCCTTGTATTATCACGTTTTTGGGTTGTGTTCGATATGTGCAAAGAGAGATCACACAAATAATAGGGAAATATGAAATATGCAATTTACTCAACACTCCTTACATCAGGATCCCCGTCAGAGTTTCCCATTACATCAGAGTCCCTCCTTACATCAGCATCCCTATCAGTGTCCCTCCTTACATCAGGGTCTCCTTTGAAGTGCCCCTTACATCAGAGTGCCTCCTTACATCCGGATCCCCGTCAGAGTTTCCCATTACATCAGGGTCCCCATCAGAGTCCCTCCTTACATCAGGATCCCTATCAGTGTCCCCCCTTACATCAGAGTCTCCTTTGAAGTGTCCCTTACAGCAGAGTGCCTCCTTACATCCGGATCCCCGTCAGAGTTTCCCATTACATCAGGGTCCCCATCAGAGTCCCTCCTTACATCAGAGTCCTCCTTACATCAGAGTCCCTCCTTACATCAGGATCCCTATCAGTGTCCCCCCTTACATCAGGGTCTCCTTTGAAGTGTCCCTTACAGCAGAGTGCCTCCTTACATCCGGATCCCCGTCAGAGTTTCCCATTACATCAGGGTCCCCATCAGAGTCTCTCCTTACATCAGGATCCCTATCAGTGTCCCCCCTCACATCAGGGTCCCCTTTGGGACACCTGATGTAAGGGGGACTTCAATCAGTGTCCCCCCTTACATCAGGAACCCCCCTTACATCAGGGTCCCCTTTGCAGTCCCCCTTACATCAGGTGTCCCAATCAGTGTCCCCCCCCCCCCTTACATCAGGATCCCCATCAGAGTCCCCATAAATGTCAGCCCTGACTTTAGAAGTGCAGACCATAGGAAGTCTCTGGGAAGCGCAAGACAAGATGATGTCATCTCTAGGAGTTTTTCATCAAGTCTTCAGGAGGTTCCTAATTGGCCTTTACCTTTAGCAAGGGAATTATTCAACTTTGGTCAAAGCTGCCCGGTGTGTCTTTATCTACAGGCGCCCCTTTATCTGCATAGGCAATTTTTGGTAAAGGTGAACCAACCCTTTAAAATGATTGTAAAGGATCGTGTTTTTATCTTTTTTAAATAACAAACATGTCATACTTACCTCCACTGTGCACCTCGTTTTTCACAGAGTGGCCCCTAACATCCTCATCTGGGGTCCCCCGGCGGCTCCTCCCCGCATCAGATAATCCCCTAGGACAGTGGGGGCGAACCTTGGCACCCCAGATGTTTTGGAACTACATTTCCCATGATGCTCAGGAACTCTTCAGTGTAGTTGAGCATCATGGGAAATGTAGTTCCAAAACATCTGGGTTGCCAAGGTTCGCCATCACTGCCCTAGGAGAAGCACTCTCCCGAGGGGGTTACCTTGCAGGCGCGCTCCCGAGTCCAGCATTTGCGTCCCCAGACACAAATGCCAGACTCGGCCCTGCCCCCCACGTCATTGGATTTGATTGACAGCAGCGGGTGCCAATGGCTCCACTGCTATCAATCTATCCGATCAAGAGCCGGGACCTCATGGAGAGAGGGACAGCGAAGGTGATGGGGCACCATTCCTCCCACAGACACCAATGATGGGGCACCATTCCGTCCATAGACACCAATGATGGGGCACCATTCCGTCCATAGACACCAACAAAGGGGCACCATTCCTTTCACAGACACCAATGATGAGGCACCATTCCTCCCAAAGATACCAATGATGGGGCACCATTCCTCCTATAGACACCAACGATGGGGCACCAGTCCTTCCACAGAAACCAATGATAGGGCACCATTCCTCCCATAGACACCAACGATGCAGCACTATTCCTTTCACAGACACCAATGATGAAGCACCATTCCTCCCACAGACACCAATGATGGGGCGCAATTCCTCCCACAGACACCAATGATGGGGCGCCATTCCTCCCACAGACACCAATGATGAAGCACCATTCCTCCCATAGACACCAACGATGCAGCACTATTCCTTTCACAGACACCAATGATGAAGCACCATTCCTCCCACAGACACCAATGATGGGGAGCCATTCCTCCCACAGACACCAATTATGGGGCATCATTCCTCCCATAGACACCAATGATAAAGCACCATTCCTCCCACAGACACCAATGATGGGGCGCCATTCCTCCCACAGACACCAATGATGGGGCGCCATTCCTCCCACAGACACCAATGATGAAGCACCATTCCTCCCACAGACACCAATGATGGGGCGCCATTCCTCCCACAGACACCAATGATGAAGCACCATTCCTCCCACAGACACCAATGATGAAGCACCATTCCTCCCACAGACACCAATGATGGAGCGCCATTCCTCCCACAGACACCAATGATGGGGCGCCATTCCTCCCACAGACACCAATGATGGGGCGCCATTCCTCCCACAGACACCAATGATGGGGCATCATTCCTCCCATAGACACCAACTATGGAGCACCATTCCTCCCACAGACACCAACTATGGAGCACTATTCCTTTCAGAGACACTAATAATGGGGCACCATTCCTCCGATAGACACCAATGATGGGGCACCATTCCTCCCACAGACACCAACGATGGAGCACTATTCCTTTTACAGACACCAATGATGGGGCACCATTCCTCCCACAGACACCAACGACGGAGTATCATTACTACCTTGAATACCAACAATTGGGCAATATTCCGTTGACTAAAACCTATGATGGTGCGCTGTTTGCTCTCACTGACACCACAGCGTTTTCTAATCCCACTGGCTACAGTCCGGCCCCCCCTAAAGCCTCAAAGACAGTAAACTGCCCTTTTGTTCAGACAGTTTGGAGATCTCTGCTCTAGAAGCTTCTTCTAAAGGCAGGGGGAAGCAACCAAACACCCAGCCTGCGAAGCCCTGAACAGACCAAACCAAACAATCTCAGCTCCTGTGATTACAGCAGAAGCCCAACCACGGAATGTACCTAGCAGCCTAATTTAGGGTGACCAGACATCCCCGGTTTCCGGGGACAGTCCCTGGAAAATGCAAAGGGTTTAATACTCCAGTATTAAGGTGAAAAAACACAAAGGTTTACAACAATTTAAGGCAATTTAATCATTGTGAATGGGCTGGTAGCGCAACTTAAAACACACATAAAAGCTGACACCACAGGGCGCAGCATGTGCATGTTGGTGAACTGCAGCGCAGGCATGATGCCATCTACCATAGATGTGCATTGAGGTGCCATGTGTGCATTAGACATGTGCACAACAAAAAAAATTTGTTTATTTTCGTTTCGTTTTTTTCGTTTCCGTTGATTCGTAACGATTCGTAAATTCGTAAGTCGTCGGTGTTCGTATTCGTAACGATTGGTATTTTCGTAAGAGTTATTTTTTCGTTGATTCGTTTTTCCGTTAGTTTAATTTTCGTTTATTCGAAATTCGGACGCATTCGTATTTATTCGTACATTCGTAGATTCGTAATCGGAGCATAATTCATAATTTTATGTAATGTGTATGCTATTATTACATTTTAAGAGACACGGAAAATTACGAATCGAAAAAAAAAGTTACGAATGTACGAATTTTTTCGTTCAATCCATTCGAAGCACGTTAAGCAGCGCCATTGTAAGAGACACGGAAAAATTACGAATCGCAAAAAAAAAAAAAAAAAGTTACGAATGTACGAATTTTTTCGTTCAATCCATTCGAAGCACGTTAAGCAGCGCCATTGTAAGGGACACGGAAAAATTACGAATCGGAAAAAAAAAAAAAAAAAGTTAAGAATGTACAAATTTTTTCGTTCAATCTATTCGAAGCACGTTAAGCAGCGCCATTGTAAGAGACACGGAAAATTACGAATCGGAAAAAAAAAAAAAAAAAAAAAGTTACGAATGTACGAATTTTTTCGTTCAATCTATTCGAAGCACGTTAAGCAGCGCCATTGTAAGACACGGTAAATTACGAATCGAAAAAAAAAAAAGTTACGAATGTACGAATTTTTTCGTTCAATCCATTCGAGGCACGTTAAGCAGCGCCATTGTAAGGGACACGGAAAATTACCAATTCAACAAAAAAAAAAAAGTTACGAATGTACGAATTTTTTCGTTCATTTTCATTTTCGTTGTTCCTGTTTTCGTTTTTCGGATTTTCTTCTTTCGTACATTCGTTGTTTCTGATTAGTTTTTTTCGGATTTTCGTTATTTTAGGATTCGTTCGATTCGCACGATTAGTTATTCGTAAAAAAATGTAGCGAATAACGCTACGTACGATAACGAATGAACGAAAATAACGAAAAAAATGAAAAACGAAAAAAAACTAATTGCACATGTCTAGTGTGCATTTAGAACAGCAGTGGGTGCAAATGATGGTGCATAATACACACTTGTATGTATTGTGCGCGCACGTTGCAATTTTTTTTTCACAACGCATCACAGTGCTCACCTTTTCAAATTTATTTAACTTTATCCTTCTCATTTTAACTCTATGCACAGCAGCGTGTGTCGACGAGCACTTGCCATTGTGCACTGCGCAGACATGCTGCGTTTTTATGCAACGCACACCAACGCCCTTGCATGGTGTCAACAGGGCACGTAGAGAACGATTCTTGTAGTGTCCTTGTGTTGAGCCTGCGTTGACCAATGCAGATTACCGTAGCTAGTGTGTGAATGAGCCTTATGCATTTGCATTTAATGGGCCCTCCCACAATATCCTGGTTTTCCTATCAGACATTAGTCCTGTAAACTTGGGCTTCAAATTTTCAAGTATGGAAATCAGTGAAAAGGGAAGTGACTTTGCAGCTTTTTTTTGTGTAGGGGATTGTTCCTGCAATGCTGCTTGCTTGTTCCTCTTATGATATCTCTTATCTCATTGGATGTAAACCAATGCAAATCTTAAGTCTGACCACCTTGGCTCAGGGCAGTGTTGCCAACCCCCGAAGTGAAATTTACTGGCAGAACACCAAAATTTACAGACGGCACCAATTTTTTTACTGGCAAAAACCCATGAAATTTACTGACGCTTCCACATTCTTTACTGACACTGCAAAAAAGTACCTAAAATGTTTTTAGTGCTAAACGGTGCAAATATCAATGTTTGAACTATAAACACCTAGCTAGTGCTATTAGCTATGTGTTTAAGGTAAACAAAAGTCAAAAAACATATTTCTCAATTTAAATGAAGGTCAGGATACTATAACCCAGCAAGCACAGAGTTCTCCCTTACATCAGAGTCTGCAGGATGGTGACCAGAGACCACCTTCTGCAGAGTGAATACACTAAGGTAAGGGGGGGGTTACTAATATAGGGGGATATAAAGTAGAACAAGTTAGCCCATGGGACTTTAAATGAGTTGTTCATATAGATCATGACGTATAAGTAATTTGGTAAAGATTTTATTAGAGTTTCACAGACATAGTCACAGACATAGTCATCAAATAATATATATAAAAACCATCATAAACCATAACTTGACCATAAACAAATATTGTTATAGTACTAGAAGTACAAAAGTATACATATACAGCTTATATACTCGACGCGTTTCGCAAGCTCTGCTTGCTTCCTCAGGAGTAGATGTATATGTAGGGTATCTAAAAAGATAATAAGTATAAATAAGATATGGCATATAAATGGTAATTCGTTCAAAAAGGAGCATATGGCCTCCAAGAGGCACTCCATATTTACATTGTGGTCAGTTGGTCCAATGGACTGATCTCCAGAGGCGGGCACGTACCATAGCCGCGTCACGCATGGCGTTAGGGGCGTGGTCCAACGCTCGCACTCGGGGATATAGGTCGGGGGGCTCCTGACCTGGCGAACACTCTTGCTTTTCCTCCACCCTGTAGGTGGTTGCACCACTCGAGGTTTGATATAGGGGTAAGCACACTTTTGACATCTAATATGTCATTTAATTTCACTTTATTGCACTTGCTCATACAAATTTGAGATTTACATTTCCCATTATCAGCACTATTCACTTCTTTCATCTACACAATTTTCATCTCTTTTTCGCCTTTCCTTTTCCCTACCATTTCTTTTATTCTTCACCCCTGTCTTGCTCTCTTTCCATTTCAGCCTGTGACATGAACGGCACAAAGACATTTATACTTCCATACACCCATACAACCATTATGGTGATTACTATTTTTCACATCTACATCTATTGCCATTTTTCCTGTCACGCTGTTTCTGTTAAAGAGGCACGCCATAGGGTATCTTTCCTTCCTTCTTTTTTCTTTTTCGCTTCTCTTTTCTTTTCCCTTTCTCTCTTTTCTTTTTCTATCTTTCCTCTCACATTTCTGCACTCTCTGCACTTCCTTTCCATACACTCCCCCCTATCTGCATCCATGCCCACTATGTCATGATTCCACTTTACCATAGTGACATCATATCATTTATACTCTCAGATTATCATCAAATACTTTGTTAATTGATTTAGATACATATATACTCTCATTTCAGCTGCCACGACACTGGTGGTCATGGGGCATTTTAGGATACATCACATCCTTCCTTTTCTTCATCGCCATGTCTGCCCTCAGCTTGTCCCCCCGTGTGGCTTGCTGCGAACCATGCCTCTTCAGCTCCCGGTGGAGGCACTCACCACTTTCGCCTCTGGAGATCAGTCCATTGGACCAACTGACCACAATGTAAATATGGAGTGCCTCTTGGAGGCCATATGCTCCTTTTTGAACGAATTACCATTTATATGCCATATCTTATTTATACTTATTATCTTTTTAGATACCCTACATATACATCTACTCCTGAGGAAGCAAGCAGAGCTTGCGAAACGCGTCGAGTATATAAGCTGTATATGTATACTTTTGTACTTCTAGTACTATAACAATATTTGTTTATGGTCAAGTTATGGTTTATGATGGTTTTTATATATATTATTTGATGACTATGTCTGTGACTATGTCTGTGAAACTCTAATAAAATCTTTACCAAATTACTTATACGTCATGATCTATATGAACAACTCATTTAAAGTCCCATGGGCTAACTTGTTCTACTTTATATATATTATAGGGATGGAGTTGTGTCATATTAAGAGATAGTATACAGACCACCCCCCCTTTTTCACTAATATAGGGGGGAACCTTTATATCAGTTCCCCCTTACATTATTGTATTCACTCCCCCCTTACATCAGTGACCCCCCTCAGACTGGCCTGGCGGCTCTGTCACTGACCTTCTCTCAGGTGCACCGTGCAGGGCTCAGTCAGACGGCTTCGGTTTTATTCTATAGTCTCCTCTCTACAGTCCACATAGTCTGTCTCTTCCCGTAACCCCCATTCCGGCTGAGCTCCCACTCTTGACTCTTTTTTTAGGATCCCCTCAGAGACTGCAGTGGAGCGCATGTAGTGGGTGCTGCGGTTCCCCATCCCGCCAGCAACTGACAAGAGCGCATACAGCTCCCGCTGTCCCCGGAATCCTTGCTGAGTACCTCTGTGTACCTCTGTGGAGCCTAGTACCGGAACACGTTTTGGTACTAGACTCCACTAATCCGGTGCGCGTGGAGCAGTCTCCTGTCCGCCCCGCTGCCTCTGTGTGTGTCGGCTCTTCTCTTCTGGGTTGGCCGGAGCTGCTGCCAATCATCCCCAGTGCACTCCCAGAATAGCTGTTCCAGTGCCGCCCTCCTAGTAACCAGAGATACCACGCCCCTCTGCAATGTGCACTGTGCTTCTGCTCCCAGCGCGCCCGAGGTACAGGGATCTATTGGACAGGTACTGATCTATGGGGACACTGATGGGGGACACCTGCTGTGGGGGGGGGGGCTCTGATGGGGGGACACCTGCTGTGGGGGGGCTCTGATGGGGGACACCTGCTGTGGGGGGGGGCTCTGATGGGGGACACCTGCTGTGGGGGGGCTCTGATGGGAGACACCTGCTGTGGGGGGCTCTGATGGGGAACACCTTCTGTGGGGGGGGGCTCTGATGGGGACAGACTCTAATGGGGGGACACCTGCTGTGGGGGGGCTCTGATGGGGGACACCTGCTGTGGATGGGGGCTCTGATGGGGGACACTTGATGTGGGGGGGGGGGCTCTGATGGGGGACACTTGCTGTGGGGGGGGGGGGGGGGGGTGTGGGGGGGGGGGGCTCTGATGGGAGGGGGGGGGGGGGGGGGGGGGGGGGGGGGGGGGGGAGGGGGGGGGGGGGGGGGGGGGGACACCTGCTGTGGGGGGTGGGGGGGGGGCGGGGGTGGGGCGGGGGGGGGGGGGGGGCTCAGATGGGGAACACCTTCTGTGGGGGGGCTCTGATGGGGACACCTGCTGTGGGGGGCTCTGATGGGAGACACCTGCTGTGGGGGGGCTCTGATGGGAACACCTTCTGTGGGGGGGGCTCTGATGGGGACAGACTCTAATGGGGGGACACCTGCTGTGGGGGGCTCTGAGGGGGACACCTGCTGTGGATGGGGGCTCTGATGGGGGACACCTGCTGTGAGGGGGGCTTTGATGGGCACTTTGATATAAGCTGCGGATGCCGCAGGTCACGCTCTCTCCAGAATATCCCTCATTCTCAACTTTAAAAGTTGGGAGGTATGCAGGAGTGGATCAGGGCAGAAGAGACTGTGCCACCGGGAAGAGGGCTCTCTGTGTTTACTGCCCATCCCCCTCCCTCCTCCTGTCAGAGAAGGAGAGCGAAGCAGCCAGAGATCGGAGCGCCCGTCTGAGTGGAGAGAGAGCAGCTGCGGGCTCTTAGACCCCACCCTCCCTCTCCTCCTCGCACTGCTGTACTTGCTAGGTCAGCTGCCCGCTATGTTTCTTCTCCCTTCTTCATATTGACCAGGGAAGAGATACAATAAAAAAGAGCAGAGAAGAGGACTGTGGGACATGTAGTCCCGTGGACTGGCGGCCCCATTGTGACCCGGAAACTGCAACCCACACAGCATGCTAAGCTGAATAAGAGGAGGGGGAGAGAGAGCTCCAGGATGCCGGGAAAGTACACTCAGGACTCCAGGGAGAGGAAGTGCTGAGGGGACATCATCAGAAAGATGCCCTGTGCCACCAGAGGGAAAGCCGCACAGACTGGCGTCATCCCTGGTGAAGAAAGGAAGGGAGTCATTGCCAGAATAGAGATCTGAGCACTACCCAGCGGAGTCGCCACGGGCAATCCAGAGTGAGCTGACTCCTGATCAGAAAAACTGATGTTGCTGTATTGCCGGGTCTGGTCGGCAATTATCTACTTCCATCCTTAGGAACTGCAGTCTCTGACCATCTCCTGTACTATGTCTGCAGTCTCTGACCATCTCCTGTACTATGTCTGCAGTCTCTGACCATCTCCTGTACTATGTCTGCAGTCTGACCATCTCTTGTACTATGTCTGCAGTCTCTGACCTTCTCCTGTACTATGTCTGCAGTCTCTGACCTTCTCCTGTACTATGTCTGCAGTCTCTGACCTTCTCCTCTACTATGTCTGCAGTCTGACCATCTCCTGTACTATGTCTGCAGTCTCTGACCTTCTCCTGTACTATGTCTGCAGTCTCTGACCTTCTCCTGTACTATGTCTGCAGTCTCTGACCTTCTCCTGTACTATGTCTGCAGTCTCTGACCTTCTCCTGTACTATGTCTGCAGTGTCTGACCTTCCCTTGTACTATGTGTGCAGTCTCTGACCATCTCTTGTAGTATGTGTGCAGTCTCTGACCATCTCTTGTAGTATGTCTGGGGGCTCTTTCTAACAGAGTCTCTAACAGAAGCCCTCTCTGTGTGTATTAGAGAGACCCCCCCTCCAGGTCCCATTAGTGTACTCATTTTCTTTATTGTTAAAAGATCATGGGAGGATCCCAGGGTAATGAAGACTTCTTAGGGGAGCATCTCTGTGTTTGAGTCGTAGCCATAGAAACATTTGTAAAGTGGGGGGAGTTAGTAAGATGACCATGCCCACGTGAAGGCGCCAGAATTTTTTCCGCACCCGGGCATCTGTTACCCTAGGATCAGCCCTGGCAGACATGATAAAAGACAAGAGATGGTCAGAGGCTGTGGACATGATACATGAGGTGGACAGAGGCTGCGAACATACTACAGGAGGTAGACAGAGGCTGTTGACATACTACAGGAGGTGGACAGAGGCTGCGGACATACTACAGGAGGTGGACAGAGGCTGTGGACATACTACAGGAGGTAGACAGAGGCTGCGAACATACTACAGGAGGTAGACAGAGGCTGTTGACATACTACAGGAGGTGGACATAGGCTGCGGACATACTACAGGAGGTGGACAGAGGCTGCGGACATACTACAGGAGGTGGACAGAGGCTGTGGACATACTACAGGAGGTAGACAGAGGCTGCGGACATACTACAGGAGGTGGAGAGGGGCTGCGGACATACTACAGGAGGTGAACAGAGGCTGCGGACATACTACAGGAGGTGGACAGAGGCTGCGGACATACTACAGGAGGTGGACAGAGGCTGCGGACATACTACAGGAGGTGGACAGAGGCTGCGGGACATACTACAGGAGGTAGACAAAGGCTCTGGACATACTACAGGACGTGGAATGAGGCTGCAGACATACTACAGGAGGTGGACTGAGGCTTGGAAAATACTACAAGAGGTGGACAGAGGCTGTGGACATGATGCAGGAGGTGGGCAGAGGCTGTGGACATGATAGTGTCCTCCTCACCCCCTCACAGTAGCTTCCTTCTCTGTCCACCATCATATTACTTCTCCAGTTCACATCATAGTTCATAGTTAGTAAGGTTGAATAAGACATCAGTCCATCCAGTTCAACCTGAGTGAGTGTCTACAATTGTCCCTATCCCTGTACATATTGCACACTCACATCGGTCCCTACCCTCAAGGAGCCCGCAATCCAAGGTCCCCATTCATATACTAGGGCCAATTTCTGGACAGAAGCCAATTAACCTACCTGCATGTCTTTGGATTGTGGGAGGAAACCGGAGTACCCGGAGGAAACCCACGCAGGCACAGGGAGAACATGCAAACTCCAGGCAGGTAGTGTCGTGGTTGGGATTGGAACCAGCGACCCTTCTTACTGCTAGGTGAGAGTGCTAACCACTACACCACTGTGCTGCCCTGTGCCGCATCATCAGTGTGCTGTGGACTGGCGAAAAAATATGATGGATGGTGGACAGAGCACATCAGTCTCTGTCCCCTGCATGGCATGGCTTCGGCCTCCTGGGGCTCCCAGTAACATCCTCCTCTCTCTCTGTCCCCTTTTTACTATTGATATCCCCCCACCCGGCCGAATGCGTACAAGCTTTCCCCGAGCCCGGCAGGCTTCGGAACGGCACATGAGTAGTTGCGTGGTCAGCTCGTGGCCATCATTTTTACGGGCCCCGGTGCCCCTAACAGACTTTAACAGGCAGTCCGAAAAAGGGCTTAAATTTACCGGCTGCCCGTAAATCTACGGGCGGTTGGCAACACTGGCTCGGAGGTCTGGGTAATGTCTGATTTGACAAGTACTTGGTATTGTCTGTATAAGGCCAGTTTTATACCGCATGGATTACTGTGGGTTTAAATAGATTCCAAGTGAAGTGCACAAGAAATTGATCATTACAGTTCCCATATGCGATATATAAATGGGTATATAAATAAACCCAAAATAGAAACAAAGAGATTGTTCCCTCTGTGCAGAGCCCTGTGTTGTATGTCAACACAGGGCTCTAGGCTGTGCTTCGGCATAGCCGATCAGCAGGTCCTGCCCATAAATCATTGTCCGGGAATCTGCAGTCAGACTCCCGCTGTGTCAAATCACAGGGGAGTAGGAGGACAGTAGTGCGCATGCACGCCTGAAACCTGGAAACAGCGACATACCAGTACATCGCGGTGCCTGTAGGAGCTGCCCTGTTACAGTATATATATTGCGGCAGGTGGTTAAGCATAAAAAAAACGCACAAATGCACATAAACACGTGCGTTTGCGCGGTAATCCATTCTAATGGCCAAAATGAATTAACAGAATAAAGTAATAATTAACGCACATAATCGCTTGTGAAAAATGCAGCTTTTACCGCGTTTTTTAAGCTGCTTTTTTCCCTGAAAGGAGGCGAGGCATCCAAAGCAGCGCAGTGTGCATGAAGCCTTAATACAGATAAACGGTATGCAGGTAAACGCAACAGTACCCTTGAAAATCTATTTTTGCATTGATAGGCATTAATAAATGTACTCTAAACGCGTATAGATGCAGATTTTACACTGGCAGCGTGAATGAGGCCTTAGAGGGAGTTTTCAGGTTTGCCCGGCCCCAGGACGCACCAATTTGTTACTTAATCTGCTACAGCAGCAAGTTCACCGGGGCGGTGCAGGAGGGACCTGGATGAGCAGCGGGTGAGCAGATATGTCCAGGCAACCGCTGATTAATTTGTTGTTCTGCTTGTGTCAACATGCCGAGCTGCTGCTCTTCTGGTAAAATTGCTGGCAAATTTTCCATAATTGTCTCTTATAAGGCAGAATGAAAGCTGTGCACTGCCTGTGCGTGAATGGGAGACAATGGGGGCATATGCTGTGCCTGGCCCATAGGCTTCCCAGTTAAAAGGACATGTCACTTCTTACTTCTTACTTACTTCTTACTTCTACTACTGCAGCACTAACCCCCGTAGGAGTTGCACATGTGGAGTGAACAGCATCTCATACAGCCTTCTTCAGAAATCCTAGCCCACCTGGCTGCCACCAGCCCACCTGGCTGCTTTCCTGACTGACACACACACATGGAGACTCCCCAGGGCAAGGTTGGATGAAGACTTGGCACAACGCTGTCTTCAAGAGAGATCTGCTACAGATGGCAGTCTCTCCCCTTGTCTGTCCCTGCACCTTGTTGTTCTACTCACTGTCTCTCCTTGCTCCTGCTGCCTCTCTGGTTAGGGTCCCTCCAACTGCCTCCTGTGGTGGGATCCTTCCACGCCAGCCTCCAGAGCTCCAGCCTGAGGTAAAACCCCTCCCAAGTAGGACACCGACAGACTCTCCTCTTCCATCTTCCACCCAACTCCCTGACTGGCATGGCTCATTCCTATTGAAGGACTCCTTAGTCACCTGTCAGGCCCACTCCTGGGGATTGGCTAAGGGCCCCTAAATATTCAAGGAAACCCCTCCTAGTTTCCGCCCACTATCTTCTAGAACGTTTTCCAACATTCTAGAAACAGGGGGAGGCACCAGAGAGCTGCCAGGATGAGTCACACCCAGCCCTAACCTCTAATAACCCAGAGCCAGATTCCATGCCTCAGGTTTATCCCTGGGCCAGATATACATTTTTCTGTACTACCGCTAGTAGCACACTAGAGGGTTGCTACACTTATAACCACAAAGCCCTCCTACTGTTCATTGCTAATGTGCTTCCTTCTGAATAATAAATAAAGAAGTCAGTCAATCTGAGACCCTCTAAAGCCCCATACACACGGTCGGATTTCCGATGGATTTTGTCCTATCGGACAATGTTGTCGGAAATTCCGACCGTGTGTAGGCACCATCGGACAGTTTCCATCGGATTGTCCGACGGACAAAGTTCTATCTCCTGCTGGATAGATTTTCCGACAACAAAGTCCGATCACACCAATTCCGATCGTGTGTAGCGAATTCTGACGGAGAAAGTGCCACGCATGCTCAGATCACATTACAAGACCAAAGCTATTGGCTACTAGCCTCTACGTAGTCCCGTCGTAGGCAACAAACGTCACCACGTTCAGAATGATCGGATTTTCCGACAACTTTGTCCGACCGTGTGTATGCAACACCAGTGTCGGACTAAATCTGTCGGACCAAATCCGATGGATTTGGTGGTCGGATTCTCCGACCGTGTGTATGGGGCTTAAGAGTCAAACTTCTGGTGTCTAACCCTCAAGAAGCACTTCTATGTCTGGAGCCATAAGCAATATGTCCCACCCTGCAACACTCTTCAGTAAGGGTTTCCTTCTCCAGCAAAGCTTCCTTCTGGCCTTCAGCACATGGCACCTATTGAGGCCCAGTAGCAGCCTCCCAGGGATTGGCTAAGGTCAGATAAATATTCATAACCTCAGTGATTGATCCTCCCATTCACTTTCTGGAATACTCTTCCAGAAGTAGGCAGAAGCAACCAACCACCAGGTTTAGGGATATGTATGTGGTTTACGTGGGCACGGCAGGTATGTAGACCCAGGAACTCAGAACAGGGATGATGGGAGCTCCTCATAATGGGCGCAGCAGGTGTACATACCCGGGGAACTCAGCGCAGGGATGGCGGGAACACCTCATAATGGGCACAGCAGGTGTACCGACCCTTTAACTCAGAACAGGGATGGTGGGAACTCCTCATAAAGGGCACAGCAGGTATACAGACCCGGGAACTCAGCACTGGGATGGTGGGAACCCCTCATAATGGGCACAGCAGGTGTACAGGCCCATTAACTCAGAACAGGGATGGTGGGAGCTCCTTATAATGAGCACAGCAGGTGTACAGACCCGGGAACTCAGCACTGGGATGGTGGGAACCCCTCATAATGGGCACATCAGGTGTAAAGACCTGGGAACTCAGCACAGGGATGGTGGGAACCCCTTATAATGGATACAGCAGGTGTGTAGACCTGGGAACTCAGCACTGGGATGGTGGGAACCCCTTATAATGGATACAACAGGTGTGTAGACCTGGGAACTCAGCACTGGGATGGTGGGACCCCCTCATAGTGGGCATAGCAGGGGTACAGACCTGGGAATTCAGCACAGGGGTGGTGGGAACTCCTTATAACGAGCACAGCCAGTGTACAGACCTGGGAATTCAGCACAGGGATGGTGGGAACCCCTCATAATGGGCACAGCAGGTATACAGACACTGGAACTCAGCACAGGGATGGTGGGAACCTCTCATAATGGGCACAGAAGGTGTACAGACTGGGGGAACTCAGCACTGGGATGGTGGGAACCCCTGATAACAGGAGTTGTACAAGGAACACAACATTTTATAGACATGTCTGGAGGTCATTAGAGCAGAAAGATACATTGCCAGGAATAAGGGCAAAACTGAACGCGGAGAAAAAACATAAAGTTTAGAAATACTTATACTACAGAAACATATATCTCCTGATTTTTCCATAAGCCAACCAGTGCCAAGCCAGGACAGTACTGGAAGTATCAGATGTTTCCCTTTCTTTGTCCAAACTCATGACTGGCGTGTATCTTCCTCGTGTATTAATATGGGATCCTTCCTGAAGAAGCACTCCGGCATAAAGTACATTGTAAACACTTTTAAGTGTATGCTCTAAAAGCGTGCACACGGCAGGCTGCAGAAAGTCGCAGCAGCCAATCAGATCTCAGTTTAAGGTCAGGGATAAGTGAAAATTAGAGTTTTCATTTTTGTAACTTTTGGCCAAAATGTGGGAAATTTCATCAATGGAGTCAACAGGGAAGGTGGTTTTTAAAGCTGAACTCTGATTGAAATGCAGGGATGCCCCCAGCATGTAGGAGAGGAAGGAAGTTCACCTTTATTTGGATCTGCTGTGCCTCCCACCTGCTACCATGCGGCTGGAGTCATAAGCTGTAAGGCATCCGCTGGGAAGAATGGACTCTGTAATAGGGGAGTTCATGCTTAGGGGGGCCTCTAATGTATAGGGAGGACCCTGATGATGGAAGTGTGTGGATTCTAATGTGATTAAGGGGAGTCTGAGAAGAGGGACTCTGATGTGATGGGGGGGGGGGGGGGGGCTGAAGGGAAGGGAGGCTTGTTATGTGATGGGGGATGTTTGATGTGATGGGAGTCTCTGATGGAAAGGGAGACTTGTGATGTGATGGGGGGTCTCTGATGGGAAGGGAGCCCTCTGATGTGATGGGGTGACTCTGATGGAAACGGTGGCTTCTGATGTGATGGGGGGACTATTATGTGATGGGGGGACTGTGATGTGATGTGATGGGGAGGACCTTTGATGCAACAAGAAAGCCTTTGATGTGATGGGGGACTCTGATAGGAAGGGAGGCTTGTGACATGATGGGGGGACTCTGATGGGAAGGGAGGCTTGTGAGGTGATGGGGGAACTCTGATGGGATGGGGGGACTCCTATGTGATGGGGGAACTGTGATGTGATGGGGGGGGGGGGGGGGGCTTTGATGCAACAAGAAAGCCTTTGATGTGATAGGGGGACTCTTAAGTTATGGAGGAACTCGGATAGGAAGGGAGGCTTCTGATGTGATGGGAGAACTCTCATGGGAAGGGAGGCTTCTGATGTGATGGGAGAACTCTCATGGGAAGGGAGGCTTCTGATGTGATGGGGGGTCTCTCATGGGAAGGGAGGCTTCTGATGTGATGGGAGAACTCTCATGGGAAGGGAGGCTTCTGATGTGATGGGAAAACTCTTATGGGAAGGGAGGCTTCTTATGTGATGGGGGGTCTCTGATGGGAAGGGAGGCTTCTGATGTAATGGGGGGTCTCTGATGGGAAGGGAGGCTTCTGATGTGATGGGGAAAATGTGATGTTATGGGGGGACCTTTGATGCAACGAGAAAGCCTTTGATGTGATGGGGGGGGGTCTCTGGTTGGAAGGGAGGATTTTTTATGTGATGGGGACCTCCGATGGAAAGGGAGAATTGTGATGTTATAGGGGAACTCTGATGGAAAGGGAGGCTTCTGATGTGATAGGGGGTCTCTGGTGGGAAGGGAGGCTTTTGATGTGATGGTGGGACTCCTATGTGATGGGGGAACTGTGATGTGATGGGGGCTCTTTGATGCAGCAAGAAAGCCTTTGATGTGATAAGGGGACTCTTAAGTTATGGATGAACTCTGATGGTAAGGGAGGCTTTTGATGTGATGGAAGGGATTCTGATGGGAAGGGAGTCTTGTGTTGTGATGGGAGGACTCCTATGTGATGGGGGACATCTGATTGGAAGGGAGACTTGTGACGTGATGGGGGGGTCTCTGATGGGAAGGGAGGCTTTTCATGTGATGGGAGGACTCCTGTGTTATGGGGGACCTCTGATGGGAAGGGAGACTTGTGATGTTATAAGGGAACTCTCATGGGAAGGGAGGCTTCTGATGTAATGGGGGGTTTCTGATGGGAAGGGAGGCTTCTGGTGTGGTGGTGGGACTCCTATGTGATGGGGAAAATGTGATGTTATGGGGGGGGGGACCTTTGATGGAACGAGAAAGCCTTTGATGTGATGGGGGGTCTCTGGTGGGAAGGGAGGATTTTGATGTGATGGGGGGGGGACTCCTATGTGATGGGGGACCTCTGATGGGAAGGGAGACTTGTGATGTTATAGGGGAACTCTGGTGGAAAGGGAGGCTTCTGATGTGATAGGGGGTCTCTGGTGGGAAGGAAGGCTTCTGATGTGATAGGGGGTCTCTGGTGGGAAGGAAGGCTTCTGATGTGATAGGGGGTCTCTGGTGGGAAGGAAGGCTTCTGATGTGATAGGGGGTCTCTGGTGGGAAGGAAGGCTTCTGATGTGATGGGGGAACTCTGATGGAAAGGGAGGCTTCTGATGTGATAGGGGGTCTTTGGTGGGAAGGGAGGCTGTTGATGTGATGGGGGGGGGGGGTCTCTGGTGGGAAGGGAGGCTTTTGGTGTGATGGGGGGGGGGGGTCTCTGGAGGGAAGGGAGGCTGTTGATGTGATGGGGGGTCTCTGGTGGGAAGGGAGGCTGTTGATGTGATGGGGGGGTCTCTGGTGGGAAGGGAGGCTGTTGATGTGATAGGGGGTCTCTGGTGGGAAGGGAGGCTTCTGATGTGATAGGGGGTCTCTGGTGGGAAGGGAGGCTTGTGATGTGATGGGGGGTCTCTGGTGGGAAGGAAGGCTTCTGATGTGATAGGGGGTCTCTGGTGGGAAGGAAGGCTTCTGATGTGATGGGGGAACTCTGATGGAAAGGGAGGCTTCTGATGTGATGGGGGGTCTTTGGTGGGAAGGGAGGCTGTTGATGTGATGGGGGGTCTCTGGTGGGAAGGGAGGCTTTTGATGTGATGGGGGGGTCTCTGGTGGGAAGGGAGGCTGTTGATGTGATGGGGGGTCTCTGGTGGGAAGGGAGGCTGTTGATGTGATGGGGGGTCTCTGGTGGGAAGGGAGGCTTTTGATGTGATGGGGGGGGGGACTATGATGAAAAGAGGGACTCTGAGGGGAAAGAGGACTCTATTGGGAAAGGGGTCTCTGATGTGAAGGGGGGGGGGGGCTTTTTATGTGTTAATGTCATGGAGGTCGTTGTGTTCACCATCCTCGGCTCAGGTTTCTCATTGGTATCATTTAGGTTTCTCAGACTGCGTTTCCCCAATATTTTGCGCGCTTCCAAGGGGTGCCGCGACTGAAGTTGAGTAACGCCGGTCTAAGCCGCCAGGAGCTGTTGGGCAGACTGAGCCCTTAAGACCCCCATCATCAATCTGTGGACAGAGTCGGGCAGAGCTCGGAGTAACACCCATCGAAAACTCTGGAACCCTCCGCCAAGCCTCAGACTGCGGACGGGACAGACAGTATAAATCAGACGTTAGTAGATAATCTTTCCTGATCTACAAATAATCAGAATTTTTGGTTATTTGCCAGAGAACTAGAAAGTGAAGAATTCGCGCCGAGCTTCTTTCCTGCCAATTGGTGGATTCTTGTATCTCGATGACAGCGCCGATATGAAATTTACTATCATAGGGGGAGGGGAGGGTAGAAAAGGATACAATGTAAATAGCGGTTTCCCTGTCCTAGCTCCATCCTGGATATCGGACGCAGCGCTGGAGCGCTGCGTTGTGTATAGTGAAGGTCATTCCAGCCCGGGACCCATGGGACAGATCGCTGCCGTGATATAAAGTCCTTTCCCGGGATATTCGTCTTGCTGCTGTCAGATCGAGTCTACGAGTTATTGTTTGTTAATGTAATCCGGGGTAAATATTTGGGATTGGCACCGTCCTCTTCCCTTCTGCCTGTGCCAGCGGGCTCAGGACTGCGTTCATCAGAGGATGGTCCCAGGCCGCCGTCATAGCGAACGCCTTCCGATCTGCGGGCGTGGAGCCCTGGAATGTCAGACCTGAGTCCGTATCATGCCTTGTACTATCTAACATAAAAATAAAAAATGTTATTATTTTAATCTGACCTCCAGCCTTCCCTTCAGTCTTGCACAGTTGTACCGGCTCCTCTCCTCTACTGAAATGGTTCTCTCTGATTTCACCGCACACTGCGAGCTTCTCACAATGTGCATTAGAAGCTGCAGCAAATCAGAGAGAGCCCCGCCTATTTTCAGCTCAACTGTCCCTGGTCTGTCCCTTTCATTCATTGGATTTCAGTTCTGTCAGTCATGGAGGCTCAGCGTCACATGTGGGCGTTACCAAGGATGGTCTGCATGCAAATACAGCCCTGCCCAGGAACACCCACTCCTCAAGATCTGATGTCTGGTCAAGGCATTCTGATATTTGCATAACTCCTCCCAAGAGCCAGCCCACAGGTGGGTGTTACCTGATCTGCATGCAAATACAGCCTGCCTAGGAACGCCCACTCTACCCATCAAGGCGTTTTGATATTTGCATAACTCCTCCCAAGTGCCCGCCCACTGCTTGCATCAGGGCCGAGGGCTCTTTAGAGGAGTACAGAGGCCGGGTGCTGGGATGTTTACAGGAAGCGTATGTACAGTACCCTGCCGGCCCCCGCACACCAACCACGATCTGCCAGTATTGCATAGAGAAGTAGAGAGACCAAGTGATGACATCACTGTGTCTAAAATAAGGTATATAATGGAAAAAGGCAGCTTTCACTTTAAAAAAAAATAATAATTAGCATGGGGATAGGGGAACAGGGAAAAGAGTTTAGCTTTAAAATGGTTGTAAATCCGAATTTCCGGAAGTTCGTACGAATCCAAAATAGTAATTTTTATGCATACGAATTCTGTACAAAATTTAGTTTACGAATTTCCGATCCAAATTCCTAACGAACATTCAGAATTGTTACGAAAAGTTAACGAACCTAAAAGTTAAAACCCCAGGAAGTCAGCACAGCACAGGGGTGATGAGAACCCCTCATAATGGGCACAGCAGGTGTACAGACCCGGGAACTCAGCACAGGGATGGTGGGAACCCCTCATAATGAGCACAGCGGGTGTACAGACCCGGGAACTCAGCACAGGGATGGTGGGAACCCTCATAATGGGCACAGCGGGTGTACTCTCGGACCCGGGAACTCAGCACAGGGATGGTGGGAACCCTTCGCAATGGGCACACAGCAGGTGTACAGACCCGGGAACTCAGCACCGGGATGGTGGGGACCCCTCATAATGATAAATTCATAACGAACATTCGTTATTTTTACGAAAAGTTTACGAATCTAACGAAGATTTTTTTTTAATACGGAACGGAATGAAACAAAACAAATATTTTGACGGCGCACATGTCTAAAACAGCTGTCCCCCACATATAGAACAGTAAAATCACATGTTCCAATGATCATTTGCACACATCCGTACATGATCATCTGCGCACATCCCTGATCACACAAACCAATTATTATACACTTAACAGGATTTTTTTTTTACCAAAAACATGTTGCAGAATACATTTTGGCTTAAATTTATGACAAAATTAGTTTTTTATTGGATTTCTTTTAAAATATAGGGATGAGCCGAACACCCCCGGGTTCGGTTCGCACCAGAACCTTCGAACGGACCGAAGTTTGCGCGAATTTTCGAACCCTATACGTTATATGGACGCGAACGTTCGAAATCAAAAGTGCTAATTACAACGGCCAATATGCATGTTAATGTCATAAAACAGGTTTGGGGACCCGGGTCCTGCCCCAGGGGACATATATCAATGCAAAAAGAACTTTTAAAAACTAACGTTTTTTCGGGAGCATTCATTTTAATGATGCATAAAGTGAAAAAAAAAAAGTGAAATTTTCCTTTAAATATGGTACCTGGGGGGTGTCTAAAGTATGCCTGTGAAGTGGCATGTGTTTCCCGTGTTTAGAACTGTCCTTGCACAAAATGACATTTGTAAAGGAAAAAAACACACTTCAAGTCCTATAGGTGCTTCTGGGAAGAAAATGTAGGTCTGTGTGATGGGACTAAACACACTTCAAGTCCTATAGGTGCTTCTGGGAACAAAATATATGATCTCTGTGTGATGGGACTAACACACTTCAAGTCCTATAGGTGCTTCTGGGAACAAAATATAGGAGCTCTGCCTGCCTGCCACGAACACACTACAAGTCCCTCTTTCTAAATCAATCTTTGTAACTGAATCTATCTAACTCAATCTCTGTAAGTAAATCTCTCTAACTAACTAAATCCAGCAGAGTGTCACAGAACTATCCTGCTCTATCTGCGCCGGAACAGCATGTGACCGGCGCAGACGGCGTGGCGGCCTTTTATAGGGGGGGGCGTGTACTAAAGCCCTGAGCTGTAATTGGCTACAGGCGTCCTGCCTGTAGCCAATTATGGCTCTTCGAGTTTCCGGCGCTGTGATTGGCCAAGCATGCGGGGTCACAGTGCATGCTTGGCCAATCATCAGCCAGCAATGCACTGCGCCGGCCGCAATGCATTGCGGGGCCGCTCGCATCACACGAACGTGATGCGAGCGGCCAAAATAGTTCTGGGCTCGCCGAGCGAGCGAACGCCGGTGCTCGATGCGAACGTGGGTTCGCATCGAGCACCGGGCCCATCCCTATTAAAATAGAAAGAAGAAAATATCGGGGTTTTTTTTTTTTTTTTTTTTTCAAATTTTTCGCTTATATCGCAAAAAATACAAAACGGAGTGGTGAATAAACACCACCAAAAGAAAGCTCTATTTGTGCGAACAAAATGATAACAGTGTCATTTGGGTACAGCGTAGCACAACCGCACAATTGTTATTGAAAGTGCGAGAGCGCTGAAAACTGGTCTGGGAAGGAAAGGGGGCGAAAGTGCCCGGTATTGAGGTGGTTAATTAATTAATAAAAAGAAAAAAAGGTTTGGGCTGGAGTTCTGCTTTTAGGTTCAACTGGTGCTTTAAGCTCCACCCATGAAAGTGAAATTTCCCTTCTTAATTTTCCTGCGATATGACAGCAGCTTGTTATGTATGCAAACAGTCCATGAATGTGATGTTAACACTTTACATAGACGGCGGGGTGATGCCAGTGACAGGAGTCACCTTGTACGTACAGAGAAGACATAGGGAGATAGTGGCGCTGGCACTTGGTACGAATGATAAAAAAAAAGTCCATCAATTCAGTCCTTGTTATGAAGTTCTTTATATAAATGGAGAGGGGTAGAGACTAAAAATAAAGGGGAAGTGGGGGGGGGGGGGGGTGGTGCAACAAGTCCATACACCAGGGCAA
This sequence comes from Lithobates sylvaticus, assembly GCA_028564925.1. Taxonomy (NCBI): domain Eukaryota; kingdom Metazoa; phylum Chordata; class Amphibia; order Anura; family Ranidae; genus Lithobates; species Lithobates sylvaticus. The sequence goes on from CM053037.1 coordinate 180,182,612, forward strand.
GGCTTCAGAGGGAAGTTGAAAGCAGACTCCAGGATATGCAAAAATAAGAGGACAGGCGCCTCCAGGATAGAACCAGTAGCATTTAATAAATTACAGGTGACTTTATACACTTACATCAAAATAATAGTAATAGACATCCGGCACAAGTCCTATCCATACTGATGTGGCGTCCGTCCAGCGCTTTAGCATTGTAGAAGCTTATCCTATACGAGGAGAATCCTGTCCAGCAGGGTTTTCCGGAGGGCTGGAGAGCTGTGACCGAGGCTTGGTTTAGGCTCTGGTCGGTGGTGTTTCCACCCCTTACCCACCTCCGAGCACGATCCCTTGTTTCCAACCCTTACCCACCTCCGAGCACCATCCCTTGTTTCCACCCCTTACCCACCTCCGAGCTCCATCCCTTGTTTCCACCACTTACCCACCTCCGAGCTCCATCCCTTGTTTCCACCCCTTACCCACCTCCGAGCTCCATCCCTTGTTTCCACCCCTTACCCACCTCCGAGCTCCATCCCTTGTTTCCACCTCTTACCCACCTCCGAGCACCGTCCCTTGTTTCCACCCCTTACCCACCTTCCAAGCTCCATCCCTTGTTTCCACCCCTTACCCACCTCCGAGCTCCATCCCTTGTTTCCACCCCTTACCCACCTCCGAGCTCCATCCCTTGTTTCCACCCCTTACCCACCTCCGAGCTCCATCCCTTGTTTCCACCCCCCCCCCCTCCGAGCACCATCCCTTGTTTCCACCCCTTACCCACCTCCGAGCTCCATCCCTTGTTTCCACCCCTTACCCACCTCCGAGCTCCATCCCTTGTTTCCACCCCTTACCCACCTCCGAGCTCCATCCCTTGTTTCCACCCCTTACCCACCTCCGAGCACCTTTCCTTGTTTCCCCCCTCCCCCTTACTACCCACCTCCGAGCACCATCCCTTGTTTCCACCCCCTTACCCACCTCCGAGCTCCATCCCTTGTTTCCACCCCTTACCCACCTCCGAGCTCCATCCCTTGTTTCCACCCCTTACCCACCTCCGAGCTCCATTCCTTGTTTCCACCCCTTACCCACCTCCGAGCACCATTCCTTGTTTCCACCCCTTACCCACCTCCGAGCACCATCCCTTGTTTCCACCCCTTAACCACCTCCGAGCTCCATCCCTTGTTTCCACCCCTTACCCACCTCCGAGCTCCATCCCTTGTTTCTACCCGTTACCCACCCCGAGCTCCATCCCTTGTTTCTACCCGTTACCCACCCCGAGCACCATCCCTTGTTTCCACCCCCTTACCCACCTCCGAGCTCCATCCCTTGTTTCCACCCCTTACCCACCTCCGAGCTCCATCCCTTGTTTCCACCCCTTACCCACCTCCGAGCTCCTTCCCTTGATTCCACCACTTACCCACCTCCGAGCGCTATCCCTTGTTTCCACCCCTTATCCACCTCCGAGCACCATTCCTTGTTTCCACCCCTTACCCACCTCCGAGCTCCATCCTTTGTTTCTACCCCTTACCCACCTCCGAGCTCCATCCCTTGTTTCCACCCCTTACCCACCTCCGAGCTCCATCCCTTGTTTCCACCCCTTACCCACCTCTGAGCTCCATCCCTTGTTTCCACCCCTTACCCACCTCCGAGCACCATTCCTTGTTTCCACCCCTTACCCACCTCCGAGCACCATCCCTTGTTTCCACCCCTTACCCACCTCCGAGCACCATCCCTTGTTTCCACCCCTTACCATCCCTTGTTTCCACGCCGTCATTCTGCAAAATTCTCAGGTGCCCAACAGGTGGCATAGGACCGCACAGAGCGAGCCAACAGGCTGTGCATCAGGCACCACTGGTCTATATCTAGGGTTGTCACCTGTCTAGGATTCAGGTTCGGGTTTTGAATCATGCATCCAGGTTTCAGACTGCCTGAAACCCGGACACATGTTTTAGACTGGACTATGGCTTCCTAGCAGGGTTTTTGGCTGCAGTTGTCTAAGGTGAGAGTGTCTGTTACACTTTCTTTCACACTGCCCAAAGCCAACACTAACAATCCCCCCCCCCCCAAACACACACAGACAGGAGAGGAGAGAGGGCTCGATCTGCACCCCCCCCCCCCAACCCCTCTGTGTCTGCCCACACTCCAATCCCTGGCACTGTGCCTCAGAAAAGGAAAGTGTGGGCTGGAAATTTGAAGTCCAGCAGCCTCAGATACATCTGGATGAGAGGTACTGACTGCCAAGGGGTGAGTGAGCTCACCATCCATCCCTGTCTGTGATTTGAAGTCTCCCCCCTTCTCTCTCCTGCCTCAGAGTGAGTACACGAAGGTAAATCAGGGTTCTCAGAGCACTCCTTACATCAGAGTTCCCCTTTACACCAGAGTCCTCTCAGTACATCAGAGTTCTCAGTGTTCCCAGAGCATGCCTAATGTTAGAGACCCCAGAGTTCTCCCTTACATCTGAGTCTGCAGAGTCCCTTACAGTAAAAGGGAACTCTGTGAGTTCAGATGTAAAAGGGGAACTCTGTGGACTCTGATATAAAGGGGGAATTCTGTGGACTCTGATATAAAGGGGGACTCTTGTTATTAAAGTTATTGTAAAGGTTTGTGTTTTTTTTTTTTTTTAAATAACAAACATGTCATACTTATCTCCACTGTGCAGTTCGTATATATATACACATATATACATATATATAGTTTATACTATATAAAAAAAAAAAAATATATATATATATATATATATATATATATATATATATATTTTTTTTTTTTTTTATATAGTATAAACTATATATATATATATATATATATATATATATATATATATATATATATATATATATATATATATATATATATATATAGTTTATACTATATATAAAAAAATATATATATACATATATATAGTTTATACTATATAAAAAAAAATAATATATATAGTTTATACTATATAAAAAATAATATATATTATATATATAGTTTATACTATATAAAAAAAATATAATATATATAAAAAATATTATATATATATATATATATATATATATATATATAGTTTATATATATATAAATATTTTTTACTATATATATTTTATATATAGTTTATACTATATAAAAAAATGTATTATATCTATAGTTTATACTATATATAAAAAAAAAATTTTTTTATATATAATATATAATATAAGTTTATATATATATATATTTATAATATAGTTTATAATATATATAAAAAAAAAATTATATATATAGTTTATACTATATAAAAAAAAGAAGAATTGCTATGTGCGCCGCTAAAGGGTTCAGGTTTGACCATCACGGGAGGGGAAATATGCGGATGCCGCTGACTACCTCCAACTGATCTGCTTGCATGTTCCGGGTCAGTGACTCAAAGTACTGAAGCAGGAGTATTTCTAGGAGGTCAGCAATGGCAGCCTCCTTGTTGTACTTATGACAGGTTCCCTTTAAATGTCTAGCTGCCTGTGGTTGGATCAGCCTTCTCTGCTGTATCAGTAAAGTAGAACTATAGGCAAAACTTATTTATTTTTTGGATAGCGCACGGGTGGGTTATCACCCCTGTCTTTTTTTTTCTTTTTTTTTTTCGTCCCATTGCAGGGATTTCCCTTCACTTCCTGTTCCATAGCCAAACAGGAAGTGAGAGGAAATCCCTGCAAATTAAGAGAATTCCTTGGGTCACCAGAACTAGTGTCCCCATCAGAAGATTTCCCCTCTTTTACATTTCTGGGGACAACCCAAAATTTGGGCTTTTCTTTTACTTTCACTGATAATGCTAAACAGGAAAAATAGAGACGGGTTCTAGTCCACCACCGCTCTATCCAAAACTAAAAAAAAAAAAAAGGTTTTGCCTTTAGTTGTACTTTAATGGGGTTTTTTTCCAATCGTTTTCCTCCCAAGACAGACCGGGGTCGGGGGTCCCCCTCCCACCTTCATAGGAACACCTAGACCAGGGATATGCAATTAGCGGACCTCCAGCTGTTGCAAAACTACAAGTCCCATCATTCCTCTGCCTCTGGGTGTCATGCTTGTGGTTGTTAGTCTTGCTATGCCTCATGGGACTTGTAGTTCTGCAACAGCTGGAGGTCCGCTAATTGCATATCCCTGACCTAGACATTCATGATTGGACTCCACTCATTGGAATGATCCCAACCTGACTGCTGCATTATTATATACTATGTGTAAGCTCCTACAACCGCATTTGTGGAACTGTGCAGTAAACTGAAGATATGACTGATACAACTAAACACACAGTGACCCCTGCTGGCAGCGTTAGGACTCGTTCGCCCCAGAACGCACATGTTCTTTGTGCATCGAGGCTCATTGCTTTAGGCAGCCCATTCAAAATGACCAAAACGCACTTCAATGCATGAAAATGCGGGTCCTGCTGCATTTTTGTTGCAGTGCGTATCATTGCAGCGTGTCCTGAAAGTGTATCAGGTGCCAATCCAAATGAATAGCACCGCAAGACATTAACACATGTTAATGTCTGGCTGGCGTGGTGGCAACATGGCATTTTCACTGTGTTACCACAATATCCTGGTGTGAACAAGCTGCCAAAACTGACAGAGCTAAATTTCATTTGGCCCACAGGTACTCAATTGGTGAGTTCTTGATTTGCAGTCCTCACCTACAATGAGTTTCCACATTTGCTGTGCCCATTATGAGGGGTTCCCACCTACCCTGTACTGAGTTCCCTGGTCTGTACACCTGCTGTACCCATTGTAAAGGGTTTCCTCCATCCCTGTGCTACGCTCGGAGGTCTGCACACCTGCTGTGCCCATTAGGAGGGGTTTCCACCATCCCTGTGCTGAGTTCCTGAGTCTGTACACCTGCTGAGCCCATTATGAGGTGTTCCCTCTATCCCTGTGCCAAGTTCCCAGGTCTGTACACATGATGTGCCCATTATGAGGGGTTCCCACCATCCCTGTGCTGAGTTCGTAGGTCTGTACATCTGCTGTGCCCATTAGGAGGGGTTCCCACCATCCCTGTACTGAGTTCCCCAGTCTGTACACCTGCTGTGCCCATTGTAAAGGGTTCCCTACATCCCTGTGCTACGCTTGGAGGTCTGCACACCTGCTGTGCCCATTAGGAGGGGTTCCCACCATCACTGTGCTGAGTTCCCAGGTCTATACACCTGCTGTGCCCATTATGAGGGGTTCCCACCATCCCTGTGTTGAGTTCCCAGGTCTGTACACCTGCTGTGCCATTATGAGGGGTTCCCACCATCCCTGTGCTGAGTTCCCAGGTCTGTACACCTGCTGTGCCCATTATATGGGGTTCCCACCATCCCTGTGCTGAGTTCCCAGGTCTGTACACCTGCTGTGCCCATTATATGGGGTTCCCACCATCCCTGTGCTAAGTTCCCGGGTCTGTACACCTGCTGAGCCTATTATGAGGTGTTCCCTCTATCCCTGTGCCAAGTTCCCAGGTCTGTACACATGATGTGCCCATGAGGGGTTCCCACCATCCCTGTGCTGAGTTCCTGGGTCTGTACATCTGCGGTGCCCATTATGAGGGTTTCCACCATCCCTGTGCTGAGTTCCCAGGTCTGTACATCTGCTGTGCCCATTATGAGGGTTCCCACCATCCCTGTGCCGGATTTCTGGGTCTGTACACCTGCTGTGCCCATTGTGAAGGGTTCCCTCCATCCCTGTGCTGAGTTCCCAGGTCTGTACACCTGCTGTGCCCATTATATGGGGTTCCCACCATCCCTGTGCTGAGTTCCCGGGTCTGTACACCTGCTGTGCCCATTATGAGGGGTTCCCACCATCCCTGTATTGAGTTCCCAGGTCTGTACACCTGCTGTGCCCATTATGAGGGGTTCCCACCATCCCTGTATTGAGTTCCCAGGTCTGTACACCTGCTGTGCCCATTATGAGGGGTTCCCACCATCCCTGTGCTGAGTTCCCAGGTCTGTACACCTGCTGTGCCCATTATATGGGGTTCCCACCATCCCTGTGCTGAGTTCCCGGGTCTGTACACCTGCTGTGCCCATTATGAGGGGTTCCCACCATCCCTGTGCTGAGTTCCCAGGTCTGTACACCTGCTGTGCCCATTATGAGAGGTTTCCTATCATCTCAGCTGGATTTATTATTTATTTTATATTCTAAGGCAGGAGAATTGGGAACACCCACAACTCCAAGAAGGGCAGGTAGGGACTAGGATCTACAGGCAGGGGGAATTTTGCCACTCCTAATCCTCCTGTACGGAATGGTATTGTACCTGTTCTGTCTCCCTCTATATTGTAAAGTGCTGCGCAAACTGTTGGCGCTATGTAAATCCTGTATAAAAATAATAAACCTTACCTGTGTTTATGGTTATCGGGCAGTGCCAAGGTAACTATGAGTGGTGCCAAATGTAATTACTTATAATATGAAATCTCATGTTCCCATAAATACTCTGAAAGTCTCAAACCAGCCTGCCAGCAGGAAGACGCAGGAGCCATTAGCATCTTGGCAGTGCATTGCGTTAGGGCAGACGATTCAAAATGAATAGGCTTTTAGCACCCCTGACGTGTTTACCATATATACTCGAGTATAAGCCGAGTTTTTCAACACATTTTTTTTGTGCTGAAAGTGCCCCCCTCGGCTTATACTCGAGTCAAGCACTTTTCTGCTGCAGAAAATTAAATTTTCCGAACCGACTTTGGGGCCCCGTATCTCGGGGCCACTTAGTGCTAGGATATGTTGTAGTGCTAGTTCCACTGGGTTTGTACACCAAATTCCTATCACTAAGTGGCCTCCGAGATACGGGGCCCCAAAGTCGGTCAACTGTGTCCATCTGCAGCAATGTCATTTTGGGACCCGTTGGGTCCAGAAACCCCAAATTTTGGCTGCAGCCAGGGGGCATCTAGGAACCCTTAACTACTGAGTTTGCAAATGGACATTGTTGACCGTCTTTTCTACTTACCGTAGTTGCGCATTTCTCAGCCTAGGCTTATACTCGGGTCAATACATTTTTCCATTTTTTAATTACTGTATTTATCGGCGTATAACACGTACTTTTTTTCCCCCTTAAAATCAGGGGAAAAATCGTGGGTGCGTGTTATACGCCGATCTGGAGCCCCGCCGACATTTACGAGCAGAGCCGAGTGTACCGTGTACACGGCCCCGCTCGCAGTCACGCCCAGTCCCGCCTCCTTAGCCTTTACGTCCCGCCATTGGCCCAGCGTTGTGTCCATCATAAGAGCCGGGCCAAGGGGCAGGATGGGGGCGTTACTGCGAGTGGAGCCGGGTCAGTCTATGTCAGCGGCGGCGGGAGGAGCCGAAGATCTCGGCGACGGCAGCAGGAGAAGCCAAAGATCGCGGCGGCGGGAGTAGCCGAAGATCGCGGCGGCTGCGGTGGGAGGAGCCGAAGATCACGGCGGCAGGAATAGCTGAAGATCGCGGCGCCGGGAGTAGCTGAAGATGTCGGCGGCTGTGGCGGGAGGAGCCTTAGATCGCGGCGGCGGGAGGAGCCGAAGATGTCGGCGGCTGCGGCAGGGGGAGCCGAAGATCGCGGCGGCGGGAGGAGCCGAAGATCTCAGCGGCGGCGGTAAGTTTAAAAATCAAAATCAACCATGCTGCAATTTGTTACTGCGAGTGGAGCCGGGGTGGTCTATGTCGGCGGCGGCGGGAGGAGCCGAAGATCTCGGCGACGCCGGCAGGAGGAGCCGAAGATCGCGGTGGCGGGAGTAGCCGAAGATGTCGGTGGCTGCGGCGGGAGGAGCCGAAGATCGCGGCGGCGGGAGTAGCCGAAGATCGTGGCGGCGGGAGTAGCTGAAGATGTCGGCGGCTGCGGCAGGAGGAGCCGAAGATCGCGGCGGCGGGAGTAGCCGAAGATGTCGGCGGCTGCGGCAGGAAGAGCCAAAGATCGCGGCGGCGGGAGGAGCCGAAGATCTCAGAGGCGGCAGTAAGTTCTAAAAATAAAAATCAACCATGCTGCAATTTTTAGAAAGGCTTCAGGGGGACAGTGGAAGGCTGCATTAATGGGCATTTAAATGCAAGTTTTTTTTCCTTAAACTTCCCTCCTAAACTTGGGGTGCGTGTTATAAGCCGATAAATACGGTAGGTGCCTCGGCTTATACTCGAGTATATACGGTAATTCCCTCCTAGCTTCTCCCCCTATTGGATTTTTTTTTTTTTTTGCAGTGCAGTCTTATTTCACGCCTAGGCAAGAATGATGTTAGGATGTTCACATGATGATATCCCAGAAGGCACGCATGTTGCTCCTGTGCATGCATGGGGATGTCCAGCGTATACATGCAGATGCTGCATTTACAGTGCATCCGGAAAGTATTCACAGCGCCTCACTTTTTCCACATTTTGTCATGTTACAGCCTTATTCCAAAATGGATTCAATTCATTATTTTCCTCAAAATTCGACAAACAATACCCCATAATTGTAACGTGAAAGAAGCTTGTTTGAAATCTTTGCAAATTCATTGCAAAGAAAAAAAAAAGAAGAAAACAATCCCATGTATATAAGTATTCACAGCCTTTGCCATGACACACACAACTGAGCTCAGGTGCATCCTGTTTCCACTGATCATCCTTGAGATGTTTCTACAACTTGATTGGACTCCACCTGTGGTAAATTCAATTGATTGGACATGATTTGGAAAGGCCACACCTGTCTATATAAAGGTCCCACAGTTATCAGTGCATGTCAGAGCACAAACCAAGCCATGAAGTCCAAGGAGTTGTCTGCAGACCTCCGAGACAGGATTGTATGGAGGCACAGATCTGGGGAAGTGTACAGATAAATGTTCTGCAGCATTGAAGGTCCCAATGAGCACAGTGGCCTCCATCATCCATAAATGAAAGTTTGGACGCACCAGGACTCTTCCTAGAGCGGGCCGCCCGGCCAAACTGAGCGATTGGGGGAGAAGGGCCTTAGTCAGGGAGGTGGCCAATAACCCGATGGTCCCTCTGACAGAGCTCCAGCGTTTCTCTGTAGAAAGAAGAGAACCTTCCAGAAGAACAACCATCTCTGAAGCACTCCACCAATCAGGCCTGTATGGTAGAGAGGCCAGACGGAAGACACTCCTCAGTAAAAGCCACATGATGGCCGGCCTGGAGTTTGCCAAAAGGCACCTGAAGGACTCTCAGACCATGAGAAACAAAATTCTCTGGTCTGATAAAAACAAAGATTTAAAGGAGAAGTCCCGCCTGAGCTTATTTGGCTGGGCTTCTCCTGTGGGTCACAGGAGTGGAATTTGTTTTGCACTCCTGTGACCCGCTCTCTGCCGACGTCACCAATATCAGTCCAGGCCCTGTGTCATCCCGACTCTGGGAGTCTGGATCCGCCAGGTGCCTGGACTGAGACGGTCGCTCCCCACCCCTCCACAGCTCAGCGCTCCAATGAGCGTGGAGAAGCAGAGCAGGAGAGCTGCTGATTGACAGGCAGCAGCTCTCCACTTGAGGAGACGAGAGAAACGAGCCATCAGCGATGTTCGATCGCTCTGCTTTCAGCGCAGAGACGCCGGGGGGGGGGGGGGGGGGGGCAACAGATGCACATCCACCTAGGTAAGTATAAAACTGCAAAAATCCCCAAACCCATACTTCTCTTCTAACTCTTAGGCCTGAATGGCAAGCGTCATGTCTGGAGGAAACCAGGCGCTTCTCATCACCTGGACAATACCATCCCTACAGTGAAGCATGGTGGTGGCAGAATCATGCTGTGGGTATGTTTTTTTTAGCAGCAGGAACTGGGAGACAAGTCAGGATCAAGGAAAAGATTATTGCAGCAATGTACAGAGACATCCTTGATGAAAACCTGCTCCAGAGCGCTCTGGACCTCAGACTGGGGCGAAGGTTCATCTTCCAAACAGGACAACAACCCTAAACACACAGCCAAGATAACAAAGGAGTGGCTACAGGACAACTCTGTGAATGTCCTTGAGTGGCCCAGCCAGAGCCCAGACTTGAACCCAAATGAACATCTCTGGAGAGATCTGAAAATGTCTGTGCACCAACGCTGCACATCCAACCTGATGGAGCTTGAGAGGTCCTGCAAAGAAGAATGGGAGAAACTGCCCAAAAATAGATGTGCCAAGCTTGTAGCATCATACTCAACAAGATTTGAGGCTGGGATTGGTGCCAACGGTGCTTCACCAACGTATTGAGCAAAGGCTGCGAATACTTCTGTACATGGGATTATTTTTATTTTTTTATTTTTAATACATTTGGAAAGATTTCAAACAAACTTCTTTCACGTTGTCATTATGGGGTATTGTTTGTAGAACTCTGAGGAAAATAATGAATTTAATCCATTTCGAAATAAGGCTGTAACATGACAAAATGCAAAAAAGTACTGTGAATACTTTCCGGATGCTCTGTATATAATGAAATAAAAACCCTGTGTCCACAGAGGTGCCACAGGTCTCCGACAACTCCCAAAGGCCTGGCAGAGACCCTCAACACATCTGCAAGAATATCAAAAATGGCAGCACAGGTCCACTTTAACCACTTGACCACTGGGCAGTTAAACCCCCTTCCTAACCAGACCAATTTTCAGCTTTCGGTGCTCTCACACTTTGAATGACAATTACTCCATCATACAACACTGTACCCAAATGAATTGTGTGTCCTTTTTTTCACACAAAATACAGCTTTCTTTTGGTGGTATTTAATCACCGCTGGGTTTTTTTTTATTTTTTGCGCTATAAATCAAAAAATACTGAAAATTCGGTAAAAAAAAAAAAAAAATTCTTGTTTCTATTAAAAATTATTGCAGAGTATTGGCAGAGCGTTGCACAGTGGTTGGTGGCAGAGCATTTCACAGTGGTGGCAGAGTATTGCACATTGGTGGCAGAGTATTGCACAGTGGTTGGTGGCAGAGTATTGCACAGTGGTTGGTGGCAGAGTATTGCACAGTGGTTGGTGGCAGAGTATTGCACAGTGGTTGGTGGCAGAGCATTGCACAGTGGTTGGTGGCAGAGCATTTCACAGTGGTGGCAGAGTATTGCACATTGGTGGCAGAGTATTGCACAGTGGTTGGTGGCAGAGTATTGCACAGTGGTTGGTGGCAGAGCATTGCACAGTGGTTGGTGGCAGAGCATTGCACAGTGGTGGCAGTGTATTGACCAGCGCTGTGGGCACTACACATCCAGCCCACATCGCTGGTCCCGTCTCTCCCCCTCTCTCCTCTCTGTACAGAGAGGAGAGGGAGGAACCAGCGTCATGACGTGATGCCGGTTTTGTGTAACATGTGATCGCTCCGTCATTTGACAGAGCGATCACATGGTAAACGGCCGCTATCAGCGGCTGTTTAGCGTGATCCGTGATGCGCCGGGTCCTCGGGACCCGGCGGTCACGGATGTTCCCGAGTGCGCGCCCCAGGGGCGCGCGCGGGAGCAAGTTTCTGGGAGGACGTCCACTTACAACTAGCCGACCGCGCTGTAGACGTCTTTCGACTATAGCGCGGTCGGCATGTGGTTAAAGCTGAACTCGTGAAAAACAAAAACCCTCCCTTGGAGCGTGACTGCGCCCCAATCTACAAGGGTTAAACGATTGTTTAGGTTGAGGGTATTTTTGCTTTCTCGATCCTCTGCTCCCACAGGCTCTCTCCATGTTGCTAGACCGGTCCCTGCAGCTTCTTCTCCCCTAAGCTCTGGTGGTCGCAGGTCCTCTGATGTTAGCAGCTCCAGTGTGGGGACCATAGATTCAGGGCTGGGCTCAGCCCTTCCTTCTCGGAGCTGGCCGCTTCAGCTGTCAGCTAATTACCAGCTCCCATCTCTCTCCACAGTTACTCAGCTGTTGATGATATCCTGCTCGTCAGTCCTGCCTACTTAAGCCGGCCAGTCCAGAGGAGCTCTGCCTTCGCCTTGGTCACATCACAGAAACTATCTCCTGCGATCCTGTTCAAGACTTGCTTTGCCGACATCCCTTCTGGCTCCAGATCCTGCTTGCTGTTCCACTACATTGATCCCTGACTTCTGGCTCCAGATCCTGCTTGCTGTTCCACTACATTGATCCCTGACTTCTGGCTTGGCTGACTATCCGTTCCGGTTACTGAACTTTGGCTATGTTTTGACTACGTTTTGTTCTTTTTTACTTTTATTATTAAACAAGTGTGACTTAACTGTAATTCTGTCTCGGTCTGATTCAATGGTTTCTGACACATAGCCTTGCATTGAATGGACAGTCCATAAAGCAGAAGCAGAGGGGAGTACTGAATGCCAGATAAGAAGACAATCAGGTGAGTAAACCTGCGTTTTTCAGTCCCCTAGACCTAAACCAGCATTTAACTCTTACAGTACGGGGGGGGGGGGGCAGCCCCAATAAAAGGGGAGGATTTCTCCTTTCCCTAGGAGACAGGCTTGTAAGTACTGCTGTGCATTTAGGTTGTGGGAGGAATAAAAGAAATGAGTGAAAATAATCTAAAATCTGTAAAAGATCATCTTTTTAACCATTAACCAAACGAAGCGGCATTGGGTCATCTGATTCTTGACTGCACTGGGTCCAACATTGGTGCCAACTAGACTGCATATTAATATTTAGACACCCTGCACAGATGAAGGTGGAGGAAGGACTATAAATATAGAAGTTGTTAGGACAATATCTGACTGCATCTCTATTTCTGCATGCCCCAGGAAGACGTCACGTGTGACGAAACATGTCGGGCGGTTCTATGCGCTGGCACCTTCGCGCCCCATCATATGATCCCCGAAAGGACGGGTGTTCGTTTGTTTGCCGGTAAGAGGATTTTATACGTGTGCATATGTGTTTTAAACCTTGTAAGTAGCCATTTGGCCCCCTTTTTATCTACAATAAACACTATATAAATGGTATCACACTAGTGGAGTCTTATCTCCTCCTTATGAAACTCCTCTGGATGATCTGGGGATATCGCTGTGAGGGGAGGCTATAGAGAGAGATTATCTGGCTTTGCCCCGTTACCTCACAGAGGTTAATCTGCTTGCTGGGTTGGCCATCCTAGCGATAGGTGGCCCCTTCTATCTGGTAAGAGTCCCCGATTACCACATTGGTGTGCCACAGAAGATTCATTATGTGTCACTGGGTGGAGGAACACAAGTTAATCATTTTGGACTATTTTGTTGATATTACACTGACTTTTTTTCTCTATTAACCACTTGCTTACTGGGCACTTAAACCCCTTCCTGCCCAGACCCATTTTCAGCTTTCAGCGCTGTCACTCTTTGAATGACAATTGCGCGGTCATGCTACAGTTTACCCAAATGACATTTTTATAATTTTTTTCACACAGATAGAGCTTTCCTTTGTTGGTATTTAATTGCTGCTGGGTTTTTTATTTTTTGCTAAATAAAACAAAAAAAAGGCACCAAAATTTTGAAAAAAATAAATAAATAAAAAAAAAAAAAAAGCAAAACTGTTTCATAGTTTGTTATAAAAAATGTTTTTTTTTTTAAAAAAAAGGTAATTTTTCTCCTTCGCTGATGTGCGCTGATAAGGCGGCACTAATGGGCACCGATAAGGCGGCACTAATGGGCACCGATAAGGCGGCACTAATGGGCACCGATAAGGCGGCACTAATGGGCACCGATAAGGCAGCACTAATGGGCACCGATAAGGCAGCACTAATGGGCACCGATAAGGCAGCACTAATGGGCACCGATAAGGCAGCACTAATGGGCACCGATAAGGCAGCACTAATGGGCACCGATAAGGCAGCACTAATGGGCACCGATAAGGCAGCACTAATGGGCACCGATAAGGCAGCACTAATGGGCACCGATAAGGCAGCACTAATGGGCACCGATAAGGCAGCACTAATGGGCACCGATAAGGCAGCACTAATGGGCACCGATAAGGCAGCACTGATTATTAAACACTAGTGGGCATTGATGGGTGGCACTGGTAGGTGGAACTGTGGGCACTGGTGGGTACCGATAGGTGGCACTGGCAGGTGACACTGGTGGGCACAGCCACGGCTTTCTAAGTGAGGGACCGATGACCAAAGCCGGTGATCGGCTTTCTTTTCCCCTCACGCTGATAGCGTGAGAAAAAAAAAAAAAAAAGAAGATTACCAAGCTTCTATTTACGTCACGTGATCAGCTGTCATTGGCTGACAGCTGATCACGTGGTAAGGGGCTGGGATCGACCCCTTACTCGGATCTGTGATCAGCCGAGTCATATACAGCGCTTGCTCGGGAGGACGTCCATGGACACCCTCCCAACAATTAAGGCCCTTGCTGTAGCAGTCTTTTGGCTATAGCGTGGGCGGAAAGTAGTTAATCTGTTATTTTTTTGATGCATACTGCACTTTATTTGTTTAATCAAGTGCATTTCATCACTTATTTGATTTGCGCGATTGTTATTTTTATAAGTATTTTTGCCTTGTTTATATCACATGGTTAATCGTGGCAGTCTCTACTTTAGATAATCTCTGTTCTTATTTAGCGCAGTATATTCCATTTGTTTTTTTAGCTCTATTTCAATTAGTCTTAAAGATATAAAAAAGAAAAAAAAAAAAAAAAAAAAAAAAAAAAAAAAAGAAGAAGAAAAAACAAAGCTGCATAAAGTTCATTTTTTAATTCACAGCCTATACACAAGCACCCTCTAGTGGTCATACCACGTCAATTCGTTTGATCGGTTTACAGTGAACTAGGTACACCCCAGGTTTAAGTCTAAACACAGTTTCTATGGAACAAGTTTCCTTTTTTTTTACAGTTAAGATGATTTTCCACCAAAAAGTGAACAAATCCTAAATCACAAGTACTATTTATATTAAAATCCGTGATTCCAATTAAATTACAAAACAAAGTTAAAAAAAAAAATTACAATATCCACAATTAAAATAATCATCCTAGGTTTGCTCAGAGCCCAATCAGCAGGTCTGGAGGAGACGAACTACAGACAAAAAAAAAAAAAAAAAAAGAAAATAACACAATGGGGTTGATTTACTAAAAGGTTATACTTTTTGCAAGTGCTGTTGCTCCAGAGCTTAGAAAATGAGGGTGGGGCTCTGCTGACTTCCATCATCCAATCACGTGCAAGCAAAAATGCGTTTTTTTTTTTGTTTTTTTTTTCCTTGAATGTGATTGGGTATTTTTTGTAAAGTGAAGCTTTACCTCCTTTACCGAGATCGAGTGCAACTGCAACGTTGCAAAGTGCACAGTCTACTTACCTTTAGTAAATCAACCCCCATTTTTTCCAGGTCAATGGCACAGATTTCCATCACTTTGACAAAGAAGGGCTATTAGGGTGCATTTATACCTGCAAATGACCCCCCCCCCCCCCGCGCCGCACTCCGACAGCCTGCGTCCAGGGCTGATCACCTGCATGTAATGACTGTATAAGGGATTACACACGAGTGGCCACCATTAGCTGCGGGAGCCAACAGCCTTCTGGTGCTTTCAATGGGGCTGCCTCCCATAGCTAATCACCGCAACCCCCACCCCGCTAAGACCCCTTTCAAGTTTTTTAGGCGCTTTAGCGTTAAAAAAAAAAAAAAGCACCTGTAAAGCGCTTAAAAGAAGCCTCATCTGCAATCCCAATGTGAAAGCCTGAGTGCTTTCACACTGAGATCCCTTTCACACTGGGGCGTTTTTGACCACTTTCACACTGAGGCGCTTTTCAGGCACTTTCACGCTAAAAACAGCGCCTAAAAAGCTCACGAAAACGTATTTCCATTAAAATCAATGAACACTTTCACACTGGGGCAGTGTGCTGGCAGGGCTGTGAAAAACTCCCCTCCCCATTGAAATGAATGGAAAGCTCTTCAAAAGCGCCTGAAAAGCTCTTCAAACGCGCTCAGTGTTTTTACTGGCAGTTTAGAAGCGCTTCAGTGTGAAAGTGGCCTTAGCGTTACAAAAAAAAAAAAAAGCGCCTGAAAGAAGCCGCAACTGCAATCCCAATGTGAAAGCCCGAGTGCTTTCGCACTGAGGCGCTGCGCTGGCAGGGCGTCAAAAAAGTCCTGCAAGCAGCTTCTTTGCAGCGCTTTTGGAGCGGTGAATACAGCGCTCCTAAAGCGCCCCTTCCCATTGAAATCAATGGGAAGCGCCTGAAAAACGCCCGAAAAGCACCTTTGTCAGCACCGCTTTGTGGGCACTTTTAACCCTTTATTTGGCCACTAGCAGGGGTTAAAAGCGCCCCACTAGCGCTCGAACAACGCTGGTAAAGCGCTGCTAGTTTAAGCAGCGCTTTACGAGCGTTTTTCAGGCGCTGGCAGTGTGAAAGGGCTCTTAAAGCACTCAGGCTTTCACATTGGGATTGCAGATGAGGCTTCTTTCAAGCGCTTTACAGGCGTTTTTTTTTTTTACGCTAAAGCGCCTGAAAAAACCCCCAGTGTGAAAGGGGTCTAAGACTCTCGCATCTAAAATCGGAGTGCGGGTGAGTTTGCAGGTGTGAATGCACCCTTAAAGGGGCAGTTAAGCCAAACCTGATATTTCAGTTTTGAGCAGAAGGCAGAAAGGTAAGTCCTTGTTTTTGTTCAGGAGCTCCTTTGGCGAGATCACTGCACAAGAAGTTCCCAGGACCTCCATGTGCTGTGGGGGGGAACCTCACCATCAGACGTAGGAAGACCGAGTGATTCCCCTCTTGAGTATCAACCCAAAAATCAAAATCTTGGTTTAGGGTGGAGTGACTCTTTAAGAGATGGTCACCTAGAAGAACAGATTTGTTAAAGAGGCTCAGGGCAACAACTGTCCCTCTGGCTGTCCGTGGCCCGAAGATCCAAGCTGAGACTTGTACTACTGAAGACACAGACCGCCATAATAGGTATTCATTAGAGGGAGTGATTTTTTTTTTTTTCAGCCCCCGGAACTGTTGCGTGTGAGGTCACATGACTACTTAGAACCGGTTGGCTAGGAAAGTTTCGTCCTTCAATGTCCTATTGGTAAATCCATCTGGGATTCCGCCTCGGCAAAGTGAAATGGCACGCTGCCGTAAAAGAAAAACAGCTCTACTAAAGGTAGGCACCGGTTGCCTTCAAGTTCTTTTCAGTAGTGGTTCCAAGATGGAGAAGGTGGCCACTGACCACCCTCCCCGCCGCCAGTATTAAGCTGGGACCCGGATCCCGAAGTACTTCCGCAGCTGTTCCAGAAACACGAAGGTCAAGACGGTGTGCGGGACGAGCCTGATGCCGGCCGGAACAAGACCCTGAGAGTGAAGAAGAAAAAAAAAAAAAGGGTCAGACAGAAGAAGTGTACACAATGGCCATGCTGAAGGAAGACGGTCTTTTCCCCCAAAAATTGTTTTTCAGCTAAAAAAAAAAAAAGTAGCTGCTGACTTTTAATAAAGTACACTTACCCTCCCAGGGCGCCCGCGATGTCGGTCGTGGAGGCCGAGATGTCCCTCGGCGCTCCGGTCCCAGCGCCGCCATCCTCAGTAAGGGAAACGGGTAGTGATCGCTGCCCGTTTCCTACTGCGCATGCGCGAGTCGTCGCGCGCCTCTTTGTGAATGGGGAATGCGATGTGTTGTGGGACACACAGTTCCCATAACACACTGCGCCCCGTTCACTAGAATACGGCGTAGGAGCAGAAGACAGAACAGCTCCACGGAACAGGAAGAGGCAGATTAGGACAATCTGCCTAGCAACAGCCATTTCTGGTAAGTAAAAAAAAAAACGAAGTTACTTACGGTAACGTTCTTTCCGGGAGTCTTTCAGGACAGCCACCTGAGAGACCTTGGCTCCTCCCCTCTGTAGGAAACACCTGCGCCAGCTTGCTATAAATTTCCTCCTCCCCTGCTGCTCCTCAGTTCTTTGAAGAGCACCTCCAGTTTGCTGGGGAGACACAAGAAACATATGATACACATATAATAATTTATATCACATTTCCTGTAAGGAAACCTCATACTTGATATACATTTGGGTGGGTACCGGCTGTCCTGAAAGACTCCCGGAAAGAACGTTACCGTAAGTAACTTCGTTTTTCCCCTATCGTCTTTCAGGACAGCCACCTGAGAGGATAACCGAGCACTTACCCCTAGGGCGGGACCACAGCTTGTAAGACCTTACGTCCAAAGGTCTGATCTTTAGCTGACCATAAGTCCACTCTATAGTGTCTTACAAAAGTGGCAAAGCTGGACCATGTTGCCGCTTTACAAATCTGTTCCGGCGTCGCTCCAGCTCTCTCTGCCTGTGACGCTGCCATTGCCCTTGTGGAGTGTGCCCTGATTCCTTCTGGGATCTGCATACCCCCTATTTTGTAAGCCTGCTCTATGGCTTCCCTTAACCATCTGGCTATTGTACTCCTTGAAGCCTTGTGCCCTTGCCTGGCTCCAGTGTATAAAATAAATAAAGACTCCGTCTTTCTGATTGACTTTGTTGCCTCTAAATAATGCAGGATGCATCTCCTGACATCTAAACTATGAAATTTCACTTCCTTCTCCTGAGAAGGATTCGGACAGAATGATGGTAATACAATTTCTTGACCCCTGTGAAATTTTGAGGCCACTTTAGGTAGAAACCCCGGATCCATTTTGAAGACTATACGATCCGGAAAGATCTGGCAAAATGGGGGTCTGATAGATAGGGCTTCCATCTCACAGACCCTTTTTGCTGTAGTAATTGCTACCAAGAAGATTGCTTTAAGTGTCAGCATCTTCAGGCTGCAATCCTTTAATGGTTCAAAGGGATCTGCTGTCAGAGTTTGTAACACCAATGACAGGTCCCACTTGGGAAAGGCTGTGTTTTGTGGCGGCCTTTGTCTGCTCACGGATCTAAAGAGTCTGATTATCCAGGGGTTTGAGGCTAAACTCCTCTCCTGGTAAACTGACAGTGCTGACACTTGACTCTTTAACGTGCTGAGGCTTAGTCCTTTGTCTACACCACTCTGTAGAAACTCTAGGACTGCTACTGAGCTTTGTGTTTTAAAGTTGTTCTCTGTACACCAACGATTAAAACATTTCCATACCTTCTGGTAGATGTTACGTGTCTCAACCTTCCTGCTTTTCAGCAGTGTGTCTATCAGACGGTTTGAGAACCCTTTGGCTCTTAATAGCTGTTCCTCAGATACCAGGCGGCTAGTTTCCACTTTCCCACCTGTGGACAGTGCACTGGGCCCTGGGTTAGCAGATCCTCTTGGATTGGTAGAAACCAAGGCGGCTCTATGGCTAGTTCTTTGAGCATAGAGAACCACGGTCTCCTGGGCCAGTGAGGTGCTATAAGGATTAATGACGTGTCTTCTGTACGAAATTTCCTTATTACTGCGGGTAGTAGTACTGGTGGGGGAAAAGCATAACATCTGCTGAACGCCCACTTCTGCGCCAATGCGTCTACCCCGAGTGCTCCCTCCTCCCTTTTTAGGGAGAAGAAGGCTAGGACTTTCCTGCTTTCTCTGGAAGCAAATAAGTCCACCTGAGGTATTCCCCATTTTTTGGCAATCTGGTTGAATACCTCTTGTTTTAGCACCCATTCTCCTTCTCTTACTTTCTTCCTGCTGAGAAAGTCTGCCACTCTGTTTAAGTCTCCTTTTAGGTGTACTGCTGAAAAGGAGAGTATGTTTTTCTCTCCCCAACTCAGGATCTCTTCTGCTAGGGCCCACAGAACTCCGCTTCTGGTTCCCCCTTGCTTGCTTATGTAAGCTATTACTGACGAGTTGTCTGATCTGATCTGTACATGATGTCCTTTTAATTCCTTCTGGAAGGACTGGAGTGCGAACCACACCGCTTTCAGTTCCTTCCAGTTGGACGATCTTGTCCGTTCTTCCTTCCCCCAAGCACCTTGTGCTAACTGGGAGTCCAGGTGTGCTCCCCACCCTACACCGCTTGCGTCTGTGGTTAGGATTCGGGAGATAGGTAGGATCCATAGCCGTCCTATGTCTAAATTTTCTGTCTTTCTCCACCACCATAAGGACTTTTTTACCTTTGCTGGTATTGATACCTGCAAATCCAGAGACTCCTGCCTGTGATCCCATATCTTTAATAGGAACATTTGCAGTGGTCGGAAATGCAGGTTTGCCCACTGAACTGCTGGGATTGCAGATGTTAGCAACCCTAGTGTTGACATTATTTTTCTTATAGAACAGGGTATACTGGTCTGTATTGCCTTTATTTCTCTTTGAATCTTTGTTATCTTTTCCTCGGGTAGAAAAACTCTTTGCTGAACCGAGTCTATTACATAACCCAGGTATTTTAACTGTTGCGTGGGTTGTAGACTTGATTTTTCCACATTCACCAACCAACCTAGACTCTCTAGGAATACCCGAGTGTACTCGAGGTTTTCTAATAACCTTTCGGGTGTCCTTGCAAACAGAAGAAGGTCGTCTAAATAGGCAATAATGGATATGCCTTTTAGTCGTAGTGGTGCCAAAGCTTCTGCCAGAACCTTGGTAAAGATTCTTGGCGAAGATGATAGGCCAAAGGGCAGAGCCTGAAACTGAAGATGTACAGTTTCTTTTCCTGTTTCTATTGCTAGCCTTAGAAACTTCTGGTGATTTGGGTGTATGGGTATGTGCAGGTATGCATCCTTTAAATCCAGCGACGCCATATAACAGTCTGGAGGCAACAGGGCCTTCACTGAATATATGGAGTCCATCCTGAACCTTTTGTAGGTTATGGATAGATTTAGTGGTTTGAGGTTGAGGATCGGCCTGACCTTTCCTGAGGGTTTCTGTACTCCAAATATATGGGAGTAGAAGCCCTGACCTCTTTCTGCCCCTGGTACCCTGATGATTACACCCTGTTTCTTGAGGTCCTCTATGGATCTCATTAACCCTCTGGCTTTTTCCTTGTTGTTTGGCAGCTTGGTGATGTACAGTCTGTTTGGGGGGAATTTTGAGAATTCTAGGGAATACCCGTCTCTTATCGTCCTTAAGATGTATTGACTGGAGGATATTTTTTCCCATTGTGAGATGAAGGCCCCCAGTCTTCCTCCCACTGAGAGGACTTCAGTCCTTATTGCGGGTCTGCTCAGGAGGGCGAAATATTGCTCCTCCTTTGCTATTCCCTCGCTGACCCCAAGGTTTCTTTTGATTAGTTGCCTTGGGTACTGAAAACCGGGACTTGGTGTCCCTCTTTTGCCTCTTTCTATTTTGTGGAGGCTGGGCCCAGGGTGCTTTCCGTTTCAGCGGAAAAGCCTTCTTTTTGTCCGCTGTACGGTCTAGCACTTTCTCTAAGCCTGGCCCAAATAACAGGTCTCCCGTAAACGGGATCCCGCATAACTTGGCTTTGGATGCAGCATCCCCTTGCCAAGTCTTTAGCCATAGGGCCCTTCTGGTAGAATTGGCTAGAGCCGAGGATCTGGCTGCCATGCGTACCAGCTCTGCTGATGCATCTGCTATGTATGCAATGCCTTTGAGAAGAGTGGGAAAAGAGGACAAAATCTGCTCCTTCGCAGTACCTTCCTCAATATGTGCCTGTATACGGTTCAGCCAAAACTCTACATTTCTGGCTACCACCGTGACCGCCATGGCTGGCTTTAGGCTTCCCACTGTGGAGTCCCATGACCTCTTTAATAGGGTATCCATTCTTTTGTCCATTGCTTCAGAAAGGACCCCCATATCCTCAAAAGCTAGATCGGTGTGCCTGGAGACTTGTGAGAAGGCAGCGTCTAGTTTTGGGATTTTGTTCCATACTGATGACTCATCATCTGAAAATGGGAACCGTCTCTTTAAGGCTTTAGAGAAGAATGGTTTCCTTTCAGGTTCCTGCCATTCTTTCTTAATTGCCTCTACTAAGACGTCATGAACAGGAAAATTTCTCTTTTCTTGTTCTCCTAAACCCTCATACATCTGATCATGCAGGGATAAAGGCTTCTTTTCCGTCTGTATACCCAGCGTGGTATGAATGGCTCCCAACAGCTGGTCTACCTCTTCTAATGAGAGTTTGTATCTGGAGGGTTTTCTGGAATCCCCTTCCAGTGTTTCACCCTCAGATTCTTGGGAGCCGGACGCTGTGCTGTCAGGCTCGTCCTCTGCCTCCTCTCTAGGAGTAACTGAAGGACCGGCACTAGTGGAGGGTAGTGCCTGTGCTTTTCCTAGTACCGGTAGTACTGGTGGGGGGGCAGTTTGTAGTTGAGGGATCTGGAACCCTTCAAAAAGGGTTTTAAAGGCTACAAAGGTACTTGATAGCTCCTTGACAGATGCCGCTAAATCACTGCCCTGCTCTGTGGAATGTTCTTGCACCAACTTGTGAATACATTCCTTACATAATGCTTTCCCCCAGGAATCTTTTAGTGTGTTTTTACAAGAAGGGCACCTCCTTTTTGAGTTATAAGAGGGCTTGGACTTGTCAGGTTTCTGAAAAGACATAAAGAGAAACCCCACACATATTAATACTGACATAAGCTTCCTGCAGCATGCAGGTGCACAGCGTCTTTCATATGGGCTTACCACACTAGGGGCCCAATGAAAAATAACCCTCTGACACAGGAGGGACCTACCCACCCCCCCCTTGCTGAACCCTTGAGGGGGAGGGGGATGGGTGGTTGATATAGGCCAGGGGAGGTCCTCCCCAGATTCCCCTTACCTTTACATGGCTGGAGCTGGTCTCTGTCGTAGCAGTCTGGTCTCTACCTTCTGCGTCCGACATGCTTGTGTCACCACCGGAGCTTTAGCTGACACTACAGCATGTGTAGCTCCTCTCCTAGCCCATGCCTGGCCTCCTTTTCATGATTCGCGGCCGGAACCGGAAACCGCGAACCCGGAAGTACACGCCCCTTTTGTCGGATGTGACGTCGCCCGTCACTGACAACGCCGGTCTCCTATACCCAGCGTGTTCCGCGCTGAGAGCGCCACACGCCGCTGGAGGTATGGAACGGCAGGACCTGTACCTGTGCTCCGCACTCGGAGCTGAGAAGGAAACCCCCCTGACCTCCGCTTGCACTCAGGGATGCAGGGGCGGCAGTCTCCCCAGGTTAGTTACCTGGTCTGTTTGTCCAGAAGGAGCCGCTGCTGCTTCGTTTGTGGACATGTATCTTTTGCCTGAGCCCATACCCCCTGGTAATCCTGACTCTTTCTGGCTGGTTCCAAAAAAGGTGTCTCCCCTCCTGGAGGAAACACAAATAACTGAGGAGCAGCAGGGGAGGAGGAAATTTATAGCAAGCTGGCGCAGGTGTTTCCTACAGAGGGGAGGAGCCAAGGTCTCTCAGGTGGCTGTCCTGAAAGACGATAGGGGAAAAATGTTTTTTTCATTATAAATTTTTATTAACCTTTTTATCAAGTTTTTTTTCTTTCAGGGTGGCCCTCCACTTTAAAGTACAATATGAATGCAATGGAAAAAGAAAAGAGCCGCTGCACTTCAATGATGTCACTTAGATCCTGGCTTATTGTGCCAACGACCACGATGGCAGTCCCTGCCTATGAAACCCCCTCACTATCGCGTTTCACCCAATAGGGTGAAATGTGTCAGATGTGGTCTCATGGATGAGGACTGCTAGTGTTGTTGTTATCACAATAAACCAGGATCTAAGTGACATTATTGGAGTGGTGCAGAAGCTCATTCCTTTCTCCTGTGTTGTTGGAGTGCAAACGGCTCCATATACTACCTGCACCCCGCACCTGAGGCAGTGCAGGAGGAAATCTCACACATACATTACATCAGGGGTCCCCAACCTCAATCACCAAAATCCCTCCACAGACTGGGTGTGTGGGGCTGGGGTGGTGTGCCGCTATTCCCCCCCGGGGGGGGCTGGGGCAGTGTGTGTGCAGCCTGTCACATCGGGTGGTTGGGGCTGCTTGTTTAGGGGGCTGGGGTGCTGTGTGCTGCTGCCTGTCACCATCGGGGGAAGAAGGGGTGGAGCTTTGAGGTAGCTGCGGTGGTGCGTGTGCTGCCTGTCATCTCTGGGGGGGGCAGAGTGCTACCTGTCACTCACCTCTGGGGGGAGGGGGCTGGGGCCTGCTCGGGGGTCTGCTGGTTTAGGGGGCTGGGGTGGTGTGTGCTGCCTGTTACCTCCGGGGGAAGGGGGTGGAGCTTTGGGGTAGCTGGGGTGGTGTGTGTGCTGCCTGTCATCTCTGGGGGGGTGGGGTGCTACCTGTCACTCACCTCTGGGGGGGGGGGGGGCTGGGGCTGTGTGAGCACTGCCCGTCACCTCGGGGGGCTGCTGGTTTAGGGGGCTGGGGTGGTGTGTGCTGCCCCTCATCTGGGGTGCTGTCACTCACCTCGGGGGGGGGCTGGGGATGTGTGAGCACTGCCCATCACCTCGGGAGGGGAGGGGGGGGGGCTGTGTGAGCACAGCCCATCACCGCGGGGGGCTGCTGGTTTAGGGGGCTGGGGTGGTGTGTGCTGCCCGTCATCTGGGGTGCTACCTGTCACTCACCTCGGGGGGGGGGGGGGGGCTGGGGCAGTGTGAGCACTGCCCGTCACCTCGGGGGGCTGCTGGTTTAGGGGGTGGTGTGTGCTGCCTGTCACCTCCAGGGAAGGGGGTGGTGGTGCGTGTGTGCTGCCTGTCATCTCTGGGGGGGCTGCTAGTTTAGGGGGCTGTGGTGGCGTGTGTGCTGTCCATCAGCTCCAGGGGGGATGTTGGTGTAGCCAGTCACCTCTTAGTGGTGTGCAGCTTGCCACCTGTTGTGTGTGCATGCGCCACCCTGTCACCTCGATAGGGGGACCACAGAGAGGGAAAAAATAGTAATGCTGGAATAAAGGGAGTGGGCACCCTCTGGTGGTGGGAGGTTGGCAGTGCAGGTTATGTTGACTCGCTCGCCTGCTGCCCTCCCACCGCAGCACAGCCGACTCCCAATAAGCCACGGACCGACAAGGGGACCCCTGCACTACATGAAAGCTATGAGCCACAATAACCTCCTATTAAGTTAGTGTCAGCAGTATAGCACCAGCATATCCAGCAATGATTATACAGAACGCTGAACTGACCACAAGTCTAAACCTGAGTCATACACATTGGGGTCAGACTATGATTAACCTACCAAAACCAGACCACCTGGAGGAAACATAGGAGACCATACAAACTCCATGCACCGTGTTACTGGTGTGAACTAAGCCCAGGAAAGCTAGAGTTGCAAAGAAAGGGTGTGAACCTCTAAATCAAACTAGGGGTTTAAAAATAAATTCCAGGTATGGTAGATTTTTACAGCTTAGACCAGTGTAATTGAATATATATCCTAATTGGCTGACGCCCCCTAAAGCTGGAAACCCCACAAGCTGACACCACTACTCCGGTGATTTCCACTTGCTTTCAGGTCCTTTGCTGAGCAGCCGACCTGATGCATTGTGAACACAGGAGGTCGGCTGCTCAGCACAGGCGCCGTTCAGAGCATGCTTTTAATTTTTACGAATTAATAAAAAGCATGCTCTGATTGGACGAGGTGGAGAGGCAGGGCAGTGACATCACGCTCTTCAATAGATCAATTGCAAAAAATTTACTTTTCTAATTTTTGCAATTGATCTATTGCAGTGCTGGCTGCTTCCAAAACATCCTTTGTAGACAGCGCGGTATATCTGCCTTATTTTTCACATCACGCTCTTCACCTGGTCCAATCAGAGAATGCTTTGCATTAATAAAAAAAAAAAAAAAATGCAAAGCATTCTCTAAATGGCACCCCACCTCGTGTTTCCAGCCTGCAGGGGCATTGGCTGGGTATGGTCTATGCTGGACCAACGTACCTATGTAAAAATATACAATTCTTCTTTAAAGAGGCGTGCCCATCAAAATTTTTTTTTTTAAAAGCCAGCAGCTACAAATACTGCAGCTGCTGACTTTTAAGAATCGGACACTTACCTGTCCCAGGGTCCAGCGATGCGGGGGAACAAAGCCCCCCTCGTTCCCCGCTCGCGGCGCCGGCATCCTTACTGTGGGCACCCGGCTGTGGCTTCACAGCCGGGCACCCACTGCACATGCGCGAGCGGCGCCACACATCATGATACGCCGCACAGTCATCTGGGACCTGTCACGTGTCCCAGATGACTGACTGCAGAGGGGAAGTGACGTTTCTAGCTGAGGTAGAGGCAGATTTCGTGGGACCACCTAGCAACAGGGAGAAATAGGTAAGTGAATTTTTTTTTTATCCAATAATTTTTTATTTTGTCAGATTTAATGTAAATACGCATAATGTTGTCATTTTGGTGGAAACACCACTTTAAGTACATTTTAGGCATGCTTTTTTTGGGCGCTTATTGATGTGCATCTTCTTAGCATATTAGCACGTATTGCGTTACGTCTATTTATTATCATTGGGCCACAAACCAACAAAAAAATAATGCAACACACTGCAACGCTTGTTGCCAGTTTGCACGCTTTGTGGTGCAGGTGGGATTAGGAATGCCATCTATGTATGTTGGGGTCCATTGAAAAATCAAATAAAAAGCACACAGAATGCTTGATGGTACCACATACATAATGGGCCCTAAACGCAAGTCCCGGGCACCCCTTTAACCATGCCCCGCCCTGCTATTACCTTGTAAAAAGCCAATGGTCCCAGTCTTGCCGTCTCCATGGCACAGTGGGCGACTCCCTGGTAGAAAGAAGACAGTAGTTAGGAAGAGGTGACCCACCATGTGCCGAGAGTCAGAAAATGAGCATCAATACAACACCTACCCGGTACTCCCCCTTGGAATTCATCAGTCGCGTCTTCATGACATCCAGCGGCTGACAAAGGAATGTAGCGCATCCACCCTGCAAAACACACATGGCTGCCGTTAGCTCCTCCTCCTCCCATTATATAAAGTCCAACTCCACCCTGACTGGCAACCTTATCATTGTTGTGCAAAATAATAAACTGTATAAAAGTAACTTTTTTTTTCTTGGGTTTGTAGAGCCTTTTGGAAGATGGCTTCAGCAGCCATTAAGGGCATTCTCATCGGACAGGGAGAGGCTTAGGAATTAAAGTGGAGTTCCACCCAAAAGTGGAACTTCCACTTCATGTACTCCTAGCCCCCTTACATGCCACAATAGGCATGTCATTTTTTGTCATTTTTTTGGGGCGGGGCTGGGTACCTGGTTTGGAGTAGGACTTCCTGTCCCACTTCCTCCTTCCGACCCCTGACCACCTAGGCGATTCCTAAGCGGCCCCTCCCTCCCGGCAAAGTTCTGGGACACGCGACAGGTCCCAGAACATTGCCTGGCCATTGACAGAGCGCAGCGCGACTGTGAAGCCGTGAAGCCGTAAACTGTCACAGCCGGGTGCCCACACTCACCATGTCGGCGCCGCGAAGAGGAGGGGGAGAGAACGGAGGCTTCGGGTGGCTGCATCACTGGAATGTGGGACAGGTGAGTGGCTGTTTATTAAAGGTCAGCAGCTATACTTTTTGTAGCTGCTGACTTTTAATAAACTTTTAATAAAGTCAAAAACCAGTGGAACTCCGCTTTAAGTCAAGGATGCCAAGCCCCCTAAGCAAAGTGAAACCCGGAGAGGAGCACAGTGGGCACAGGTTCACTTTAACCACGTAAAGGACCGAGCCTCTTTCTGAGATTTGTTGTTTAAACTTTAAACTTTTTTTTTGCTAGAAAATTACTTAGAACCCCCAAACATTTTTTTTCCTAACACCCTAGAGAATAAAATGGCGGTCGTTGCAATACTTTCTGTCACACCGTATTTGCGCAGCTGTCTTACAAACGCACGTTTTTTGGAAAAATAAAAAATAAAAATAAAAAAACTAAGATAAGAGTAATGTTAGCCCACTTTTTTTTTTTTAAATTGTGAAGGATAATGTTACACCGAGTAAATTAATACCCAACATGTCACGCTTCAAAATTGCACCCGCTCGTGGAATGGCGACAAACTTTTACCCTTAAAAAGCTCAATAGGCGTCGTTTAAAAAAAATTCTACAGGTTACATGTTTTAAAGTGGAGTTCCACCCACTTTTACAACTCTTCAGCATTCCTCACTAAACTGTGCACTGTAAACGAATTGGATATTTTTTTTTTGTCAGCACCCTGGCCGTGGCCCATCGCATCATGTCCTGTTTGCAATGCCTGCTGGGAAGGGGCGGCAACTTCCTCTGACACTGCCGTTGCTAGGGAAACCTGACCTGAAACCTATTACACTGCTTGTGCTGCACTGAGCATGTCCAACCTTCTAAGGATGAGATCCAGGAAGAAATACAGTCTGGCTTCAGATGCCCACACTTAAGATGGCCACGGCCTGCTGTAAGTTTATAAAATAACAAACTACTGCTATAAACTAACAAAACAGACCTTAGTTTATAGACTAACTTTACTAGATTACATTAAGCTTGTGTGTTATAGGGGTATTTTTATTTAAAAAGTATAATTTCAGCCGGAGCACCGCTTTAAGTTACAGAGGGGGTCTAGGGGTAGAATTATTGTTCTCGCTCTACCGATTGCGGCAATACCTCACATGTGTGGTTTGAACACTGTTTTCATATGCAGGTGCTAGTCGCGTATGCGTTCGCTTCTGTACATGAGCTTGGCGGGATGGGGCACGTTTAAAAATGTTGTTTTCATTTTACCTTTTATTTTTACACGGTTTAAAAAAAAAAAAAAAAAAAAAACTGTCACTTTTATTCCCATTACAAGGAATGTAAACATCCCTTGTAATAGAAAAAAAAAAGCATGACAGGTCCTCCTAAATATGAGATCTGGGGGTCAAAAAGGCCTCAGATCTCATATTTACACTAAAATGCAATAAATAAAATAAAAATGTGTCATTTAACAGCTTCCCGACCACCTCACGCAGATATACTGCGGCAGAACGGCATGTACAGGCAGATTAACGTACCTGTACGTTCCCCTTTAAGAGGGCGCTTCCCGCCAGGAGCTCCGTGAGAGAGAGAACGAGAGAGAGAACACGAGAGAGAACACGAGAGAGAGAACGAGAGAGAGAGAGAGAACGAGAGAGAGAGAGAGAACGAGAGAGAGAACGAGAGAGAGAGAGAACGAGAGAGAGAGAACGAGAGAGAGAACGAGAGAGAGAACGAGAGAGAGAGAGAGAGAGAGAGAGAGAACGAGAGAGAGAACGAGAACGAGAGAGAGAGAGAGAACGAGAGAGAGAACGAGAGAGAGAGAACGAGAGAGAGAGAAAGAGAGAGAGAGAATGAGAGAGAGAGAACGAGAGAGAGAGAACGAGAGAGAGAGAACGAGAGAGAGAGAGAGAACGAGAGAGAGAACGAGAGAGAGAGAGAGAGAACGAGAAAAAAAAAAAAATAATAATACTTACTGCAATTGCACTGGCAAGAAAGTGGGTGAATATGTTATCAGACATGACGCCGGTGTTCAGAACTAGCTGCTTAGCCTGGTCATAGCATGCCAACTGCAATAGGGAAAACAAAGCAATTAAAAACAAGTCACATGGAGACTTTACACATTTTTTTTGTCATTTTAAAAAAGGTACAGGCACAAAAACTCTTATAAATATATTCCTCAACAGCCACAAAAAGATATAAATCTCACTTTGAGTGCCAAACACCTCTGTATACCCAAATATCACCATGTAACAGTGACATCACTGTGCCTATACAAAGAGCACAGCTGTGGGAGGGGCCTAGCAGACTCCACCCACTACAGACTGCTTGCAGAAAACTACAGGAGGGGGCGGAGACCAGACCAGTCACCCTGCACAAGGAGAGAGAGCAGCAGGGAGCGATCTTTATTACAGGAAAAAAAAAGCCTAACACCCGATTACTGCACAGATCAGGAAAAAAAATATACACAAAGTATACCAAGATTCTAGGAAGAATACACAAGATGAAGGTATGTAAAATATTTCCTTATCCCAGAGTTCAGGTTGAAAACGCAAACCTGCTATGCGAGAAGTGTGTATGTGGTCACCAATACCCTTCTTCTAAATGGTGGGTGTGGGCCCCTTAAAAGGAAACTGCAAGTCGTTATTTAAACTGTTCATCATGGACTTACCTGGCCCACAGTTACAAGGGCTCCCCTGCTGGATGCCATGGTAGCCCCTGAGAAAAGCCTCCGGAATCCCTCTAAATGGAAAGAATAAGAGTATTTTATTATTTTTCTAAGCACAAACATGGCAAACCACAAACATCACCCAATTCCACCAAATCTACCTTCTTTGATGACTCTGTACATGCCGTCCAGTGCGTGAGCATAGCTAAAGTGGAGACAGAGGAGATGACAATCACACAGAGATCTGAGGAGGCGCGTACTCCAATATAGAACCCATAGAGAAATCTTAGCCGCAAAAAAAAGGAGGCGCTTCTGCTGCATACGAATCTCAAAAATAAAATAAAATCATAATTGGTGTCGGCTGCAATTTTTTTTTATATTAAAACATAAAACATTCCACAGGAGGTTTTGTGTAACAATATGTACGGTATTTATTGGCGTATAACACGCACTTTTTTCCCCTTAAAATCAGGGGGAAATCGTAGGTACGTGTTATACGCAGATCCCCTGGCGATTGTCAGCCTTCCGGCCTTTCTCGCTGGCTTTCGGACGCTTTCGGCAGCTCTCAGCTGTTCTCGTCGGCTTTCGGAGTCCCGCGGGAGCCGCCGAGAACAGCCGAAAGTCGGCGAGATCGGCCGAAAGCTATCGGGCGCCGCCGAGATGCACAGGACATCCATCTCTGTATCTCTGCGCCGCCATTTTTAAATGTAAATGACACTGGGGCAAGGCTGCAGATGGGCGCTGACAAGGCTGCAGATGGGCGCTGACAAGGCTGCAGATGGGCGCTGACAAGGCTGCATTGATGGGCATTTAAATGTAAGTTTTTTTTTCCTGAAACTTCCCTCCTAATCTTGAGGTGCGTGTTATACGCCAATAAATACGGTAAGTAAATGACAAGGATGGAAAAAAAAGTCTGATATACAAAGAAAATAATTAAAATTTGCAGACTTGTGTAATAACCAATCTGAGTGAGGATCTGTCTCTGGTGTTATGTCAGCCATAGCACTGGTGTAAGAATCCATGCATACCAATAAGCACATTGCCCCAAAAGGAAATCCCTGCCAACTGAGCATGCGCCAACCCGCACCTGCGCAGAAGACCTGATGGAAAAAGGCAGGCAAATGCCCAGGAGGCGCACAGGAAGTGACCTCAACCTGATGCAGACAGGCTGGAAAATGCTGGGCTTTTTCCCGCCTTTTTCCATCAGGTTGAGGTCACTTCCTGTGTGCCTCCTGGGCATTTTCCCACCTTTTTCCATCAGGTTGAGGTCACTTCCTGAGTGCCTCCTGGGCATTTTCTCAACCTGATGGAAAAAGGTGGGAAAATGCCCAGGAGGCGCACAGGAAGTGACCTCAACCTGATGGAAAAAAGGCAGGAAAATGCCCAGAAAGTGACCTCAAACTTCCTTATATAAGCCCAGCCCAGACACTGCCAAATTGCTAGATTATCTTCAGTTCCCCCTTGTTTCTGTGCTAGTTTGTGATTTGTCTGAACCTGTTGTGACCTTGGAAACCTATTTGACTACTCGATTGTGGCTTGCCATTGACCTCGGATTTGTACCTTGACCATCTACTTCTTTGCCCCTTTTGTACTCCGCTGCCAGATTGGAACCGACCCCGGCTTGGATCTCGACCATTCTTCTTCGGACCTTGGATCTCGGACTAAGATTTGCACGGTGCTCCGCACCCCTGGCACCCGTGCCACTCGTGTCCACCAAGTCTCTGGCTTCATCTCCAGAGGCTTCAAGGACCCGAGGTGCAAGGGAGGCCTCCCCACTACTTCGGTCTCACCTCTGGTACGTGGCGCACACGACAGCTGGACTCTAGTTCGTGGCTGAACGAGAGAAATATAATGGATTCGTTCATCCAGACTAAAACAGCATAAAACTAAGGGATCTCTCTTACCGGCTACTGTATTCTGACAGCTGGCACCCACAGCTGTCTGATCACCCCAACAGTTACTTCATCTGATTGGCTGCAGTCGCTAATCAGCCAACAAAATTCCACCCAGCTCCTTCGACAAAAGTTGATGTTTGTTGAGCCAAGTTGTGCCAACAGGACCACCCACAGCTCGGGTTTCACCCAATTCAACAGGAATTGGACAAATACCTTTGGAGGTTCAGAAAACATTGCGTGCCCTTATGCGACATGCGGAACAAACAGCAATAATGGCAGTAAAAAATAAATAAATCTCACGCTCCCAACCAGCCACCATAACCTGTGTAAGAGGATCAGCTTTCAGCCTACATGTCTGCCAAGAAATCACAACCTACCAACGCGTTTCGTCCCACCAGCCTGTAAAGTGAGAACAAGACCTAAAAAGGTGAACCCAAAGCACATCACTTACTTGCGTCTTAGGTGGGGTGGAAGTTTCACATCATTTTGCATTCTGGGAGGAAGATAAAATTAAACAAGGCGTAAAGATAAAACCAAAGTTAAAAACAACAAAGATACACAAGTTGCATGCTTAACAATTAAAAAGTGTGACTAAAGCAAAAGCTGCTAAAATAAACACTTGTAAAACAACGCGTTAGTCTTCTTGTTATCCTACGGCATTTTATGGCTCGGTAGCATTAAGAAGTGTCCCAACCCTTTCCAGAACCTGCAATCTTACAACCCTGGTGTCACTGATCCACTTCCTGCTGGCAATTTGAACACAGTTACCCTTTCTGCCCCAACTTCAAGCTTTGTTCACAGCCCTGATAATAGGGGAGGAAAAGATCCCAAAAACGCATTGGAACTTCGGTGCAGTGTCCCTCCTCCCCTCCCTAATCCCAAAGACTAGGGGTTTAAACCTGCTGCAATGCTTTGAGGCTTTGGCAAACATCGATCCAGCTTCCAACGAATGGCACCTTGCCTCGCCACAACCACAGGGTGGGGTGGCATTTTGAGGGTTAGAGAAGGCAGAGTGGAGATGACATATTGCCTCCCCACCAACCTGTCAAAAGTCCCTAAAACTAATCCACAGTGGGTCACTTTTACTAAAACCGACTTGCTGTGATATTTGCTTTCCATCTAGGGTGGGGATCGCTGTCCTGATGTAGATAAGTGTTTCCGGCTAAACGCTTAAATTGTAATATTGTTGCAACAGCATATTAGGCAATACATTTGGAAATCAGTATAACAATTAATAGACAGTTTTATAGTAACCTTATTGACCCGTTTTCATATATATATATATATATATATATATATATATATTTATATTTATATTACACACAAAATATTATATATATATTACATATAAATATTATATATATATATATATATATATATATATTTATTATATTATATATATATATTTATTATATATATATAAAAAAAAAACAAAAAAAAAAAAAAACTTTGTGCCCTAGCTGATGTATTCACACATAAGCCACTTCATTTTCTTGTATTAAGATATCTTTTTTTTTTTTTTTTTATGTATTCTTAGTAAATGGTTTTAGTAGAACCTTTTAGTTTACTCATGCCAAAGGGATTATGCTTCCATATATACCC
Source organism: Lithobates sylvaticus (assembly GCA_028564925.1). Lineage (NCBI taxonomy): Eukaryota > Metazoa > Chordata > Amphibia > Anura > Ranidae > Lithobates > Lithobates sylvaticus. Next base: position 180,215,760 of record CM053037.1, read on the forward strand.
ATCCTTCCAGTATCCCATCATGAGATTCACATAACTGCTCAATGTATTTGGGATAACTCGTTAGTCAAACTGTCCATTGTAGTGATAATTGTGAAACCTGGTGGGATTAGTAAAATCTCTGTATTTTGGGTAGATCAGCCTTTCTCAATTTTTTTTTTTTTTTTTTAATAGCCAGAAACCCTTAAAGTAATCATCTGGTCTTAGGGAATAACTTCAAATAATTACTACAGTTAATATCTACTGTTTACGTGAGAAGAATGCCCCTTCCATTGGTGGTCAGTGGGAAGAGTGCCCCTTCCATTGGTGGTCAGTGGGAAGAATGCCCCTTCCATTGGTGGTCAGTGGGAAGAATGCCCCTTCCATTGGTGGTCAGTGGGAAGAGTGCCCCTTCCATTGGTGGTCAGTGGGAAGAGTGCCCCTTCCATTGGTGGTCAGTGGGAAGAGTGCCCCTTCCATTGGTGGTCAGTGGGAAGAGTGCCCCTTCCATTGGTGGTCAGTGGGAAGAATGCCCCTTCCATTGGTGGTCAGTGAGAAGAATGCTCCTTCCATTGGTGGTCAGTGGGAAGAATGCTCCTTACATTGGTGATCAGTGGGAAGAATGCTCCTTAGATTGGTGGTCAGTGGGAAGAATGCTCCTTACATTGGTGGTCAGTGGGAAGAATGCTCCTTACATTGGTGATCAGTGGGAAGAATGCCCCTTACATCGGTAGTTGTCAGTATGTACCCTACATTGGTGGTCATTGGGAAGAATGATCCTTATATTGGTGATCAGTGGGAGGAATGGTCCTTACAGTGACACTGTTGGGATCTCCTCCTCGTGTCCACTAGACATGTGCACAACCAAAAAATTTGTTTATTTTCGTTTCGTTTCCGAAAAAAAAATCGTTTTTTTTCGTTTCGTTTTTTTTCGTTTCCGTAGATTCGTAACGATTCGTACATTCGTAAGAGTTATTTTTTCGTTGATTCGTTTTTTCGTTAGTTTAATTTTCGGACGCATTCGTATTTATTCGTACATTCGTAACATTTGTAATCGGAGCATAATTCATAATTTGATGTAATGTGTATGCTATTATTACATTTTAATAATTTACAAATCGAAAAAAAAAAGTTCGAAAAAAAAAAAAAGTTACGAATGTACGAATTTTTTGGTTCAATAGAGACACGAAAAATTACAAATCGAAAAAAAAAAAAAAAAAAGTTTTGAATCGAAAAAAAAGTTCAGAATGTACAAATTTTTTTGTTCAATACATTCGAAGCACGTTTAACAGCACCATTGTAAGGGACACGGAAAATTACCAATTCAACATTTTCGGATTTTCTTCATTAGTACTTTCGTTGTGTCTAGTGTCCACTCGCTAGGAATTCTGGGATTGAGATTCTCTGCTCATTCATATGCCAGTTTCTCTCCTGGACTTGTGAGTGCAAGACTTATTGTTTTAATTGTGCTTCATTGAATAAAATAGTACTACGCTAGGAAACTGCTTGGAGTCCCTTTAACTTTTTCTTGGCTAGTGGGAAGAATGCTCCTGACCACCAATGTAAGGAGCATTATTCCCACTGACCACCAATGTAAGGGACATTCTTCCCACTGATAACCAATATAAGGGCCATTCTTCCCAACTTACATTGGTGGCCAGTAGGACGAATGCTCCTTACATTGGTGGCAAGTTATCTGAGAGGAGTCTCATAGTCTAGTGTTCCTGGACTTAAAATACTATTGCATACCGTTCTAGGAGACATCGAGTGAAAAACAAAATTTAAGCTCTGAGCCGGAAACTTATCTACATCAGGAAAGCCACCCGCCCTATATGGAAAGCGAATATTCCAGTAAGTCAGTCTTGGATGATAAGAAAGAATTACAGTAGAAAAGAGAACTATGTAATGCAAACTGACATCCTAAAAAAGAACATTCCCATACGCCTCCCTAAAAATTAGAAAAAAAAAATAAAAAGTACAGATTAGAAAAAAAAAAAAAAAAAAAAGCCTTTTTCTGAAATAACAGGGAGCGAAGGTGCATTAATATCTATATTATATATTATGTTATATATACATACACACCAGACAAGACAAGTTTTTTCCTCATGACAGACAGGTCAAAAAGGTTACCAAAACAGTTTATTGTTCTACTGATTACATGACATATTGCCCAATATGCCCTTGTGACCTATAATATGTAGGAGAAACCATCATGTCCCTGCGTACAAGATTATATATATATATATATATATATATATATATATATATATATATATATATATATATATATATATATATATATAAATAATATCCTGATAACGAAGGCCAATTAAGCAATTAGTACTATCCTTTAATGACCTTTAACCCCTTTATGACCCCCTAAAACATATGTGCAGCAGCAAATAGATGGGCTTTATCACCCACGTGCTGCAAACAAGATACTGGGTGGCCGCTACTTCTGTGCTGAAAGCGCGCTCACTGAGCTGTGAAAGACAGATCTCCCTGCTAATGATCACATGACCATCAGTGTTCATGATTGGCTGATCCCCCAACATTCAAAACTTTTTCACAGGATGCCAAAGCGGGCCGGAAGTGGCCAATAGAAGCTGCTTTGTAAATTGCCCAGTTAAAAAGGAGAAGATACTATATCAGAATATCCTTTTTAGAAATAGATCTAAGGCGGGGGTAGGCAATCTTCTGAGTGTCGTATGCACATTTGCACAAAAATCAAGAGTACCAGAGATATAGATATAGATATATATATATATATATATATATATATATATATATATATATATATATATATATATATATATATATATATATATATATATATATATATATATATATATATATATATATATATACACACATACACACACACATTATACACACACACACACACACACACACACACACACACACACACATACATATATATATAACAAAATGTCTACTTCAGAATCTGAATCAAGAAAGAGAAAATTTAGTAAGTAAATTGTGATGCTAATAATCCAAATATCCAATAGTAACCCCCAACATAAGTGTCTGTGTTGGCACTAATAACCCCCAACATTGGGGACAAAAATATTCATCCCCAACATTGATGTCAGAGTTGGCAATAATAACCCCAACATTAATGTCAAAAATATTAATCCCCAACATTGGTGTCAGTGTTAGCGCCAATAACCCCCAACATTGGTGCCAGAACTAATAACCCCCAACATTGGTGTCAAAGATATTAATCCCCCAACATTGGTGTCAGTGTTGGCAATAATAACCCAACATTGGTGTCAGTGTTGGCAATATCAACCCCCAACATTAGTTTCAGCGTCAGCACTAATAACCCCAACATTGGTGTCAGCGTTGGCAATAACAACCCCAACATTGGTGTCAGTGTTGGCAATATCAAACCCCAACATTGGTGTCGGCACTAATAACCCCTATTAGGGTCAGTGTTGGCAATAACAACCCTGACATTGATGTCAGTGACTGGTTTAAAAGGGGAACAGTTAATCGCTTAAGGACTGCCCCCACATACATATACTGCGGCAGGGTGGCCCTTAAGCCCAAAATCACTTACCTATATGCGATCGCTGTCCTCGGCTCTGGGGCACGCGTGTCGCCGGAGCACCGCTCCCGCTGTGATTGGACACAGCGGGAGCCAATCAGTGGGTCCGGCAGCCGCAGTGGCCGTCGGGACCTGCGGATCATTCAGAGAAGAGGCAGAACGGCAGTCTGCCTATGTAAACAAGGGAGACCACCGTTCTGTGAGGAAGATGGAGATCTTGTGTTTCTGCCAAGCAGAAACACGGATCTCAGTTTTCCTTCAGTCTCAGCATTCCCCCCCCACAGTTATAAAGCAATCCCTAGGAGCACACTTAACCCTTTGATCGCCCCTGGTGTGTAACCCCTTCCTTGCCAGTGTCATTTATACAGCGACAGTCTTTTTTTTTTTTTTTTTTTTAGCACTGATCACCGTATTGGTGTCCCTGGTACCCAAAAAGTGTCAGTGTCCCATTTGTCCACCGCAATGTGGCAGTCCCGCTAAAAATCATTGATCTCCGCCATTACTACTGTGCAAACCAATCAATATACGCTCATTGCGATTTTTTTTTTTTTAACCAAAAATGTGTAGCGTTGGCCTAAATCGATGAAGAAATTCAATTTTTTTATTGGATGAGTTTTATAGCAGAAAGTAAAAAATATGTGTTTTTTTTCCCCCCAAAATTGTTTCTCTTTTGTGGTTCATAGCGCACAAAAAAAAAATACAAAAAAAAAAAATAAAAAACGGTGGAGGTGATCAAATGCCACCAAAATAAATTTTGTGAAAAAAACAACAAAAAAAAAAAAAAGGACCATTTTGTTTGGGTACAACATTGCACAACCGCGCAATTTTCAGTTAAAGCGACGCAGTGCCAAATCGCAAAAAATAGCCTGGTCTAGAAGGGAGTACAACCTTCCGGAGCTGAAGTGGTTAAATAGTCCAAGTATACACTGCACACTTTTGCCACAGGCCTTGTACGAAGACCTGGCTACTTAGTAACCAGCAACTGTTGAAACAACAAACACATTGGTCAGGCGTATTTAACATACAAAATAGCATAAAAATTTCCGGGTGTAAAGGCATACACTTATACAGTTGTGGTCAAAAGTTTGCATCCCCTGCCAGAAATCGTGAAATTTGGGCATTAATATTAAAAATATGAACTGATCATTCCAAAAACTGTCTTTTATGTAAGGATAGTGATCACATGAAGCCATTTATTATCACATAGTTGTTTGGCTCCTTTTTAAAATCATATACAGAAATCACCCAATTGGCCCTGATGAAAATTTTCCATCCCCTGGAATGTTTGGCCTTGGTACAGACACACAAAGGTTAAAAATGGCAATTAAAAGGTTAGTTTCCCACATCTGTGTCTTAATAAATTGCAATTGGTGCCTGTGTATAAATAGTCAATGAGTTTGTTAGCTCTCACGTGAATGCACTGAGGCTAGATACCGAGCCATGAGGAGCAGAAGAAAAGAACTGTCAAAAGACCTGCGTAACAAGGTAATGGAATTTTATAAAGATGGAAAAGGATATAAAAAGATATCCAAAGCCTTGAACATGCCAGTCAGTATGGATCAATCACTTATTAAGTGGAAAATTAGGGAAACTTATTGATACAAAGCCAAGGTCAGGTAGACCAAAAAAGATTGCAGCCACAACTGCCAGAAGAATTGTTCAGGATACAAAGAAAATCCCACAGGTAACCTCAAGAGAAATACAGGCTGCTCTGGAAAAAGATGATGGTGTGGTTGTTTTTTTGGAGGAGCACAATATGATGATACTTGAACAAAAATTAGCTGCATGATCGAGTTGCCAGAAAGATGCCTTTACTGCACCAATGCCCCCAAAAAAAGCCAGACAACACCTTGACACGCCTCAGGCTTTTTCGTAGCATTTGGCACAGTAAAGGCTGCTTTCTGGCAACTCGACTATGCCAGTACTGACTTTGGATATCTTTTTATATCCTTTTCCCCCCATCTTTATAAAGTTCCATTACCTTGATACGCAGGTCTTTTGACAGTTCTTTTCTACTCTGCATGGCTCAGTATCTAAAGATCTGCGTAACAAGGTATACTTGATACTTGAACAAAAATGAGCTGCATGATCAAGTTACCAGAAAGAAGCCTTTACCAGTGGCGGCTGGTGCTCAAAATTTTTTTTGGGGGGCGCAAATAAACTGAAAAATTCTGAAAAAAAAGCCAATCAAATGCAGCCACTGTACCAAACGCAGCCACTGTGCCCATTAAAACGCAGCCACTGTGCCCATCAAAACGCAGCCACTGTGCCCATCAAAACGCAGCCACTGTGCCCATCAAAACGCAGCCACTGTGCCCATCAAAACGCAGCCACTGTGCCCATCAAAACGCAGCCACTGTGCCCATCAAAACGCAGCCACTGTGCCCATCAAAACGCAGCCACCGCGCCCATCAAAACGCAGCCACTTTGCCCCTTTAAAACACAGCCACATTGCCCCTTTAAAACACAGCCACATTGCCCCTTTAAAACACAGCCACATTGCCCCTTTAAAACACAGCCACATTGCCCCTTTAAAAAACACAGCCACATTGCCCCTTTAAAACACAGCCACATTGCCCCTTTAAAACACAGCCACATTGCCCATCTAAAACACAGCCACTTTGCCATCAAAGCTGTCCCTGCAAAGAAGCTGCCACTGTGCCCCCCCCCCCCTCGCCCTGCACTTACCTTGTGTTGGGTGACGGCGGCATCGTGTCCTCCATTCCCTCTCCTGCCCGCTCCTCCTCTCATCCTCTGCTATGATTGGACGCCTGATAGGCGCCCAATCACAGCGCCTGTCGTTTCAGCCA
>CM053037.1:180227116-180324616 GCA_028564925.1 Lithobates sylvaticus
CAAGGACGGAGGAGCACAAATTGTCTACAATAGCTTTCCATACCGTAGTAGTAACATCAACCTTCAATGGTCACACCTGAACTCCATCGTTTGGAGGGATGTCCTCATACGTTTGGCCATACAGCTAGCTATGATGGTAAGAGGTCTTCAAACTTTACACTATATACATGTAGTTTTACTTCCTCTACTCGGCAGAACACCATGGGTCAGGGTCAGGGATCCTCAAACTACGGCCCTCCAGCTGTTGCGGAACTACACATCCCGTGAGGCATTGTAAAACTCTGACATTGACAGACATGACTAGGAATGATGGGAATTGTAGTTCTTGAACAACTGGAGGGCCGTAGTTTGAAGACCCCTGGTATAAGGATAGCAGCTGGCAATGGAAATGGGAGATCACCTAAGAGAAGCTCACATGTGTAAATGACATGCAATTGAGGTTTCATGTCCCGAGGGAAGGCAAAGTGTACATGCAGAGAGCGGTATGGGAACGCTGAAGAGGACTAAATTAAAGTTGTTGTACAACCTGTACAACCACTTTTACCTACAGGTAAGCTTATATTAAGGCTTACCTGTAGGTGCTGGAAATATCTCCTAAACCTCCACGGTTTAGGAGATATTTACTAAATATCCGAGCGCCGATGACTTTGGAAAGGGCACATTGTGCCGTTTCTAATAGGGGTCATGCTGTGACTGGCGGCTCCCGCATGCATGCGCGGGAGTGACGTCACGCGACTCCTACCAGTCACAGAGCCGGAGTTTGTGGCCCCGGAAGGAAGAGGGGTGAAGATGGATGCTCCTTGCTAGTGGGGACAACGGAGACATTGCGGGCTTCAGTGTCAGGTAAGTGACACATAATGGGCTACTATGCTATGCACAGTAGCCCATTATGCTTTACCTTTGCAGGGAAATAAAGAGGAAGTAAAACCCATCAGGGTTTACTTCCTCTTTAAATAACACAGCAATACTGCACAAACACTATACAGTCTACATTTATTGATGGTGGGAGCTGTGATGCGCTAGACAGATAGGGGGGGGGGGCTTCCAATTATGGCGCACAGCGATTGGTGTGGCCCCTGATGTCAGACGCACACTGACGAAACGCGTTGGGTGGGATTGGACGTCACTTCCGCTTTCTTGGATTGCTGATGGAGCGCAAATACGAAGTCCCCCGTTTGTATGGGTTTTTACATTTCCACTCGCGGTTAGTGTGATCTTAATAAATTCCTTGGATATACTACACCAGGGATCCTCAAACTACGGCCCTCCAGCTGTTGCAGAACTACACGTCCCATGAGGCATTGCAAAACTCTGACATTAACAGACATGGCTAGGCATGATGGGAATTGTAGTTCCTGAACAACTGGAGGGCCATAGTTTGAAGACCCCTGTACTACACCATGAGAGGCTTCTAGCATCTAGGAGCAGCATCAGCGATACTCGCCCTGGGCTGTCCTTCTCTCCAAAAGGATACATCCAACCATAATGCTGTCTTTGACTACCTGTAAATTTTGATTGGTTCCTCATAAATGGTCTGAAATTCGCTTGATCGTTCTTACCGCCAATTTGACCTTCTGTAATGCTGTAGTCTTTGACTACATGTTCTGGTGAGTAGTCTCATGTAAGTGGTGAGTGGTTTTGTTTTTTTTTTTTTCGTTTTTTCGTTATATTCGTTATCGTACGAATAAACGAACGATTCGCAAAAAATTTAACGAATAACGAATCGAACGAATCCGAAAAAAAACTAAATTAGAAACAACGAATCTACGAAAGAAGAAAATCCGAAAAACGAAAACAGGAACCACGAAAATCAAAATGAATGAAAAAAATCGTACATTCGTAACTTTTTTTTTTGTTGAATTGGTAATTTTCCGTGTCTTACAATGGCGCTGCTTAACGCGCTTCGAATGGATTGAACGAAAAAATTCGTACATTCGCAACTTTTTTTTTTTTTTTTTCGATTCGTAATTTTCCGTGTCTCTTACAATGGCGCTGCTTTACGTGCTTCGAATGGATTGAACGAAAAAAATTCGTACATTCGCAACTTTTTTTTTTTCGATTCGTAATTTTCCGTGTCTCTTAAAATGTAATAATAGCATACACATTACATAAAATTATGAATTATGCTCCGATTACGAATCTATGAATGTTACGAATAAATAAGAATGCGTCCGAATTTCGAATAAATGAATAAACGAAAATTAAACTAACGGAAAAACGAATCAACGAAAAAATAACTCTAACGAAAATACGAATCGTTAGGAATACGAACACCGACGACGTACGAATTTACGAATCGTTACGAAAAAAACGAAACGAAATTAAACAAATTTTTTTGTTGTGCACATGTCTAATATGAAGGTCGGTGAAGAGACGACACACGGAGGTCACGGGTGTTTCTGATACCAGTTCTTGGAGAACGCAGCATGTTTTTGGATAGCGGAGTGTTTATGGGACTTCATCTTTGATATTTTTCGGAACTTTATTCACTTATCACGAAATTGATGTTTATCGATGCACTTTATTTATAGCAAATTTTTTTCAGTTTATTCATTGCTAAGCTTTTTGCGTTATAAAGTGCAGCTCTTATTTATAGATATTGCAGAATTGCTATTAGCGCATCATTCACCTTTGCGCAGGTGTTGTGCTAATCCACTCCCACAACTTTATATTTTTATTATACACGCCCAATTTACCTGTCTGAAGAGGGATGCGCTCAGGCCATTGTATAGCGCAAGAAAGCCGTCGTTCTTTATCACAGTGATTGCCATTCCAGTCATTCTCTTCTTCACCTCTTGCTGAGTCTGCAGATGTACCTGGATAGTGGGACAAAGGGAGTCACGTGACATTGCGCGTCAGATTTTATAGATTCTCGGCCGAAGAATGGGAGTCAAAGGTTGCAAACATATATTCTGCCATTTATTCGCAGAGGTGCCTCCCCTTATTCAACACAAGGTCATCACTCCAAATTCAACCACACACACACACACACACACACACACCTTCCTCTGCCAATGTCCTAAAACGTTTCCTGCGTCTCAGACAGAGCACAATGACCCGATCTACCCACTTCACAATCACACTGTGCTGACTCACTGTGACTGCAACACAAATTCCTTCACCGGAATTCCAGATCTCCGTGCGTATACAATGCCTCCGCTCAGGCATCATTTTATGACCACCCACCTAATATGGAATAGGCCCCCCGCTTTTGCGTGCATGCTGGTTTGTGGGCTTTTGGCTATGGCGGGTTGAACTTGTAAGCATATACATGGTGCATCTCAGGAGTGCGATTCCATGCGTCCTTTGCCCTGGTTGTGCACATGGGCCAAAGAAGATATTTAAACTCCTTCCCTTGTGGGGATTGGTGCTGGGACTTCTTGCCAGCCATCTTTGTGAGATTAACGTTTTCTCCCTTTAAGTTTATTGGTCCAGTTTGCCTGTCTTAGCTTGCATCTCCTGTCCTCATTGCCAACTCTGCTTGTTTCTGACAACTCTTACCTGCCTGGACACTGACTACTCTTGCCATGGGTCTGCTTGGACACCAAATACTTGCATCTGCCTCGACTGCTGCCTGGACACCGACTACTCTTGCCATGGGCCTGCTTGGACACCAAATACTTGCATCTACCGCCTGCCTCAACCTCTGCCTGAACACTGACTACTCTTGGCTGCTGCTAGCCTTGACCTCTGCCTGGACATCCCACCGGCCTGTCTGCACATAGACTACTCATGCATGCCACCTGCCTCAAACTGTGCTTGGACACTGACTACTCTCGTGTGCCTCCTACTTCAACCTGGGCCTGGACACTGACTACTTATCCCACCGGCCTGCCTGGACGCGGTCTACGTTGGCCGGCCTCGATCCCTGCCGGGACGCGGGCTACGCTGGCCTGCCTCGACCCCTGCCGGGACGCGGGCTACGCTTGCCTGCCTCGACCCCTGCCTGGACGCGGGCTACGCTTGCCTGCCTCGACCCCTGCCTGGACGCGGGCTACGCTGGCCTGCCTCGACCCCTGCCTGGACGCGGGCTACGCTGGCCTGCCTCGACCCCTGCCTGGACGCGGACTACGCTGGCCTGCCTCGACCCCTGCCTGGACGCGGACTACGCTGGCCTGCCTCGACCCCTGCCTGGACGCGGACTACGCTGGCCTGCCTCGACCCCTGCCTGGACGCGGACTACGCTTGCCTGCCTCGACCCCTGCCTGGACGCGGACTACGCTGGCCTGCCTCGACCCCTGCCTGGACGCGGACTACGCTGGCCTGCCTCGACCCCTGCCTGGACGCGGACTACGCTGGCCTGCCTCGACCCCTGCCTGGACGCGGACTACGCTGGCCTCGACCCCTGCCTGGACGCGAGCTACGCTGGCCTCGACCCCTGCCTGGACGCGGGCTACGCTTGCCTGCCTCGACCCCTGCCTGGACGCGGGCTACGCTTGCCTGCCTCGACGTGGGCTACGCTTGCCTGCCTCGACCCCTGCCTGGACGTGGGCTACGCTTGCCTGCCTCGACGCGGACTACGCTGGCCTCGACCCCTGCCTGGACGCGGGCTACGCTTGCCTGCCTCGACCCCTGCCTGGACGCGGGCTACACTTGCCTGCCTCGACCCCTGCCTGGACGTGGGCTACGCTTGCCTGCCTCGACGCGGACTACGCTGGCCTCGACCCCTGCCTGGACGCGGGCTACGCTTGCCTGCCTCGACGTAGGCTACGCTTGCCTGCCTCGACCCCTGCCTGGACGCGGGTTACACTTGCCTGCCTCGACCCCTGCCTGGACGCGGGCTACGCTTGCCTGCCTCGACCCCTGCCTGGACGCGGGCTACGCTTGCCTGCCTCGACGCGGGCTACGCTTGCCTGCCTCGACCCCTGCCTGGACGCGGGCTACGCTTGCCTGCCTCGACCCCTGCCTGGACGCGGGCTACGCTTGCCTGCCTCGACGCGGGCTACGCTTGCCTGCCTCGACCCCTGCCTGGACGCGGGCTACGCTTGCCTGCCTCGACCCCTGCCTGGACTCCAACTACTTTTACCTGACACATAACCTTGACCTCTGCCTCAACGCTGGCTACTGTTGCCTGCAGCATGCCTTGACGTTTGTGTGAGCATGGCCTACACTTGCCAGCTGCATGCCTCGACCTCTGCCTAGGCACTGACCGCTCTGGCCTGCCACTTGTCTAGACTTCTGCCTGAACTCTAACCAGCCATAGTGTTGCTAGCTTGTCTCCTCATTGCTTTCCCAGAGTGGGGCAATCCTGCGGACCACAATCTAATAACTTTTTGCAGCAAAGTATCTTTAGGAAAAAAAAAAAAAAAGTGAGCACTGCAATGCATTTTAACAACCATGGTAGCGAACAGTAGTAGGCGTTCCCAATGCACACCATAGTGCAGATGTTATGCGCACTGCGTGGTATAATGAATGAGCCCGTAAATTTGCGTATTTGGAGAAAACGGAGGATAAATTTGGTTCACCGGCTGTCGTGTGTTTAGCACTCTCTATACTGAATGAGAACATCACTCAAAAAAGTCACATGACCATCCTTACGTTTGTCTTCCCAGCGCATCGGCGCCCTCAGTAAAGCTTTGATAAGGTATTTCTCTTGTAAAGCAAAATGCTCCGCAGTACATTTAGTTTACTCCGATAGTTTACGACATGAACACTCCCTGCTGTCACAATGACAAGTCCTTGAAAGCGCACAACACGTGCCCCAACCATCTCAAGGCGATGCCTCGTCCCCCATTCCCCGGGCATTTGGCTTGGTCTCCAATTACAGAGCGTTCCACATCTGCACCAATAATAGGCTACAAATGCAGCTCACTCCTACCGAGCCCGGCACTGCGAGACCAACAGGCCTGTGACCCCATGCAAGAAAAAAAATAAGATGAGAGGGGGCGGGGGAAGTCATTCATTGGGTGCCAACAAAATGTCAGGTGTCACCAGCTGGGGGGGGGGGGGGCTGCAGATGGCACGTGCTCATTCATACTGGACACGGCAAAGAAGCAATGGGCTAAAAGTTACAGCAACCATGCTAAAAGTTACAGCAACCATGCTAAAACTCAGCTTGATTGATTTGTTATGAAATAGGCTGCAACTTGATCGTACAGTCTCTGAACAAAAGCCCCACACGTGTTACAACCTGATTGTACAATCCCTTTAGAGCCAACAATTATGTAGTACAAGGGCTTGTCTGATTCGATTCAATGCAAATCAGATAAATTAGATGGCTGCTTATGCTTGGGTTGTCCCCCCTATACATTGTAAAGCGCTGCGTAAACTGTTGGCGCTACAGGGGGTCCCCGAGTTACGAACTCGTTAGGGACTGCCCGCCTGTACGGAAGTCGGAAATGTTTGTAAGTCGGCCGTGTATGCGCAGACTGACAAATACGGACATTTCCAGACATTTCCGATGTTCCGTATAATGCCGTTCTGCGCATGCGCGGCAAATTACGGACATTTCCGCCATTTTCCGAGGCTCCGTATGGCCGCGCATGTGCAGAACGGCCGAAAGACGGCAAAAAACTGCGAAAAATGGCGGAGGGTCCCCGCAGCGCCCCGTTCGTAAGTAGGGGTTGTTCGTAGGTCGGGCGTTCGTAAGTCGGGGATCCCCTGTATATAAAGCGAGTATAATAATAATAATAATAATAAGACACAGTTTAGGCAGATCTGAAGTTGAAACTGATTGTATGGGCAGATTTGATTGTGTATGGTGAGCCTTAAGATGAACATACACTACACAATTGCCTTTAGCCCGTGTTCACACTGATGTGATCATCTCTTTCACTTGTGGCAGACGGAAGGAGTCACGCGATTCCACCACTTATGCAAGACTACGTGAGGACCTGAGCCATACGATAGACCCCTATGCATTTGGTTGGTGGTTTGTGGATGCGCATATACAAAGACTAGGGATGCACCGATACTATTTTTTTTTTTTTTTTTAGTACTCGCCGATACCATTTACCGATACCTACTGTTTTCACTTCAGCTGTCATCAATGGTACACAGCGTTGAAAAGGTATTTTACAAATTAAACAAATAGATTTTTGTTTTTAATTTTGCGCCTTTTCTATGTGAAATGTGTAAATATATGTGCAAAAATATTCACTAACAAAAGCAAATAAAAACATTTTTTTTAATTGTTTATCGTTTATAAAATAGACGTGAAAAAATAAATAAATAGATATAAAAAAAAGCAGGAAAATAATTAAATGGAGGAGAATAGGGAGTTAGCTGATTAGAGTAAACTAGAAAAGATACAATTTCTGGGGAAATTGTGTGACGTGTTCTTGCCTCCACCTACTGGAGTGGGCGGAGAAACTGGGTGGAGTGGCTTGAGTAACTAAACATTTATTTATTTTTTTCAAAAATAATTTTTTTTTTTTTAAATGATTTTTTAGATTTTTATTCAATTTTTTCTAAAAATAAATTTTTCAAAATTATTTTTTTCAAAAAAAATTTTCACATTTTTTTTTTCAAATTTCGTAATTTTCATTTTTTTTCAAAAATTATTTTTTTTTTTCAAAAATTATTTTTTTTTTTCAAAAATTTTTTTTTTCAAAAATAATTATTTTTTTTTAAATGATTTTTTTTTCTAAAAAATGTTTTTTTTTCAAATTTCCTAATTTTCATTTTTTTTTCTAAAATTATTTTATTTTTATTTTTTTTATTATTATTACTACCTATAATCCCCCTCAGAGCTGTGTGGGACTACCTATAATTCCCCTCAGAGCTGTGTGGGACTACCTATAATTCCCCTCAGAGCTGTGTGGGACTACCTATAATTCCCCTCAGCTGTGTGGGACTACCTATAATTCCCCTCTGAGCTTTTGTCACCTCCCACTCTAGTTTTGATCATTTCTCCATTCATTCCTATGGGACAAATTTCGCCGCAAAAATGACGATATTTCGTAAACCATTCGGCGAAACGACGAAGACTACCTATAATTGCCCTCAGAGCTATGTGGGAGGAGCTATAATTCCCCTCAGAGCTTTTGTCACCTCCCACTAGTTTTGATCATTTCTCCATTCATTCCTATGGGACAAATTTCGCCGCAAAAATGACGATATTTCGTGAACCATTCGGAAAAACGTTCCACAAAGTAATAGCACACCATTCGGGAACAATGCGCACGTTTTGGTATATATTCGGTATATGTAGCATAAAAACTGTGGGAGGAGTTAGCGTGCAAAAATTTGGCTATAATAAGAATAATAATAACTAGAAAAAATACAATTTCTGGGGAAATTGTGTGACGTGTTCTTGCCTCCACCTACTGGAGTGGGCGGAGAAACTGGGTGGAGTGGTTTGAGTAACTAAACATTTATTTATTTTTTTCAAAAATAATTTTTTTTTTTTTTTAATGATTTTTTTTAAATGATTTTTTAGATTTTTATTCAATTTTTTCTAAAAATAAATTTTTCAAAATTATTTTTTTCAAAAAAAATTTCACATTTTTTTTTTCAAATTTCCTAATTTTCATTTTTTTTTCTAAAATGATTGATTTTTTTTATAAAAATTTTTTTTTTCAAAAATAATTTTTTTTTAATTATTATTATTTTTTTTTTAATGATTTTTTTTTCTAAAAATGTTTTTTTCTTCAAATTTCCTAAATTTTCATTTTTTTTCTAAAATGATTGATTTTTTTTTTTTTATAAAAAATATTTTTTTCAAAAATAATTTTGATTTTTTTTTAAAAAAATAATTTTTTTTTAATTATTATTTTTTTTTTTTAAATGATTTTTTTTCTAAAAATGTTTTTTTTCTTCAAATTTCCTAAATTTTCATTTTTTTTCTAAAATGATTGATTTTTTTTTTTTTTTTAAATATTTTTTTTTCAAAAATTATTTTTTTTTAATGATTTTTTTTAATTATAATTATTTTTTTTTTAATTATATATTTTTTCTAAAATTATTAAAAGAATTTTTTTCAAATTTCCTAATTTTCATTTTTTTTTTCTAAAATTATTTTTTTTTTATTTTTTTTATTATTATTATTTTTTTTTAATTATTTTTTTTTTCAAATTTCATAATTCCCTCAGAGCTGTGTGGGACTAACTATAATCCCCCTCAGAGCTGTGTGGGACTACCTATAATCGCCCTCAGAGCTGTGTGGGACTACCTATAATCGCCCTCAGAGCTGTGTGGGACTACCTATAATCGCCCTCAGAGCTGTGTGGGACTACCTATAATCGCCCTCAGAGCTGTGTGGGACTACCTATAATCCACCTCAGATGTGTGGGACTACCTATAATCCCCCTCAGAGCTGTGTGGGACTACCTATAATTCTCCTCAGAGCTGTGTGGGACTACCTATAACCCCCCTCAGAGCTGTGTGGGACTACCTACAATCCCCCTCAGAGCTGTGTGGGACTACCTATAATCCCCCTCAGCTGTGTGGGACTACCTATAATTCCCCTCAGCTGTGTGGGACTACCTATAATTCCCCTCTGAGCTTTTGTCACCTCCCACTCTAGTTTTGATCATTTCTCCATTCATTCCTATGGGACAAATTTCGCCGCAAAAATGACGATATTTCGTGAACCATTCGGAAAAACGTTCCACAAAGTAATAGCACACCATTCGGGAACAATCCACACGTTTTGGTATATATTCGGTATATGTAGCATAAAAACTGTGGGAGGAGTTAGCGTGCAAAATTTGGCTATAATAATAATAATAATAATAATAATAATAATAATAATAATAATAATAATAATAATATATATGTGAGATAACAATAAGTGATCTTGCTATGCAAGAACACTTAATAATATATATGTGAGATAACAATAAGTGATCTTGCTATGCAAGAACACTTAATTAAGGGTTATTAAGGGGTTAAACAGAGGAACATTTGTTCAGCCCTTTGATCTGCAGATGAAAAAACAGAAAGATACAAAAAGAAACAACGTTTCTTTTTATTTTAGTGTTTCAATGCTGAGCAATGTTGTTAATAAACATTGCCGGCTGCTTTTTTTTTTCATAGCTCCAATTACCGGACTTCTTTAACACTTTAGCTGTCAACAGGGAGACCAACTGACAGCTCAAAGAGCCGAGCCTGAAAGTATCAGTTTCAGGTATCAGTGCATTTGCTTGAGTACCGATACTTGTGCAAATACTCGGCATCGGCACTGACAAAGATTTATGCCCCGTACACACGATAGGATTTTCCGACAGAAAATATTTGATGGGAGCTTGTTGTCAGAAATTCTGACCATGTGTAGGCTCCATCGAACATTTTACATCAGAATTTCCGTCACACAAAATTTGAGATCTGGTTCTTAAATTTTCCGACAACAAAATCCGTTGTTGGGAATTCCGATCGGGTGTACACAATTCCGATGCACAAAGTGCCACGCATGCTCGGAATCAAGCAGAAGAGCCGCACTGGCTATTGAACTTCATTTTTCTCAGCTCGATTAGACACAACTCCTCCCAATGACACCAACGGTGGGACACAACTCCTCCCAATGACACCAACGGTGGGACACAACTCCTCCCAATGACACCAACAATGGGGCACAATTCCTCCCAATGACACCAACAATGGGGCACAATTCCTCCCAATGAAACCAACAATGGGGCACAATTCCTCCCAATGACACCAACAATGGGGCACAACTCCTCCCAATGACACCAACAATGGGGCACAATTCTCCCAATGACACCAACAATGGGGCACAATTCCTCCCAATGACACCAACAATGGGGCACAATTCCTCCCAATCACACCAACAATGGGGCACAATTCCTCCCAATGACACCAACAATGGTGCACAATTCCTCCCAATGACACCAACAATGGGGCACAATTCCTCCCAATGACACCAACAATGGGGCACAATTCCTCCCAATGACACCAACAATGGGGCACAATTCCTCCCAATGACACCAACAATGGGGCACAATTCCTCCCAATGACACCAACAATGGGGCACAATTCCTCCCAATGACACCAACAATGGGGCACAATTCCTCCCAATGACACCAACAATGGGGCACAATTCCTCCCAATGACACCAACAATGGGGCACAATTCCTCCCAATGACACCAACAATGGGGCACAATTCCTCCCAATGACACCAACAATGGTGCACAATTCCTCCCAATGACACCAACAATGGTGCACAATTCCTCCCAATGACACCAACAATGGTGCACAATTCCTCCCAATGACACCAACAATGGGGCACAATTCCTCCCAATGACACCAACAATGGGGCACAATTCCTCCCAATGACACCAACAATGGGGCACAATTCCTCCCAATGACACCAACAATGGGGCACAATTCCTCCCAATGACACCAACAATGGTGCACAATTCCTCCCAATGACACCAACAATGGTGCACAATTCCTCCCAATTACACCAACAATGGTGCACAATTCCTCCCAATGACACCAACAATGGGGCACAATTCCTCCCAATGACACCAACAATGGGGCACAATTCCTCCCAATGACACCAACAATGGGGCACAATTCCTCCCAATGACACCAACAATGGGGCACAATTCCTCCCAATGACACCAACAATGGTGCACAATTCCTCCCAATGACACCAACAATGGTGCACAATTCCTCCCAATGACACCAACAATGGTGCACAATTCCTCCCAATGACACCAACAATGGGGCACAATTCCTCCCAATGACACCAACAATGGGGCACAATTCCTCCAATGACACCAACAATGGGGCACAATTCCTCCCAATGACACCAACAATGGGGCACAATTCCTCCCAATGACACCAACAATGGGGCACAATTCCTCCCAATGACACCAACAATGGGGCACAATTCCTCCCAATGACACCAACAATGGGGCACAATTCCTCCCAATGACACCAACAATGGTGCACAATTCCTCCCAATGACACCAACAATGGTGCACAATTCCTCCCAATGACACCAACAATGGTGCACAATTCCTCCCAATGACACCAACAATGGTGCACAATTCCTCCCAATGACACCAACAATGGGGCACAATTCCTCCCAATGACACCAACAATGGGGCACAATTCCTCCCAATGACACCAACAATGGGGCACAATTCCTCCCAATGACACCAACAATGGGGCACAATTCCTCCCAATGACACCAACAATGGTGCACAATTCCTCCCAATGACACCAACAATGGTGCACAATTCCTCCCAATGACACCAACAATGGTGCACAATTCCTCCCAATGACACCAACAATGGTGCACAATTCCTCCCAATGACACCAACAATGGTGCACAATTCCTCCCAATGACACCAACAATGGGGCACAATTCCTCCCAATGACACCAACAATGGGGCACAATTCCTCCCAATGACACCAACAATGGGGCACAATTCCTCCCAATGACACCAACAATGGTGCACAATTCCTCCCAATGACACCAACAATGGTGCACAATTCCTCCCAATGACACCAACAATGGTGCACAATTCCTCCCAATGACACCAACAATGGGGCACAATTCCTCCCAATGACACCAACAATGGGGCACAATTCCTCCCAATGACACCAACAATGGGGCACAATTCCTCCCAATGACACCAACAATGGTGCACAATTCCTCCCAATGACACCAACAATGGTGCACAATTCCTCCCAATGACACCAACAATGGTGCACAATTCCTCCCAATGACACCAACAATGGTGCACAATTCCTCCCAATGACACCAACAATGGGGCACAATTCCGCCCAATGACACCAACGGTGGGACACAACTCCTCCCACCGACACCAAAGGAGGACAATTTCTCCCAATGACACCAACAATTGGACACAATCCCTCCCACTGACATCAAAGATGGCGCATTGTTTATTGCCACTTACGCCGGGACCGTTTCTACTTCCAAAAGGCGACAGTCCGGCCCCCCTAAAGTCCGAGGGACAGTAAACTGGCCCCCCGTTTAGAAAGTTTGGAGACCCCCTGTCCTAAACCATCGTTTGGGTAAATCTAATGGAGATTATACATTGATTGCAGTGTATAGCTCGCTTAAGATGTACAAACACGTGCACGTTCGTGCCCACCAATACACATGCGTTTTGGTGCAGTTTTAAAAAAACTGACTTTTTTAAATTAATGGGCTACTCTAAAATGCAACGAATGGGAACGTGCCAAAAAAGCGTGAGCACTCCGACCCACCTCCTGCTACAAACGACCCCACCGTCCCTCCCGGGGGTTCTGGAAATTGCCCGCCGCTGTCTAGACTGGACTAGACTCCGGATCGCTGCGATCATCCCTCGCTTATTATCATTAAACTCTTAGCACTTCCGCACTTATTAACCGATTTGATGCGCCAGACCACCGCAACACAACGATGCATCCATAGGAGATAACGAGCCGTTAAATGTTAATGGGCTTTAAATAGACGCAGCACGTCCCCGATTAACCCGAATAATGCCGTGTCTTGTCCTCGGCCGAGATGGCATTTTATTTACTGCATGAGCCGGACGTACCCGACCCAATTTTACCAAATCTCTGCTTTACGTCATCGCAGGTGTCTAAACACTGGCAGGGCAAAATTGCTACATGCAATCGTTTCCTTGTTTCCTGCATGTTTTTTTCAGATACTGCATTGAATTGGGGGGGGGGGGGTGCTTTCTATTACACGTCTCATATCAGTGATCCCCTGCGACCATTTTAACCACTTCCCACCCATCATATAGCAGAATGAGCGCTGCAAAGTTATCCGGATTGGGCATCATATGACGCCCAGCAGGATAAGCCGACCACGAGGGAGAGCAAAGCGGCGATTTTGGTAAACAGCCTATGATGTAAGCTCTTTACCATCTGATCAGCTGTGTCCAATCCGATAAAGTGCAGTTTTTATCAGCTTTTCC
The DNA here is from genome assembly GCA_028564925.1 of Lithobates sylvaticus. NCBI lineage: Eukaryota > Metazoa > Chordata > Amphibia > Anura > Ranidae > Lithobates > Lithobates sylvaticus. Next base: position 180,240,959 of record CM053037.1, read on the forward strand.
GCCATTCGCGCTGACAAGGTGCGAGTAGAGGAGAGCCGATCAGCGATTCCCCCGACAGGGGGGGGGGGGGGGGGGGGGTCTGCGCTGATAATCAGCACATTGATTATCAGTGCAGACCCACCAGGGATGCCCACTAAAGCCTACCAGGTATGCCCACCCATGCCCACCATGGATGCCCACTAAAGCCTACCAGGTATGCCCACTAGGAAGCCCACTATAGCCTACCAGGTACGCACACTAGAGCCTACCAGGTATGCCCACCAGGTATGCCCACCAGAGATGCTTACTAAAGCCTACCAGGTATGCCAACCAGGTATGCCCACTAGAGACTACCAGGTATGCCCACTAAAGCCTACCAGGTATGCCCACCCATGCTCACAAGGGATGCCAACCCATGCTCACCAGGGATGCCCACCCATGCTCACCAGGGATGCCCACTAAAGCCTACCAGGGATGCCCACCCATTCCCACCAGGGATGCCCACCCATTCCCACCAGGGATGCCCACTAAAGCCTACCAGGGATGCCCACTAAAGCCTACCAGGGATGCCCACTAAAGCCTACCAGGGATGCCCACTAAAGCCTACCAGGGATGCCCACTAAAGCCTACCAGGGATGCCCAGTAAAGCCTACCAGGGATGCCCAGTAAAGCCTACCAGGGATGCCCACCCAAGCCCACCAGGGATGCCCACCCATGCTCACCAGGGATGCCCACCCATGCTCACCAGGGATGCCCACTAAAGCCTACCAGGGATGCCCACTAAAGCCTACCAGGGATGCCCACCCATTCCCACCAGGGATGCCCACCCATTCCCACCAGGTATGCCCACTAAAGCCTACCAGGTATGCCCACTAAAGCCTACCAGGTATGCCCACTAAAGCCCACCAGGGATGCCCACCCATGCCCACCAGGGATGCCCACCCATGCCCACCAGGGATGCCCACCCATGCCCACCAGGGATGCCCACCCATGCCCACCAGGTATGCCCACTAAAGTCTACCAGGTATGCCCACTAAAGTCTACCAGGGATGCCCACTAAAGCCTACCAGGGATGCCCACTAAAGCCTACCAGGGATGCCCACCCATGCCCACCAGGGATGCCCACTAAAGTCTACCAGGTATGCCCACTAAAGTCTACCAGGTATGCCCACCCATGCCCACCAGGGATGCCTACTAAAGCCTACCAGGTATGCCAACCAGGGATGCCCACTAGAGCCTACCAGGTATGCCCACCAGGGATGCCCACTAGGTATGCCCACCCATGCCAATCAGTGCCACCCATCAGTGTGGCTTTTCAGTGCGGCCCATTAGTGCGGCCTTCTAGGTGGCACTAATAGGCTGCACTGATGGACACTATCAGTGCCCATGAGTGAAGGAGAAAACGTACTTATTTACAAAATCTTAAAACCGAAACAAAGAAAAAGGTATTTTCCTTCCAAATTTTCGGTCTTTTTTTATTTGTTTAGCAAAAAAAAAAAAAAAAAAAATGAAAAAAACACAACTGTAATTAAATACCACCAAACGAAAGCTCCGTTTGTGGGGGGGGGGGGGGCAAAAGAAAAAAATAGAAAAAAAAAATAATTAGTCTGGGTACAGAGTTGCATGACCGCGCAATTGTCATTCAAAATACTCTCTACTAGCCTCGTGTAACATGTCCCCCCAAGGAAGATCAGCCGCACTTCACTCGGGTCTTCCTGCAGCATTTCTTAATAAAGAGTAAAACTGACTGCATTATATATATATATATATATATATATATATATATATATATATATATATATATATATATATATACATATATATATATATATATATATATATATATATATATATACACACATATGGGATCGCTCCACCCAAAGAAAATCCAGTTTCACCACTTCTGACTCCCAAGGAAAGGAGAACTTACTGGAAGATCTCAAGTTCTAACAAGATCACCTTTGCCGGGTCCCCAAAGAAGAGTTAGAAAGTGAAGTACTTCTGTTCTCATGGACATTCCTTTGTCCTATCGGCACGCTCGTACAAGAAGCAATTTCACCATCTCTGTCTATTGTACTGGAACTGGTTCCATTATTACTTTGTCTGTAATTAAAGTGGGAGGTAAAACTCCACTTCTGGACTTGTACCTACAGGTCGGCCTATAATAAGGATTACCTGAAGGTACGGTGAAGATCTCCTAAACTTTCACCGTTTAGGAGATACTCACAAGGGACTCTACCAGAGACCTCACCGGTGCATTCGCTCTAAAGGGACGACATACCGGCGGCCGTACCTTCACAGCACCGTGTCGGGTCCGAGGGCTTCTGCCCGCATGCACGGGAGTGACATCAGCGTGGCCATTCATACAGCCAGAGCCCGCGAACATGGAAGGAAGACTGTGTGAAGAGGACAGCGCCGGGGGTCCGGGACAGCGCTACACGGGAGCAATGCCATTACCACAGGCATGGGAATGTTTGACCAGTCTTCCAGAAGAGCATTTGTGAGGTCAGGCACTGATGCTGGACGAGACCAGCAGCCTCCACTCTAATTTATCCCAAAGGTGTTCTATCAGGTTGAGGTCAGGGCTCTGTGCAGGCCAGTCAAGTCTGTCATAACGTGCTAGTGCATTCCGATTTAACCCTGCAGGGGGGCCCCCCACTTTTATTTTTATTTTAGCAGCTACTTATTTAAGGCTTGATTCACACTTATGGCATTTTTAGTGCTTTTTGCTCTACAGGACGTGTTTCATAGGAAACCATGTTAAATGGACTGTAGTTCAAATCAGCAAAATGCAAAAAGCACAAAAAATGCATAGATGTGAATCCAGCCTAATGTTGGAAAAAGAATAAAGCTTGATTAAAAAAAAAAAAAGAAAAAAAAAAAAATATAAGAACCTGAACGAACATGACTCGCTTCTAGATGAAGTTATAGAATGAAGAGGCATTCTTTAAGATACCCCAATTGTTCCCCCTAATTAAATGGGGGGGGGGGGGCAAAAATATTCTTGCAAAGGAGCCCTTTGCTGACTCAGCCCACCACTGACAACATCAGTCGGACCGCATACAGGCCGCCCTCCTCATCACTAGAGATATTATCCCGATGGTGGCCAGATCAAATATTGGTGATTTGCTACGGTCAGTATAATAAACAGCGAGTTCCGATTGGCTTATCAGTGCACTTTGCGCTTTGTATGACTTAATAATGATCATTATTGTTTTATTATGTCCATTAATATAAATGGACGTGACATTTACAGGATGTGTATTGATTGAGTACTTTACACTTTTAGTTGGCAAAGAGGTAAGGTACAGTGTGTGTAGAGTTTGACTCAGATGTCACACAGAGAAGAAAAAAAACAAAAAAAAAAACAATTATTTAATTAAAAAAATATAAAAATTAACTATATATATATATATATATATATATATATATATATATATATATATATATATATATATATATATATATATATATATAAATAAATTAAAATGATTATATATAAAAATTTAAATAAATTAAAATGATTATATATAAAAATTTTAAATAAATTAAAATGATTATATATAAAAATTTAAATATAAAATGATATATATATATATATATATTAATATAATTAAAAAAAACTTTAACCCTTTTTCGGCCGCTCGCGCGCGGGGGGGGGGGGGGGGGTAAAACCGCACCGCGAGCGGCCGAAAACCGCGGCTAAAACTACGGTAAAGCAGCGCTAAATATAGCGCTGCTTTACCGTCACCGTGGCTCCCAGTGGCCCCCAGTGTGAAAGGGGCCTTACACAGAACAGGTAATAAGCATAACATGTTTGGTATAAAATAAAATAAAAATTTACTTTACAATCACTTTAAAGCCAATAATATGAATGGATGTGAAATGGTGGAAAACATGTGAGTGCCGAGTATAGAACTCCTCTAGGAAGCAATGCATTAGCAGAGGTCATTGTAGAGGTGAGGGCACATGTAGTACCCACATACAGTCACACTATACCAATGGCATCATACTGAACTCTGGAAGGTTAATGCATTCATGAGAAGTCATATGCAGGACAGACAGACAGACTACACTCACATGGCAGTATAGCTGTAGTCGGGGGTGTCCTTTGGCATAAATCAGTAGATTCTGGTTGTAAATGTCTACACACACACCTTGATGGCCCGCCGTGCCCGCCGCGCCCTGTACACTTCAATGATATGATTTATCACCTACTTTATCACACTCATTAACACCTTTTCATCCCGTCCACGTCAACTCTTCTCCACCTTCAATACTCTCCACCCTCTAACTCACTCACTGCCCAGGAGATCGTCAATCACTTAAAAAATACGATTGATACAATTCATGAGGAGATCTCCAACGTGAAAAAACATCCCCCAAGCAACACCTCATGCCCACAGATCCAATCATTACTTCCCTCATTCAACCCTACTACTATTAAAGTGGTTTAACCACTTACCCACTGGGCAGTTAAACCCCCTTTCTAACCAGACCAATTTTCAGCTTTCGGTGCTCTCACACTTTGAATGACAATTACTCAGTCATGCAACACTGTACCCAAATGAATTTTGTGTCCTTTTTTTCACACAAATAGAGCTTTCTTTTGGTGGTATTTAATCACCGCTGGGTTTTTTATTTTTTGCGCTATAAATCAAAAAATACTGAAAATTCGGTAAAAAAAAAAAAAAAAAATTCTTTGTTTCTATTAAAAATTATTGCAGAGTATTGGCGAGTATTGGCAGAGTATTGGCAGAGTTGCACAGTGTTGGTAGAGTATTGCACAGTGGTTGCAGAGCATTACACAGTGGTGGCAGAGCATTGCACAGTGGTGGCAGAGCATTGCACAGTGGTGGCAGAGCATTGCACAGTGGTGGGCACAGTATTGCACAGTGGTGGCAGAGCATTGCACAGTGGTTGGTGGCAGAGCATTGCACAGTGGTGGCAGAGCATTGCACATTGGTTGGTTGCAGAGCATTGCACATTGGTTGGTTGCAGAGCATTGCACAGTGGTTGCAGAGCATTGCACAGTGGTGGCAGAGCATTGCACAGTGGTTGGTTGCAGAGCATTGCACAGTGGTGGCAGAGCATTGCACAGCGGTGGCAGTGTATTGACCAGCGCTGTGGGCACTACACATCCAGCCCACAGCGCTGGTCCCTTCTCTCCCCCTCTCCGCAGTTCTCTCCTCTCTGTACCGATCGGTACAGAGAGGAGAGGGAGGAACCGGCGTCATGACGTGACGCCGGTTTGTGTACATGTGATCGCTCCGTCATTCGACGGAGCGATCACGTGGTAAACGGCCGCTATCAGCAGCTGTTTACCGTGATCCGTGATGCGCCGGGTCCTCGGGACCCGGCGGTCACGGATGTTCCCGAGTGCGCGCCCCAGGGGGCGCGCGGGAGCAACTTCCTGGGAGGACGTCCGTAGGACGTCCACTCAGGGAAACCCGACCGCGCTGTAGCCGTCTTTCGACTATAGCGCGGTCGGCATGTGGTTAAACCCTTACAAACCACTTTGGCCTACAGGTAAGCCTAGATTAAGGCTTACCTGTAGGTCCAATAAATATCTCCTAAACCTACATGGTTTAGGAGATATTTAGAAAAAAAAAAAAAGGAGGCATCGCTGTCTATGGCGCATGCGCCGTAGACAGCGGCGCGCAGGCGCACTGCGCATGCCGAGTTCACGGCGATATGCCGCTTTCGTTCGGATGCGCGGGAGTGACATCATCGCCGATCCAGCGAATGACAGCGCGCACGTGCTCCCTGGAGTGCACCGAATGGGGAGGGCGTCATAGGACGCCCTCCCGCGCTGAGAGCTGCGCCGCCTGGCCGTCAATTGACAGCTGGCGGTCGCAAGGTGGTTAATGAGGTTGCTAAACTTTTATCCAATGGCGCGTACACACAACTGGACTTTTCGACAGACTAGGTCCGACGGTCTTTCCAACGGACATTCTATTGAATTTCCGAATGAACGGACTTGGCCACACACAATCACACAAAATTTGACGGATTCGAACGTGATGACGTACGACCGGACTAGAATAAGGAAGTTCGTAGCCAGTAGCTAATAGCTGCCCTAGCGTCGTTTGTCCGTCGGACTAGCATACAGACGAGCAGATTTCCCGATAGGAACTAGGTCTGGCGGAGTTCCGTCGGAAATTTTTTTTTATTTCTAAAAGTCCATCAGATTTTGCAGGACAGCAAAAGTCCGATGGAGCCCACACGCGATCGAATTGTCCGACGGATTTGTTCCGTCGGACCTTTGCTGTCGAAAAGTCCAGTCCAGTGTGTACGCGGCATAACACTCATCTAACCACCTGCCCCCTGGCTCCTGCCCCCTCGCAAATGCTACGCTCACCCACTGACTCAGTGATGGCGAACCTTGGCACCCCAGATGTTTTGGAACTACATTTCCCATGATGCTCAGCTGCATTGCACAGTGCATCATGGGAAATGTAGTTCCAAAACATCTGGGGTGCCAAGGTTTGCCATCACTGCGTCTGACTCAATTCTACACTCTCTAACTCACATTTCCAACCTCTCCCTCTCTCATGGCCTCTTCCCCAACTCTATAAAACATGCGCTAGTCACCCCCATACTTAAAAAGCCCTCACTGGACCCCCACCAATCTTAACAACCTACGTCCCATCTCCTTACTCGCCTTCTCCTCCAAACTTCTTGAAAGACTGGTCTACAACCGACTGAGTGACCATCTGACCATGAATAAACTTCTTGATCCCCTTCAGTCTGCATTTCGCCCCCAACACTCTACGGAAACTGCTCTCCTTAAAGCGGAAGTAAACCCATCGCCTTAACAGTCTAAAAAAAAAAGGCATGCCGTGAATGCTAACTGCACATTGGCTGTGCTCTCAACCAAACAGTCAAACCATCCAATGGCTGGTGTCATAACGGATCACATGTGCAGCACCGTGGCAGTTGAAGATTAAACAGAGGCAAAGATGGCAGCTTCCTTGGCTGAAAACGATAGGGGGGTTTACTTCCACTTTAAACTCTCAAATGACCTACTAATGGCTAAAATCAGAGGACTCTATTCTGCACTACTTCTCCTGGACCTCTCTGCTGCCTTTGACACAGTGGACCACCCCCTCCTCCTCCCCCTCCTCCTCCTCCTCAATAAACTCCACTCCTTTGGTCTCCATGACTGTACTCTTGGCTGGTCCTCATCCTACCTATCCCACCACTCCTTCAGTGTCACTTACAACTCTACTTCCCCCCTCTCCTCTTCCTTTCTCCGTTGGGGTCCCCCCAAGGTTCTGTTCTTGGACCTCTCCTTTTCTCAATCTACGCCACCTCCCTGGGTCAGTTGATTGCCTCCCACGACTTTAACCACTTCAGCCCCGGACCAATTGGCAGCCAAAGCACCAGGCCCCTTTTTGCGATTCGGCACTGCGTCGCTTTAACTGACAATTGCGCGGCCGTGCGACGTGGCTCCTAAACAAAATTGGCGTCCTTTTTTTCCCACAAATAGAGCTTTCTTTTGGTGGTATTTGATCGCCCCTGCGGTTTTTATTTTTTGCGCTATAAACAAAAATAGAGCGACAATTTTGAAAACAATGCAATATTTTTTGCTATAATAAATATCCCCAAAAAAATATTAAAAAAAAAAATGTTTTTCCTCAGTTTAGGCCGATACGTATTCTTCTACATATTTTTGGTTAAAAAAAAAAAAAAAAAAAAAAAATCGTAATTATTATTATTGATTGGTTTGCGCAAAAGTTATAGCGTTTACAAAATTGGGGATAGTTTTATAGCATTTTTATTAATATTTTTTTTTTTTACTAGTAATGGCGGCGATCAGCGATTTTTATTGTGACTGCAACATTATGGCGGACACATCGGACATTTTTGACACATTTTTGGGACCATTGTCATTTATACAGCAATCAATGCTATTTAAATGCATTGATTCCTGTATAAATGACAGTGGTAGTGAAAGAGTTAACCACTAGGGGGAGGAGTTATGGGCTGTGACGTGTGTGTGTTTTTTTTACATTAGGGGGCGGGGCTGACGTCTGACGTCATTGATCGGCTTTCCTGATGACCGGGAACAGCCGATCAATGACAGGCAGAGTAGGAAGCGCGGGGAGAGGTTTGTTTACACTGACCTCTCCTCGTTCTTCAGCTCTGTGACCCGATCGCGGGACACCAGCGGCGATCGGGTCCGCTGGTCCCGCGGCCAAGGAGCTCCCGACCGGGTCGCGATTAAAGGGCCACATACAGGTACGTGATTTTGCCTGCCCGTGCCATTCTGCCGCAGTACATCTGCGTGAGGCGGTCGGGAAGCGGTTAAATATCATCTCTACGCTGATGACACCCAAATTTATCTCTCCACCCCCCCCCCCAGCTCTCTCCATCTGTCTCCTCACACATCACCAACTTACTAACAGACATATCAGTCTGGATGTCACATCACTTCCTCTTACTCAACCTATCCAAAACTGAGCTCATGATATTTCCTCCCTCAGGTGCCACTTCCCCTGATTTCTCTGTCAATATCAATGGCTCAACTATCAACTCGTCCCCCCCCCCACGCCAAGGTCCTGGGTGTAATCCTGGACCTTGAACTAACCTTTCGGCCCCACATCCAATTGCTATCCAAAATTTGCCTCAACCTCCAACATCTCCAAGATACGCCCCTTCCTAACCAATGCCACCACAGAGCTTCTAATCCACGCCCTGGTCATCTCTCGCCTCGACTACTGCAACTCCCTCCTCACTGGCTTACCTCTAAATAGGCTCCTCCCCACTTCAGTCCATCGTGAACGCTGCTGCCAGGCTCCTCCACCTTACAAACCGCTCAGCGTCTGCTATACCCCCTCTGCCGATTCCCTCCATTGGGTGCCACTCAGCCACCGAATTAAATTCAAGATACTAACAATAATTTACAAAGTCATCTACAAGCTGCCCCCAGCTACATCACTGACCTGACCTCAAAATACCAACCAAATCGTTGTCTTCACTCCTCCCAAGTAAGGATGAGCTCCGGCGTGTTCACACGGTCCACGTGCAGGAAGTTGGCACCGCGCTAATCACAGGCAGTGAGACATTGTCCCGATGTGCGGCTGCAGAGATCGGGAAATGTCTCACTGCCTGTGATTAGCGCAGCGCCGACTTCCTGGCGGGCTTTGCACGTGGGGTGTGCCAACACGCTGGAGCTCATCCTTACTCCCAAGACCTCCTGCTCTCAAACTCCCTTGTCACCTCATTCCACGATCGCCTTCAGGACTTCTCCAGAGCCTCTTGCTTTGCTTTGTGAACTGGTGTGCAGTCATGTTGGAACAGGAAGGGGCCGTCCCCAAACTGTTCCCACAAAGTTGGGCGCATGAAATTGTCCAAAATATCTTGGTATGCTGACACCTTAATGCCCCGCACACACGGTCGGAAAATCCAACTACAAAATCCATCGGATTTTTTCCGACACTGGTGTTGCGTACACACGGTCGGACAAAGTTGTTGGAAAATCTGATCATTCTGAACGTGGTGACGTTTGTTGCCCAAGACGGGACTACGTAGAGGCTAGTAGCCAATAGCTTTGGTCTTGTAATGTGATCTGAGCATGCGTGGCACTTTGTTCGTCGGAATTCGCTACACACGATCGGAAAAAGTCCGATAGGACTTTGTTGTCGGAAAATTTGAGAGCAGGAGATAAAACTTTGTCCGTCGTAAAATATTTTTGGGACGGAAAAAGTCCGATGGAGCCCACACACGGTCGGAATTTCCGACAACATTGTCCGATAGGACATTTTCCGTCGGAAAATCCAACCGTGTTTACGAGGCATAAGAGTTCCCTTCCCTGGAACTAAGGGGCCAAGCCCAACCCCTGAAAAGCAACCCCCACACCATAATCCCCCCTCCACCAGATGATTTGGACCAGTGCACAAAGCAAGGTCCATAAAGACATGGAGGAGCGAGTTTGGGGCGGAGGAACTTGACTGGCCTACACAGAGTCCTGACCTCAACCCGATAAAACATCTTTGGGATTAGAGCGGAGACTGCAAGCCAGGCCTTCTCGTCTGACATCAGTGCCTGACCTCACAAATGCTCTTCTGGAAGAATGGTCAAACATTCCCATAGACACCCTCCTAAACCTTGTGGACGGCCTTCCCAGAAGAGTTGAAGCTGTTATAGCTGCAAAGGGTGGGCCAACTCAATACTGAACCCTACGGACTAAGACTGGGATGCCATTAAAGCTCATGTGCGTGTAAATTTATGGAAGGAAAAAAAAAAAAAAAAAAAAAAAAAGGAAAAAAGGCTGCAGTAGCCACCGAATTAAATATCAAAAATCAAAGATCAGAGCGCTGTAGACTGATGGGTGTCATTAGAAGAGCTCATTGCAGAGCTCACACCCAGGATGTGATATATTAGTAGTCGTCATGTATGGTGACGGGTTGCAGTACAGATTCCTGTGTCATTGTATGGGAATAGCTGATTGCAGAGATCGGATACAAAATGTGATATATTATTATTATTATTATTATATCACATGTTGTATCCAATCTCTGCAATCAGATCTTCTAATGTAGTGACACATATACATATACTCTGATCTCTACTGCAACCTGTCATCACCATGCATGGGGGGGGGGGGGGGGGGCATGAGTACTACTACATTCTATATCTGATCTCTGCAATTCTCTAATACAATGACACCTATGCAGCTCTCTGATGTCTACTGCAACCTGTCATCACCATACAGAGGGCATGAGTGCTTAATAATAATATTATTAATATGTAGCACTTGTGCCCCATGTATGATGATGACAGGTTGCAGTAGAGATCAGAGTGCTGTATTGGTGTCATATTAGATATCATCTTCTATCCATCTGTACGCTCCACTCTGCTGAACCATCTGACATTGCTGTGTCATTTTTTTTGGTAAATGTCTTCTACTGCCATATCTTAAGACCCCTTTCACACCACACCGCCCATAGCGTCGGCCGTAAAACACCGCTATTTTTAGCAGCGTTTTACCGTCGGATTTGCGGCGCATTTCAGCCGATAGCGGGGCGCTTTTAGCCCCCCCCCCCCCCCCCGCTAGCGAGAAAGGATTAAAACCCCCGGCAAAACGATGCAATAGCAGCGTTTTTCCAGCGGTATTACAGCGCATTGATTTCAATAGGGAGCAGCGGTGGAGGAGCGGTGGAGGAGTGGTGGAGGAGCGGTGAGTTCACCGCTCAAAAGAAGCTGCTGGCAGGACTTTTCCTGACGTCCTGCCAGGGCACCTCTGCAATGTGAAAGCCCTCCGGCTTTCTTCACACTGCAGACAATGGTGCAGCAGTTTGAGGGCAGATTGCAGGCGCTATTTCTAACGCTATAGCGCCTGCCAAACGCCCTCGGTGTGAAAGGGCTCTAAAACTTCTATATTTAATACTAGCTCTATAACCAACACACTGCAGTAGCAACCTTACTGGTGATCGATTCTCAACCCCATTTGGCTCGAGGGATCAAGAGAGGTAATTAGCTTTACAACCCCAGCCTGTGTCTGGTCTGGTATTGGCCTCGCCTCGCCTCGCCTCGCCTCCTCTCCTCTCCTCTCCTCTCCTCTCCCATAGTCAGGTGTCTCAAATCAGACCCAATAATGACCAACTGAGAAATGCATGCCTGCCTACTCTCCCTATAAATGTAAAGCAGCCTATGGGGGTGGTGCAGACAACGTGGCTCTTTCACGAAAGCTGGATGAAGGTGCAAGAACTCTGCGCCACTCTGAAAGACGACAAGAAAACCAGCATTAGACATTATATATGAAGTCAGAGTCCCACTCTCTATCCACTAACGTGCTCCTCCTTCTCACATTGGTGTCTTCTATCCTCAAATTATCCTTACTCTACCCTGCAGAATGCACATACCCTGTTTCCCCGAAAATAAGACCTAGCATGATTGTCAATGATGGCTGCAATATAAGCCCTACCCCCCCAAATAAGCTCTAGTTAAAGTCCTTGTAGGTCTTATATTCAGGGTAGGGCTTATTTTCGAGGGAAAAGGGTAGGGCTTATTTGGGGGGTAGGGCTTATATTGCAGCCATCACCAGCAATCACGCTAGGTCTTATTTTCAGGGAAACAGGGTATCACCCTCTCCCTACTACTGCACCCATCATCTCCTGCATTTGCTGCACCCACATGCTGACAAACTCCAGGACCATTAGACACGTGCGCTCATGGACACCCCACTCCCATCTCGCCTTCCTCGCCCTCCTCCTCCTAGTCTCAGGTGACATTTCTCCTAATCCTGGTCCACCATTTTCCAACTGCAAGCCACATATCCAATACCCCTCCTCCTCCTCCGACAACCACCTCAGTTCAATTTCTATACCCCGCCCCGCTTTCTCAAAGCAGCCCACCAATCTCATGCGCCCTTTGGAACTTCCGCTCCATCTGTAACAAGCCAACATCTGTACACGACCTCTTCATCTCTCGTGGCTTTATCATACGCGCCATAACCGAAACCTGGCTCCAAGATCTGGACTCCGCTTCTCCTGCTGCCCTCTCCCATGGTGGTCTCCACTGGACTCGCTCCCTCAAACCCAACGGACAGAAAGGAGGTGGAGTTGGATTCCTTCTATTCCCACAAAGCACCTTCCTATCCTTTCCTCTCTTCTTCCGAGATGCACTGTATTGGTCTGTTTTCTATTTCTCTGTAGATTGCAGCAATTTATCGGCCTCCTGGACCGGTATCGCGCTTTCTTGATGACTTCGCTGCCTGGCTACCCGACTTTCTCTCCTCTGAAATTCCAACTATCATTCTTGGTGAAAAAAAGTGTGTGTTATATGCCGATAAATATGGTAAATCCTGTATAATAAGATGAGCTGATTGCACAGAATGGGATAGATTTCTATATTATAGCACTCATGCTCACCATACACACAGGGCTCAGGTTGCAGTAGAGATCAGAGAGATGCATATTTGTCATTGTATTAGAGAATTGCAGAGATCAGATATAGAATGTATTATTCTTATATTAGTAGCACTCATGCCCCCCCCCCCCCCCCTATATATGGCGATGACAGGTTGCAGTAGAGATCAGAGTGCTGTATATGTGTCACTACATTAGAAGATCTGATTGCAGAGATTGGATACAGAATGTGATTTATCATAATAAATTAAAAATAATACTGTATGTAGCACGTGTGGCCAGGGGCGGACTGACAACTCATGGGGCCCCCGGGCAATAGGAGATTATGGGGCCACACAGTATACACATACATGTACACACAGTATACACAGACATGTTTCTATTGGCTGAGAAGGTACTGGAGAGGTGGGGCAGCTATAATCTCTGGATTTTTAGACCAAAAGGATGTCGGTAATGGACATTTCAGAGACAGATGTAAAAAAAAACACAGATTTTTACATACTGTCCCTGGTTTTACTGAGGCTGGCAACCCTGATGGGGCCCCCTAGTGGCCCGGGGCCCTCGGGCAGTGCCCGAGTGGCCGAATGGTCAGTCCGCCCCTGGTGTATAGGTGTCATTGTATTAGAGAATTGCAGAGATCAGATATAGAATGTATTATTATTCTTCTTCTTCTTATATTAGTAGCACTCAGCCCCCCCCCCCCCCCATGTATGGTGATGACAGGTTGCAGTAGAGATCAGAGTGCTGTATTGGTGTCACTACATTAGAAGATCTGATTGCAGAGATTGGAATAGATTTCTATATTATAGCACTCAGGCTCCCCATGCACAAGTCTCAGGTTGCAGTAGAGATCAGAGAGCTGCATAGGTGTCATTGTATTAGAGAATTGCAGAGATCAGATATAGAATGTATTATTATTATTGTATGTAGCAGTCACGCCCCCCCCCCTCCCCCATGTATGATGGTGACAGGTTGCAGTAGAGATCAGAGTGCTGCAGACATGCAGGGTTCTATACATTATTACATTATACTATGACGTGTGCTGTGACGTCATGTCTCTGCAGTCACACACACACATATATGACACACACGTGTTGTCGGACACACAGCCCGCCTCTCTCTCTCTCTCACCTTCAGCAGGTCCAGCGGGTGTGTACAGCAGGCCGCCCCGCACGAGGCCAGGCCCCCGAAGTACCACCGCGACACCCTCCGCTCCGCCATCTCCCCTCCCGGCTCTTCTTCTTCTTCTCTGCCCGGATCCGGGCGCTCTGCACAGACCAAGGGCCGGGGGGCGGAGCCGTGCCCTGGGTGAACGACAGGCGCAAGGGGGAGCCAATCGAGGAGCAGCGCGAGGCGAGGCCCCGCCCCAGCCAGCTCTGGTCGAACCACGAGACGCGGCCGTCTTAAAGCGGCGACGGGGGAGGTGTGGTGGGCCCGGGGGAGGGGGGAGAGGAGTACACGTGCTGCGGTGCAGGTCTGTGCGGGATGAAAGTGGGTGAAAGGGCGGCGGGGGGTGTAGGAGGGTGCCCGGTGACGGGCTGAGGGGGGTCGCCAGTTTTGTGCTTCCTATAATGCAGAGGGTGTGTGTGATTGGCAGCAATGGGAGTGCAGGAAGGGGTTAATGCCCGGGGATGAGGAGGGTGCAATTCACAACCAATTTATTCCTATTTTGTAAACATCAATGACAGGTAATAACAGATCATATATACAATGTCACAGCAATAAAAATCATACAAATAAATAGTAAAAATAAAGACACACAATTTACAGGCTCCATTCACACTAATGCGTTTTTTAATGTTTTTTTGCAGAAATGCACGGCATTTTATTTATTTTTTAACCTGGGTTCCTATGGAACACGTTCACATCAATGCATTTTGGCGCCGGTGCGTTTTTTGGAAAGGATCAGAGTCACTTCACACAACAATGCTTTTTTTTTAAATTAGTTTGTCAACTAAAATGCACTGGAGATTTTAGTCGACTTCATACGACTATAACTAAAACAATCGCAGAAGACTAAAATGGGACTAAAACTAAAATGCCATTTTAGTCCCAAGACTAAAACTAAATCGAAAATTTGCTGCCAAAAGTAACACTGGTCAATGAGACTCGGGTGACCACAGATCCAAGTAAGGGGCCGATCCACGTGATCAGCTGTCAGCCAATGACAGCTGATCACTTGATGTAAACAGAAGATCGATAATCGTTTTTTTTTTTTTTTTTTTTTTTTTCTCACGCTGACAGCGTGAGGAGAAAAAAAGTCGATCACCAGCTTCTGTTTGAAGGGGTCCTGGTGAGGAAGAGCCTCATATGTGCCCACCAGTGCCACTAATCAGTGCCCACAGTGCCGTGAATCAGTTAGACATGTGCGATTCGTTTCATACGAATCGGAAATTCGTACAAATTTTTCCAAATTCGTACGAATCCGAAATACGAATTTTTATGCATACGAATTCCGTACGAAATACGAAATTTCGCTACGAATTTCGGATCCAAATTAACAGAAACGTGACTGGTGTTTATGCATAAGAATTCTGTACGAAATACGAAATTTTGTTTTCGAATTTCCGATCCAAATTAACAGAAACGTTTAAATAAAAAAAAAAAAAAAAATTCGGATTTCAAACGAATCCGAATTAAATTTCGTATACGAATTACGATTTTTTTTTAATACGAAACGGAATGAAACTAATTTTTTGACGGCACCCATGTCTAGAATCAGTGCCCAAAGTACATAAGTGCCAGCAATCAGTGCCAATCAATGGTGCCAATCAGTGCCACCTAGCAGTGCCCATCACTGACATCCATCAGTGCCGCCTATTAGTGCCCATCAGTGCAGCCTATCAGTGCCCACCAATGGTGCCAATCAGTGCCAGCTAGCAGTGCCGATCAGTGCCCATCACTGCCATCCATCTACTGGTGCCCATCAGTGCAGCCTATCAATGCCCATCAGTGTAGCCTATCAGTGCCCATCAGTATCGCTTATCAGTGCCCATCAATGCAGCCTATCAGTGCCCATCAATGCAGCCTCATCAACGTACATCAATGAAGGAGAAAAATTATCTGTTTGCAAAATGTATTAACAAAATATAAAACGGTTTTGTATTTAAAAAAAAAAAAAGAAAAAATTTGGTCTTTTAAAAAAAATTTTTTAACAAAAAATAAAAAACCGCAGAGGTGATCAAATACCACCAACAGAAAGCTCTATTTGTGGGGAAAGAATGATAAAAATTTTCTTTTGAGTACGGAGTTGTATGACCGCGCAATTGTTATTCAAAGTGAGGCAGCGCTGAAAATTGGTCTGGGAAGGAAGGGGGTTTAGGTGCCCAGTAAGCAAGTGGTTAAGAAAAAAGTAGGGGAAAAAAACGCATCTGGAACGCCCATGCAGAAAAGCATGTGGAACGCATCCGGACTGCGTTTCTATGGTGTGAATTGGCCCTTTAGGTGGGGAAAAATGCACTGCATCGAAAACACGTCAAAAACGCGTATGCAGGAAAGCATTTCAGGACTGCGTTTCTATGGTGTGACCCGGTCCTCAGGGACTTTTTTAAATGCAAAACTGTGTTTTTGGTTCAATAGACTTCCAGGGAGAAGCTGCAAAAAAGCATGTAGTGCGTTCTTACCCCGATTTCCATTTTGTGTTTTTAAATAGTTTTAGTATACACACACACACACACATTATACAAATAACACAGTATACACATACCTGTACACACAGTATACACAGACATGTTTCTATTGGCTGAGAAGGTACTGGAGAGGTGGGGAAGCTATAATCTCAGGATTTTTATACCAAAAGGATGTTGGTAAGGGACATTTCAGAAACAGAAAACACAGATTTTTACATACTGTCCCTGGTTTTACTGAGGCTGGCAACCCTGATGGGGCCCCCTAGTGGCCTGGGGCCCTCGGGAAGTGCCAGAGTGGCCGAATGGTCAGTCCGCCCCTGGTTCTGCTACGTATTTTTGGTAAAGGTAACCACCTTGGGGAAGCCCTTATCCAAAGGGGGTTATCAGATATGGGGAGGAGCCGTGAGAGCCACCGGGGGACCCCAGAAGACGAGGTTCGGGGCCACTCTGTGCAAAATAAGCTGCACAGGTAAGTATGATATAAGTTTGTTATTTAAAAAAAATAAAAATAAAATGACCCTTACAATCACTTTAACGCAGTGTTGTAGACAAATCTGATACGACAATGTAACTAAATATGCTCAGGTGGTTTGTAATTAAGAATACTCCAACCAAGTAGATACAATTTAACTAGTATTGTAAATATATAACAGATCGGTCTGTGAAGGATCTCAATTATCCAGGTCAGGGTTTCTCAGCTAGGTGTGCACAGCCTTTATAGCAGGCATGTACTGGCCATCTGGACTACAGGGAGTTTTCCGGTGGGCCGATGGCTCAGTGGGCCGGTTTCAGTGACAGCCTGTCAAAGTAATGGCTGCACGGCTCGCCCCTCAACTTCACGCAGTTATGTGAGAAGGATGAGAAAAATACAGAGGAGAATAAGTGAAATAATAAAAGAGGTTAGTGAGGACTCCTGTGTTATGCTACTACAAATGCGTATGGTTTATATACTGTTTTTGTGCTTGTTTGCAAAATTAAAGTGGGCCGGTCTGGATGAAGTCCAGGGCCAAATTTTTGTCCCAGTCCAGCCCTGCTTTATAGTCACAGGTTTGGACATAGTTCAGAGCTCCCGTGTCTGTTCTACTCATGTTCCATGCTGGAGTCAGGAGGATCTGTGTCCAGAGGACTACGTCCCCGTACACACGGTCGGAAATTCCGACCACAAAATCCGTCAGATTTTTTGCGACGGATTTTGTCCGATGCTGGTGTTGCGCACACACGGTCGGACAAAGTTGTTGGAAAATCCGATCATCCTGAACGTGGTGACGTTCGTTGCGTACGACGGGAACTACATAGAGGCTAGTAGCCAATAGCTTTGGTCTTGTAATGTGATCTGAGCATGCGTGGCACTTTGTCCGTCGGAATTCGCTACACACGTTCGGAAAAAGTCCGATAGGACTTTGTTGTCGTAAAATTTGACCGTCAGATGGAGCCCACACACGGTCGGAATTTCCGACAACATGGTCCGATAGGACATTTTCCGTTGGAAATTCCGACCGTGTGTATGGGGCATAAGAGAGTCAAGATAACCGAGTGAGTCTAGACGAGTGGTTCTCCTGTCCTCAGGACCCACTAACAGGCCAGGTTTGCAAGATAACTGAAATACATCACAGGTGATATAATTTTCTGCTCGGTGCAGTATTCTAGTCTGCATCCCCCCAAGGTAATACTTAAAATCTGGCCTGTTAGTGGGTCCTGAAGACGGGAGTTTAGAACCACTGGTCTAGAGCAGGGGTCTCCAAACTTTCTAAAGGAAGGGCCAGTTTACTTAGGAGGAATTGTGCCCCATTTCTGGTGTCAGAAGATGAAATATTGCCCCAAGGCCCAGATAAAAGCAAGCAAAGGGCTGCATCTGGCCTCCGGGCCGCAGTTTGGAGACCCCTGGTCTAGAGAACTAAGATAGTCAAGACGGGGCATCCTTACCTTGAAACATGTAATGCCTCGAGGGAGAATTCTCACGTTTCAGGAATTGCAGCAATCCTCTGGCCTCCCGTCCACTTTTAGATTTAGATACTCCCAACTTCGACATGCCCTTAGGGCACAATTCCCAGCCCCAATCACCCTCGAGTCTGACTCAATCGAGAGACTTCTTACCTCAGGAGCGATGGGCAGACCACTTTCATCTCTATATATGTATCTCACAGTCTCCCACGACACGGACACTAAGACTACCATGGGCAAGTGGCAGAGAGATATCCCCGATCTTGACGGAGACACTTGGGAGGAACTGGTGACCACACATGTCCCTTCCATGATCGCATCTAGAGACCGTTTTATACAGCTAAAATTCCTACACAGGGCGTATTATACACCGCAGAGACTTTCACACATCTACCCGTCCCACAGCCCTATGTGTACCAGATGCTCTCTTGAGCCGGGCACCTTTTTTCACATGGTCTGGACCTGCCAAAGGATTCGCCCATTCTGGCGGGAGGTGGCAGCTGTACTGTCAGAGATCACTGGAGCTCCGATAGAGACCCGGACCCTCTGATATTCCTACTTAGCCATCTAGAAGACATTGAGGGGGATAGATATCTTAAGCTGTGTGTCACTTTCATCCTCTTTTACGCAAGGAAAGAAATCCTCCTCAGATGGAAGGGGACAGATCTCCCCACAAGAAACTCTTGGCAAGACACTGTGAATAGAGTCCTTCCATTGTATAAAATCACCTATGAAAGTAGGAATTGTCCCGAGAAATATGATAAGATTTGGGCGAACTGGGCGGATGCCTGTGGGCGCCCGGAGGGAACATGAACAACTGGTGGAATGAGAAGTTTACTATGCAGATGTTGGCCCTCCCCTCCCCCCTCTCACCCTTTCCTCTCCCCTTCCCCCCCCCCCTCCCACTTCCTCCCCCCCTATTCTTTTCCCCTTCCTTATCCTTTCCCACTAAGGGGGGGAACTCGACCTACCATGTGACAAGTTGAAATGTTTGATTTGAGGTAATCCTTAACTGATGTAGTGACTCCTTTGCTGAAATATTTAACGTACCTTGTTTAGGCTGTATCTACCAACCGAAGTGACGTGTAACCTGTCTAAAAAGTAATTAATGTACTGTCATTGCCATGTTTGTATTGTTAATTTCAAATAAAACTTTACCTGTTAAAAAAAAGATAGTCAAGACAACAGAGCGAGTCCAGAGGACTGAGAGGGTCAAGATGACTGAGCGAGTCTAGAGGACTAAGAGAGTCAAGGCGACTGAGCGAGTCAAGAGGACTGAGGGATTTGAGATTACTGAGTGAGTACAGAGGACTGAGAAAGTCAAAACAACTGAGTGAGTCTAGTGGACTAAGGGAGTCAAGACAACTGGGAGAGTCAAGACGACTGAGCGAGTCCAGATGACTGAGCGAGTCCAGGGGACTGAGAGAGTCGAGACAACTGAGTCTGAGTCTAGAAGACCAAGAGGGTCAAGATGACTGAGCGACCCCGAGGAGTCTAGAGGACTGAGAGAGTGCAGAAAACAGGCACATGAACAAAGAGGGGCTGTGTAAGAGGTTCTGTGGGACCCTACCAGAGGCCTTAGTCTGAGGCCTAGGCATAGGTGCTGCAGGAGTGAGCCAAGAGGCTGGTCCTCATTCATTTTTGTGTATGGGAAGTGATGACTCCTGTGCAGGAAATCCTTATGTAAGGAACTTTGCTTAATTTTTAAATAAAAGTGGGCCATCAAACCCTAAAAATGCACTTCCTGGTTGGTGTGAACTCTCTAACCATCTCTCTAACAAGCTCTGCCTACACCATTGAGTTAACTTCCCCAGTATCACACTGTCTATATGGTGATAGCTATCTATCACAGGTAGGGATGGGCCCAGTGTTTGATTCGAACCCATGTTCGAATCGAACACGAGCGGCCGTTCGTCCGCTCGTCGAAACCAGAACTCCGAGGGCCGTTCGCATCAAATTCGTGTGATGCGAACGGTCCACGATGCACTGCGCCAGTCGCCGTGCATTGCTGGCTGATGATTGGCCAAGCATGCACTGTGACCCCGCATGCTTGGCCAATCATAGAGCCAGCGGAGAGGAGAGCAATAATTGGCCACAGGCCTGAGGCCAATTATAGCTCAGGGGGTTTAGTACACGCCCCACACTATATAAGGCCGCCGCACCAGCGGCCTCGTGTAGTGTGTTCCGGCGTTAGGAACAGTGACAGACTGTACTGTACAGTGCACACACTATATGAGCTTTGTGATTCATTTCTGTGTGGGGAATAGTGTAGGGAAAGAGGAAAAATAGGCAGGGATAGTTTATTCTTCTCAGTGCTGTTCTCTAATCTCTACCAATCCAGCCATCTGCAGGAGTTAGTGTGTGTGCTGTGTGAGTATAGCACAGCAGTAGCACACTAAACCACCTTACCCTGTATCTGCCCTTCTGCCCTGTTGTCATTTAAGGCAGCCATCTGCAGGAGTTAGTGTGTGTGTGTGTGTGCTGTGTGACTATAGCACAGCACACTAAACCACCTCACCCTGTATCTGCCCCTCTGCCCCTGTTGTCATCTAATCCAGTCATCTGCGACATGACATTAAAGCCGCAAGCAGTTTTAAATGGCTTCTTTTTTTCCTTTACAAATGTAATTTTGTGCAGGGACAGTTCTAAACACGGGAAACACATGTCACTTCACAGGCATACTTTAGACACCCCCAGATACCATATTTAAAGGAATGTTTAACTTTTTTTTTTTTACTTTATGCATCATTAAAATGACTGCTCCCGAAAAAACGTCCGTTTTTAAAACTTCTTTTTGCATTGATATATGTCCCCTGGGGCAGGACCCGGGTCCCCAAACCTGTTTTATGACAATAACATGCATATTGGCCGTTATAATTAGCACTTTAGATTTCGAACGTTCGCGTCCATTGTAACTAATAGGGTTCTAACGTTCGCGTTAACTTTAGGTCCGTTCGCAGGTTCTGGTGCAAACCGAACCCGGGGGTGTTCGGCTCATCCCTAATCACAGGTGACAGTATTGGTGACTTGAAAAGCCTCATATAGACCAGTGATTGCTGGGTAAGGGCCACATGGTACTCTTTCATCTGCAGAATTAGCCCAAAAAGTTTTCATTTGTACAGCACTGTGGTAACAATGATCTCAATGCTGGGTGTAAATTGGCAGCATGACTTGGCAGATTCCTCTCGGTCACTGTGGGGACAAAAAGGGGTTTCATAGACTGCTGGCTGTGCAGTGGGCTGACCTAAAATGCCAAGCATTTCAACTGCAGCTTGGCAACTGGGATAAGTTCCTTCCGATTGTCAGCTTTCACTCTTCTGTTTCCTACTGCAGGTGGAAGTTAAAGAAAATCTAAACCCTAACATGCACCTTTGATGAAGGCTTCTTAGCCGAAATGCGTCAGTATATAGCCTGTACCTGTGTACCCATGTAACCAATAAAGGACTTTTATTCAAGAGCATCCGAGTTGCCAGTCCTTTTTGATTCTAACATGCACCTTGGCTGCTTAGCATTTCCCAGGGGAGGTTTCCTAATGGTGACAACAGTGGTCCATATCTGTGTTGAACGGGCCACTTGTAGTCTCCATCAGAAGCCCATTTGACAAGGTGACAATGCAGGAGCATATTGGGAGGCAGGAAGAGAGCATTGTCGCCCTATAACAGGAAGTGTCTGAAGAAGACTTTTATGGCAGGGACACCAGGGATTTTTTTTTTTAAGATTTATAAATATTAAAATTACTTTTGAAGTGACAATTATCTCAAAGATTATATGAGATTGCATTGTCTGGGATTATATCAATTATCAAGTGAGCCTGCACTATGCTAAATCTAATAAAGAAATAGGATAGTCTATTTTAGTGAGTGTGTACTTTGAGTTATTGCAGTGCCTATTTGTACTTTTTGATGTGACTTACGGTACATTTTATTCCAGATGTTCTTCTTGTTTTTTTGTTTTTTTTACATGGGGACTAAACCAGCCCCCAGATCAGCCATTCTCAACCAGGGTTCTCTGGAACCTCCAAAAGGTTGCTGAGGCTAATTGATCCTCCATTTGGTGGTGCTTGCATAATTTCAGGACCAACACTACTTGACACAGTCAGCTGCATGAAACCAATACATTTTGTTTAGCTTTCTGTGGGGGTGAAATTCTGACCACCACCATCACTGTAAGGCGGTTATTCTTCCCACTGGCCAATGTAAGGGATAGTCTTCCCAATGACCACCAATGTAAGGGGCGTTCTTATTTCTTGTTATCAATAAGTGACATTCTTCCAAATCGCCACCAATGTAAGGAGCATTCTTCCCACTTACCATCAATGTAGGGGACATTTTCCCCATTGATCACCAATGTAAGGAGCATTCCTCCCACTTACCACCAATGTAAGGGACATTTTTCCCATTGATCACCAATGTAAGGAGCATTCTTCCCACTGATCACCAATGTAAGGAACATTCTTCTCACTGATCACCAATGTAAGGAACATTCTTCCCACTGATCACCAATGTAAGGAACATTCTTTCCACTGATCACCAATGTAAGGAACATTCTTCCCACTGATCACCAATGTAAGGGGCATTCTTCCCACTGACCACCAATGTAAGGAGCATTCTTCCCACTGATCACCAATGTAAGGGACATTCTTCCCACTGACCACCAATGTAAGAGACATTTTTCCCATTGATCACCAATGTAAGGAGCATTCTTCCCACTTATCATCAATGTGTAAAGGGCATTCTTCCCACTGATCACCAATGTAAGGGGCATTCTTCCCACTGATCACCAATGTAAGGGGCATTCTTCCCACTGATCACCAATGTAAGGGGCATTCTTCCCACTGATCACCAATGTAAGGGGCATTCTTCCCACTGATCACCAATGTAAGGGGCATTCTTTCCACTGATCACCAATGTAAGGGGGATTCTTCCCATTTACCATCAATGAAAGGGACATTCTTCGCACTGACCACTAATGTAAGAGACATTTTTCCCATTGATCACCAATGTAAGTAGAATCCTTCCCACTTATCATCAATGTAAAGGGCATTCTTCCCACTGACCACCAATGTAAGGGGCATTCTTTCCAGCGACTACCAATGTAAGGAACATTCTTCCCACTGATCACCAATGTAAGGAGCATTCTTCCCACTGATCACCAATGTAAGGGACATTCTTCCCGCTGACCTCTAATGTAAGGGACAATCTTCCCACTAACCCCAATGTAAGTGGCATTTTTCCCACTGACCACCAATGTAAGGGAAATTCTCCCCACTGCCATGAAAGTAAGGGGAATTTTTCCAATTGACTCCCAAAATGTTGTTTTAGTAGGGGTTCCCTGAGACCTGAAAACTATTTCAAGTTCTGGGGTAAAAGGGTTAAAAAAAAACGACATCTGTATAAGGAGGGTAGAAAAGATACTACAATGACAGAGGTCTTATTATGTGATGGCTTTTGGTGCCAATCTTATGAGGTTTTTGTACTTCCATCTGAAGCAGTCTAATGACATAAGGAGAAGTGAGGGAGGGGGAGGGGGACTCAAAATCTTACAATCCAATAAATCCAGAAATGCTAATTCTCTGGCTGATATTTCTGCTTAGGTGTCTCAAATTGCTACAGATTGCCTACATGTGTTTAGTGGGAAGTATATGGGAGGTTAATTGGCTTCTGTCTAAATTGGCCCTAGTATATGAATGTGAGTTAGGGACCTTAGATTGTAAGCTCCTTGAGGGTAGGGACCGATGTGAATGTACAATGTATATGTAAAGCGCTGCGTAAATTGACGGCGCTATACAAGTACCTTAAAGAGGAGTTTCCATCTGAAAAAAAAAATTAAAAGTCAGCAGCTACAAATACTGCAGCTGCTGACTTTTAATAATCTGACACTTACCTGTTCCAGGGTCCAGCGATGCAGGGGATTGAAGCTCCGCTCGCCGCCCCCCTCCGCTCGGCGGCGCCGGCATTGCAACTGTGGGCACCCGGCTGTGGCTTCACCTGCGTGAGCGGTGCCGCGATTGGCCGCGCAGTCATCTGGGACCTGTCAGGATTGGCCCTTCCTGCGCCGAGGGGAAGTGATGTCACCAGCCCAGGCACTGAAGGAGGTAGACTACGAGGGACCCATGGGCGTCCGCAGAACTTTTTTCAGGGGGGGGGCATCATTTCAAGGTCACCCATGCTCTGACCTTTTCGACAATGTCATTATCACATTATCACGGTCAGAGACTGCAGAAGTAGTACAGGTGATGGTCAGAGACTGCATACATGGCACAAGAGACTGTCAGAGACTGAGGACATGGTCCAAGAGACTGTCAGAGACTGCGGACATGGTCCAAGAGACTGCGGACATGGTCCAAGAGACTGTCAGAGACTGCGGACATGGTCCAAGAGACTGTCAGAGACTGCGGAAATGGTCCAAGAGACTGCGGACATGGTCCAAGAGACTGTCAGAGACTGCGGACATGGTCCAAGAGACTGTCAGAGACTGCATACATGGCACAAGAGACTGTCAGTGACTGAATACATGGCCCAAGAGACTGTCAGTGACTGCATACATGGCTCAAGAGACTGTGGACACGGCACAAGAGATGACCAGAGACTGCGGACATGGCCCAAGAGACTGTCAGAGACTGCGGACATGGCCCAAGAGACTGTAAGAGACTGCATACATGGCCCAAGAGACTGTCAGAGACTGCATACATGGTCCAGGAGACTGTCAGTGACTGCATACATGGCTCAAGAGACTGTAAGAGACTGCGGACATGGCACAAGAGATGACCAGAGACTGCATACATGGCCCAAGAGACTGTCAGAGACTGCATACATGTGGTGGGTGACAGACAGAGACAGGGGGGGTGACAGAAAGAGACAGAAGGGGTGAGAGAGAGAGACAGGGGGTGACGGAGAGAGAGGAGTGTGACAGAGAGAGAGGGGGGTGAAAAAAACAGAGGGGTGAGAGAGAGAGAGGGGGTGACAGAGGGGGGTGATGGGGTCATCACTCCTGATCCAATCTCTGATTCCAGGGGGGGGGGGGCACTTGCCCCCCCTTGCTCCTACCTGTGGACGCCCATGGAGGGACCCCCTAGCAACAGGCATTTAGAGGTGAGTTAAAAAATTATTTTTTTCCAAATGTTTTATTTTTTTAGGAATTTTAATTTTTTTTTTTTTTTTTTTTGGGGGGGAAACACCACTTTAAATAATAATAATAATAATAATATATGACAAGGACTATTCCAAAAGGACTGCCAATTGACACTATGCAGTTCTTATCATCTTTTCATCTGTACGTTTGATTATGAGCGGTCAGAGATGACGGGTACACTTTAAAAAAATGTTTAAAAAAAACATATTTTGCAACCTCTGTACAGCAGAGAAAAACAGCATTCTTTCTTGCAAAATGTGTTTTGCTGCGGACGTTTATTGATCACGTAGAAGGGCTGTAGAGCGGGATGGCTCGTTCCCTGCAAGCTCTGGATTAGAGGTCAGCCCTGAACTGACCGAGCCACTTTGAGATGTGCAGAACGGCAACTGTGCAAACCTGTTTTTTTTTTTTTTTTTGTGATAAATATGTTTTGACCAAAGACGAAAGTTTGTCAAGGGAAAAATAAGGCCGGAGGTAGGTCATGTTTTTTTTGTTTTTGTTTTTTAACACGCATTGAGCACCACGGCCTTTAGGCTACGAGATTCTTTGGTAATTTACAGAAAAACAATATTGTTTCCAGAGAATGTTGTGCAAAATAGCGTTATTTATCAAAGTTTCTCCATCTCAAGCAATCAGAATTTCCCTTTGTTCCAGTGAGGTGCGGAAAAATAAAAAACTTATATTTTAAGGATTGGTTGTGTTGGGGAGACACTCTAATAAATGAGGCCTGTTAACCGATTCAGCACCGGAAGATTTTACCCCCTTCCTGACCAGAGCACTTTTTGCGATTCGGCACTGCGTCGCTTTAACTGACAATTGCGCGGTCGTGCAACGTTGCACCCAAACAAAATTGTTGTTTTTTTCCCCACAAATCAAGCTTTCTTTTGGTGGTATTTGATCACCTCTGCGTTTTTTATTTTTTGCGCTATAAACAAAAAAAAGCAACAATTTTGAAAAAAACACAATCATTTTTACTTTTTGCTATAGTAAATATCCCCCAAAAATATATATAAAAAAAAATGTTTTTCCTCAGTTTAGGCCGATACGTATTCTTCTACATATTTTTGGTAAAAAAATCGCAATAAGCGTATATTGATTGGTTTGCGCAAAAGTTATAGCGTCTGTTTTATGGCATTTTTATAACTTTTTTTTTGGCGGCGACCTGTGATTTTTATCGTGACTGCGACATTATGGCGGACACATCGGACACTTTTGACACTATTTTGGGACCATTGTCATTTATACAGCGATCAGTGCTATAAAAATGCACTGATTACTGTGTAAATGACACTGGCAGGGAAGGGGGTTAAACACTAGGGGGCGATCGAGGGGTTAAGTGTGTCCTAGGGAGTGATTCTAACTGTAGGGGGATGGGCTTCCACTCACAAGACAGTGATAACTTCTCCCGATGACAGGGAGCAGTGATCTCTGTCATGTCACAAGGCAGAACAGGGAAATGCCTTGTTTACATAGACATCTCCCTATTCTGCCTCTCCGTGACACGATCGCTGGGAGTCCGCCGGTCCTGTGGGCATGGTCACTCTGTACGCCCGCGCCTGCTAGCCCCGCCAATTAAAGGTACGCCCATTTGCCCACCGCTGCCATTGTGCCAACATATATCGGCATGCATCGGTCGGCAAGTGGTTAATTTAAACTGCTTATGGCCTCTGTACCCAACCTGGGGAAGGCTGAATGTGGCCCTTTGCATCAATAGAAATGCACAGCCCCACAGTCTAGGATGGCAAGGCATTCCCCGCTCCTCCCTCCACCTCCTCATCTCCCTTCTCCAAACTAAAAGACTGGCTGGCAGGGGTGGACTGACCATTCAGCCACTCGGGCACTTCCCGAGTGCCCCGGGCCACTAGGGGACCCCATCAGGGTTGCCAGCCTCAGTAAAACCAGGGACAGTATGTAAAAATCAGTGGTTTTTTTTTTTTTAACATCTGTTTCTGAATTGTCCCTTACCGACATCCTTTTGGTCTAAAAATTATGGAGATTATAGCTGCCCCACCTCTCCAGTACCTTCTCAGCCAATAGAAACATGTCTGTGTATACTGTGTGTACATGTATGTGTATACTGTGTGATTGTATACTGTGTGGCCCCATAATCTCTGATTGCCCGGGGCCCCATGAGTTGTCAGTCCGCCCCTGCTGGCTGGAGACTGCACTGTCCACTGTTAACCCTTTATTATGAAGACTGCAAGTGAGAAGAAACCAAGAAAGTTGTAAACTGCAATTGTTGGGGTAACAATTGGGGTGAGAATGTGTTAAACAAAACAAAAAAACTCTTATGCCACGTACACAAATGTTCGATGTGAGCTTGTTGTCGGAAATTCCGACCGCGTGTAGGCTCCATCGGACATTTACGACAACAAAAATTTGAGAGCTGGAGCTGGAGATGAAATTCCGAGCATGTGTACAAAATTCCGACGCACAAAATCCCACGCATGCTCTAAATCAAGCAGAAGAGCCGCACTGGCTGAACTTCATTTTTCTCGGCTCGTGGTACGTTTTGTACGCCACCGCTTTCTTGACGTTTGGAATTTCCGACATTTGTGCGACCGTGTGTATGCAAGACAAGTTTGAGCCAACATCCGTCGGAAATAAATCCACGTTTTTTGTTGTTGGAATGTCTGATCGTGTGTACGCGGCATAAGGGTGTAAGACTACTTTATTGGAGACTGTAGAACAGTTCAGCAGCGGCTTAAACCAGCTGCTGATGAAGGGGGAATGTGGCCCCTTAACCACTTGACCACTGGGCACTTAAACCCCCTTCCTAACCAGACCAATTTTCAGCTTTCGGTGCTCTCACACTTTGAATGACAATTACTCAGTCATGCAACACTGTACCCATTCTTTTGGTGGTATTTAATCACCGCTGGGGTTTTTTACTTTTTGCGCTATAAATCAAAAAAAAGACTGAAAATTCTGTAAAAAAAAAATCCTTTGTTTCTGTTAAAATTTATTGGGGAGTATTGGCGAGTATTTCAGAGTATTGCAGTGTTGCAGAGTATTGGCAGAGTATGGCAGAGTATGGCACAGTTTTGCAGAATATTGGCAGAGTATGGCACAGTGTTGCAGAGTATTGGCAGAGTATGGCACAGTGTTGCAGAGTATTGGCAGAGTATGGCACAGTGTTGCAGAGTATTGGCAGAGTATTGGCACAGTGTTGCAGAGTATTGGCAGAGTATTGCACAGTATGGGCAGAGTACTGAAGAGTATTGTCACTGAGCAGCGCTGTGGGCACTACACATCCAGCCCTCAGCGCTGCTGCAATCTCTCCCCTCTCACTGTACCGATCGGTACAGAAAGGGGAGGGAGGAACCGGCATCATCGATATCAGCGGCCGTTTACCGTGATCCGTGATGCGCCGGGTCTTCCGGACCCGGCAGTCACGGATGTTTGCGGGAGTGCGCCCCAGGGGGCGCGTGAGAGCAACATTCTGGGAGGACGCCCATGGACGCCCTACCCAGAAAAACACGACCGCGCTGTAGCCGTCTTTCGGCTATGGCCCGGTCGGCAAGTGGTTAAACACGTTGGATTTGTAAAATAAAATTTATGTTTGGAATAAACTCAGCTACGTGGCCTGCACCGATGTGAGAAGGAAAGCCCTCACACCCTAATACCGGTTGCATAATTGTGAGCTTCTGTAATGCTCCTCTGGCTGCATTTTATCCTAACCCCTACTTCTTCCAAATTGTGGGCTACTACTTGGGATCAGGGCCATCATAAGAGCATTATAGGCCCCCGGGCAATACAGTGCACTGGGGGTCCTGTCTACACCATCACGCACGAGAATAAAAAATTCAAATTAACAATAAGGCTATATTTATTGGTACTTCCAACAAAATCAGTGTTTAAACATTAACACAACGTTTGGACAATATAACACGAGTTTGATGGGCACAACGGCAGCGTTTGATGGGCACAGTGGCAGCTTTTGATGGGCACAGTGGCAGCTTTTGATGGGCACAGTGGCAGCTTTGATGGGCACAGTGGCAGCTTTGATGGGCAAAGTGGCAGCTTTGATGGGCAAAGTGGCTGTTTGATGGGCAAAGTGGCTGTTTGATGGGCACAGTGGTAGCTTTGATGGGCACAGTGGCAGCTTTGATGGGCACAGTGGCTGTGTTTGATGGGCACAGTGGCTGTGTTTGATGGGCACAGTGGCAGCTTTGATGGGCACAGTGGCAGCTTTTGAGGGGCACAGACAGTGGCTGTGTTTGATGCACAACTTGAACTTACTTAAGTAGACATTGTTAAGCCCCATACACACGGTCGGACAATCCGCGGACCAGGTCCGTCGGATCATGTCCGTCGTACTTTGTCCGATGTTGGTTTTGCATACACACGGTCGGACAAAGTTGTCGGAAAATCCGATCATTCTGAACGTGGTGACGTTTGTTGCGTACGACGGGACTACGTAGAGGCTAGTAGCCAATAGCTTTGGTCTTGTAATGTGATCTGAGCATGCGTAGCACTTTGTCCGGTCGGACAACCGTACACACGATCGGGTTTGGTGTGATCGGACCGGGTTGACGGCAAATCTTTCCAGCAGGAGATAAGACTTTGTCCGTCGGACAAACCGACTAACACTGTCCGATGGTGCATACACACGGTCTGATTTTTCAACAACATTGTCCGATCGGACAGAATCCATGAAAAAGTCCGACCGTGTGTATGGGGCTTTAGACTTACTTGAGGCCGCCGGCCTGGTGCAGTACAGTGTGTCACTCACAGCAGCAAGGCAGCGCCAGCTATCAAGGGCTGTCTTTCCGCTCCCTCTCCATGCTGTCTGAAGAACATGGCAGAGGTGGGCGGAGCCTGTTCACTAGCCACTGGGGCAGCCGCGGTGCGCTGTGAATGCTGCGGCGGCCGCGGCCTCTGATTGACGTCACTGGTTGCTAGCTAGATGCCGGCCGGCGAAGTGAGCAACCAGTGCAGTCAGTCAATTTAAGCAGCAGATTGCAGCGCTGAGGATCAGCCCTGGATGGGGCCCTCCAGACAAGTGGGGCCCCCGGGCAACTGCCCAGCATGCCCATTTGAAAAAACGGCCCTGCTTGGGATTCGCATTTACGCTTCTCCGTACAAAAAAGATGGCAACAGCTCGCAACACCTGCTACAGCATGGCGATAAACCAAAGAAATTTTGCTGAACATATTGGACCAGTCACAAAATTAACACAACACATGGGGTGCTTGTGCACCTGATCTGGACCTGCACCCGGCGGCATCACCGTTTCCTGCTGAGACCAATGTCGAAAGCTATGATGAGGACACAACCTTTGTAAGTATCTTACCCTCTAACTAAAACCAGGGCCAGATTTATAAGGGGGCAAAAGGGACAATTGCCCCAGGCCCACCTGCCAGAGGGGCCCCAGACTCCCTTTGTAAAGAAATGAAATGTACTTTCCCTGGAGACTTCACTAATGTGTTAGTTGAGGTAATTGTCCAGTTGGTAACCTTTGTCTCACTCCATCTCTATAGGCAATTTTATTACATAATGAAGGGCTTGCTGATGTCTTTCTAGGTGTTACTGTAACTCTTGGAATATAGAGTGGTATTCGTACTCCTTGAAACTTTCCACATTTTGTCATGTTACAAACCAAAAACATAAATGTATTTTATTGGGATTTTATGTGATAGACCAACACAAAGTGGCACATAATTGTGAAGTGTAAGGAAAATGATAAATGGTTTTCAAAACTTTTTACAAATAAATATGTGACAAGTGTGGGGGGTACATTTGTATGGCGCCCCCCGGAGTCAATACTTTGTAGAACCTCCTTTCACTGCAATTACAGCTGCAAGTCTTTTTGGGGATGTCTCTACCAGCTTTGCACATGTAGAGAGGGACATTTCTGCCCATTCTTCTTCTTTGCAAAATATCTCAAGCTCTGTCAGATTGGATGGAGAGCGTCTGTGAACAGCAATTTTCAAGTCTTGACACAGATTCTCAATGTGATTTAGGTCTGGACTTTGACTGGGCCATTCTAACACATGAATATGCTTTGATCTAAACCAGGGGTGCCCAACCTTTTGAAGAGTGAGGGCCACTTAAGCTACTTGGTAAACGGTCGCGGGCCACAATGAGTGGAGCGGGCAGATGGCAGGTCCGTGTCTGCTCTGTATATGCAGAACGAACAGCCTACTAATACTCTTTTTTTGGATTGGATTGGAGGTAGGACACAAGTCGGTTTACATTTGCTACTCCTTAGAGGTGAATGGAGGGTCCAATTGGGTCAGACTGACCGTGTGAAAGGGGCCCAAGGTTGCTTTCACACAGATGCGCTGCAGTTTACCTGCACCGCTGGTGCAGCGCAGTGTACCTTTGGCTTTCCTGCACTTTGCAATAGACTTCTATTATATTCTGCCGGTTTGGTGCACTTTCAGAAAGCTCACCAAACCCGCAGGTAATAACAGAAGTCTGTGGCTCAGTGCAGGTAACCCGCAGGTGCACTGCTCTGTACCTGCAGATCAGTTTGAAGGCAGCCCAGTAACCACTGAAGAATAGATATGCCCATATATACCCAGTGATTTTATTAATTAAACGGACCTTTAATAACAGTACTCTATTCTATTTTATCCCAGAGCAGGAGGTCGCAGGCCACATCGGAGGGCTCCGCGGGCCACTGGTTGGGCACCCCTGATCTAAACCATTCCATTGTAGCTCTGGCTGTATGTTTAGGGTCGTTGTCCTGCTGGAAGGTGTCAGTTTGAGTGGGAGGAACTATGCCCCACTGTTGCTGACTAGGGATGAGCCGAACACCCCCGGGTTCGGTTCGAACCAGAACCTTCGAACGGACCGAAAGTTCGCGCGAATTTTCGAACCCTATACGTTATAATGGACGCGAACGTTCGAAATCAAAAGTGCTAATTACAACGGCCAATATGCATGTTAATGTCATAAAACAGGTTTGGGGACCCGGGTCCTGCCCCAGGGGACATATATCAATGCAAAAAGAACTTTTAAAAACTAACGTTTTTTCGGGAGCAGTCATTTTAATGATGCATAAAGTGAAAAAAAAAAAGTGACATTTTCCTTTAAATATGGTACCTGGGGGGTGTCCAAAGTATGCCTGTGAAGTGGCATGTGTTTCCCGTGTTTTAGAACTGTCCTTGCACAAAATGACATTTGTAAAGGAAAAAAAGAAGCCATTTAAAACCACTTGCGGCTTTAGGTTTGATCTTAAGTAGAATCTGAACAGGTACATTATGAAGTGTAGCTCCATCCCAAAAAAATCTATTTTTAAGCTTTTTGGAGAACATAGGGAGGGGTTATCACCCCTGTAACATTTGCTGTCTTTGCACATCTGTTCAGAACATGTCACCTCACTTTCCGTCCCAATGATAAATGTTTTTGGAAAAGTGGGGTTTTAATTGAAACAAGGATTGGTGATAAAGTATCAGTAGAGAGGAGATACCTTTTTCCCAAATTAAATCTAACAGGATAGAATTTCCCTTCCTAGGGGTAGATTTCCTCTCACTTCCTGTTTTCTCTTTCCATTTGCAAGTAGGAGTCGTTTGTAAGTTGGATGTTTGAAAGTAGGGGCCTGGCGTATATACTCTGCAGAAATTTGCCCTATTAGATGTTGGTGTAGCCACAAGACTGGTGGGCACAGGAATGGGCCCTGCTGTGAGTTAATAGATCAAGATTTGTAATTGCATGCACCTGTTTGAACAGGGCAGAAAAATTGGGGGTGGTGGTGGTGGTGTTGGTGGTGGTGGTGGACGGTTTTGCCACAAGACTGTAAGCTCTCACAGTTACTCTTGGTGGGCGCAGGAATGGGCCCTGCTGTGAGTTATTAGATCAAGATTTGTAATTGCAAGCACCTGATGAACAGGGCAGAAAAATTGGGCCTTTGGCGGTGGTGGTGGACGGTGTTGCCACAAGACTGTAGGCCCTCATAGTTACTCTTGGTGGGCGCAGGAATGGGCCCTGCTGTGAACTATTAGATCAAGATTTGTAATTACCCGCCCCTGTTAAACAGGGGCTGAAAAATTGTGCCTTAGGCACTGGTGCTGGTGCCACAACACTGCAACCCCTCACAGAGACTGTACTTGGAGCACAGCAGTCACACGTGTTGCGAAGCATTTTTTTAAAAAATTGTAAGTACACGCCCCTGTTAAACAGGGGCTGAAAAATTGTGCCTTAGGCACTGGTGCTGGTGCCACAACACTGCAACACGGCCCTCACAGAGACTGTACTTGGAGCACAGCAGTCACACGTGTTGCGAAGCATTTTTTTAAAAAATTGTAAGTACACGCCCCTGTTAAACAGGGGCTGAAAAATTGTGCCTTAGGCACTGGTGCTGGTGCCACAACACTGCAACACGGCCCTCACAGAGACTGTACTTGGAGCACAGCAGTCACACGTGTTGCGAAGCATTTTTTTAAAAAATTGTAAGTACACGCCCCTGTTAAACAGGGGCTGAAAAATTGTGCCTTAGGCACTGGTGCTGGTGCCACAACACTGCAACACGGCCCTCACAGAGACTGTACTTGGAGCACAGCAGTCACACGTGTTGCGAAGCATTTTTTTAAAAAAAATTGTAAGTACACGCCCCTGTTAAACAGGGGCTGAAAAATTGTGCCTTAGGCACTGGTGCTGGTGCCACAACACTGCAACACGGCCCTCACAGAGACTGTACTTGGAGCACAGCAGTCACACGTGTTGCGAAGCATTTTTTTAAAAAATTGTAAGTACACGCCCCTGTTAAACAGGGGCTGAAAAATTGTGCCTTAGGCACTGGTGCTGTGGCATGGATCATTGAGGAGGAGGAAGAGGATAGTCAGTGAACATAAGAGGACAGTCACTCAGCATCAGCATAGGCAGTCTTGAAGGGATGTGACATTAAAAATTATTCGGTTATATCCGCCTCAGGTGCCTGGTAGCTGGTGGTGATCCAAGACTGATTCATTTTGATGAATGTCAGTCGATCAACCGAGGCGGTGGACAGGCGCACCCTATGATCAGTCACAAATCCTCCAGCAGCACTGAATGTGCGTTCGGAAAGAACGCTGGAGGCAGGACAGGCCAGTAGCTCAATTGCATACTGTGCAAGCTCTGGCCAGTGATCCATCCTCAGGACCCAGTAAGCCAGAGGATTTTCGGTGGGAAAGGTGTCCAAGTCTGACCTTGCCCCAAGGTATTCCTGCACCATGTATATCAGACGCTGGCGATGGTTGCTGGAACCGATCATACCTTGGGGCTGCGGACTAAAAATTGTCTGAACGCATCGGTCAGACGTCCACCTTCCCCACCGCTCCTTCTGCCACTGACCGAAGCCTCAGCAACTCGTCGCCCAGGACCAGGAGTTTGTAGCCTCCCAGTTTCTGGGAACGCGTTGCACAGACCTTTCTGCAAGGCCTCCCTGAGATGTCTCATCCTCTGCTCCCTCTGCGACGGCAAGATAAGGTCCGCAACCTTACCCTTGTACCGCGGATCAAGGAGAGTGGCCAGCCAGTAATGGTCCCTCTCCTTGATCCGAAGAACACGAGGATCCTTCCGCAGGCTTTGCAGGATCAGGGAGGCCATGCAGCGTAGGTTAGCTGAGGCATTCGGTCCGGAGTCTTCTGGGTCACTGAGGATGACATGATCGCCAGCCACCTCCTCCCAGCCACGTACAAGTCCACTGGCTTGTTGGGACTGTACATCATCCCTAAAAGACTGCTGCTGCTGATGCTGAGTGCCAGGCTCCACCTCCATGCTCACACAATCCTCCTCCTCCTCCTCCTCCTCCTCCTCCTCATCCTCTTCCTGTGTGATGGGTGGGACAGAAGGAACACTGTCCGGATAAAGGGGGCCTTGAGAGGCAAGGAAGTCCTCCTCTTCCTGCCTCTGTTCTGCCTCAAGTGCCCTGTCCATTATCCCACGCAGCGTATGCTCCAACAGGTGGACAAGAGGGACAGTGTCACTGATGCATGCACTGTCACTGCTCACCATCCTCGTGGCCTCCTCAAATGGTGAGAGGACAGTGCATGCATCCCTGATCATGCTCCACTGACGTGGGGAAAAAAACCCAAGCTCCCCTGACCCTGTCCTGGTGCCGTAGTCGCAAAGGTACTCATTGATGGCCCTCTGCTGCGTGTGCAGTCGCTGCAGCATGGCCAACGTTGAGTTCCACCTGGTGGGCATGTCAGATATTAGGCGGTTCTTGGGCAGGTTCAGCTCCTTTTGCAGCTCAGTCAGCCGAGCACTGGCATTATAAGATCGGCGGAAATGCACACAGACTTTCCTGGCCTGCCTCAGGACATCCTGTAAGCCTGGGAACCTGCCCAAGAACCGCTGCACCACCAGGTTGAGGACGTGAGCCATGCAGGGCACATGGGTGAGCTGCCCCTGTCGCAGGGCGGAGAGGAGGTTGGTGCCATTGTCAGAAACGACCATTCCTGGCTTAAGCTGACGTGGCGTCAACCACCTCTCGGCCTGCCCCTGCAGAGCTGCCAGAACCTCTGGCCCAGTGTGGCTCCTGTCCCCCAAACACACCAGCGCAAGCACGGCATGGCATCTTTTTGCCTGCGTACTTGCGTAGCCCCTTGTACGCCTACGGAGCACCGCTGGTTCCAAGGACAGAGCACTGGAGGAAGAAGAAGAGGAGGGGGTGGAGGAGAGAGGTGTGTCACAACCAGTAGCAGTAGTCGCGTTTTGGAGGCGTGGTGGCGGAACAACCTCCAACACTACTGCACCTTGTCCTGCATCCCTCCCAGCTGCCAATAGAGTGACCCAATGGGCCGTGAAAGAAAGGTACCGTCCCTGTCCATGCCTGCTGGACCATGAGTCAGCGGTAATATGCACCTTACCGCTGACCGCCCTGTCCAGCGAGGCATGGACATTGCCCTCCACATGCCGGTAGAGAGACGGAATCGCCTTCCGCGAGAAAAAGTGGCGTTTGGGAACCTGCCACTGAGGAACCGCACATTGAACAAACTCACGGAAGGGGGCCGAGTCTACCAACTGAAAAGGCAGCAGTTGAAGTGCTAGCAATTTAGCAAGGCTAGCATTCAACCGCTGGGCATGTGGATGGCTGGGAGTGTACTTCTTTCTACGGTCCAGCAGCTGGGGCAGGGAAATTTGCCTGCTGCATTCGGACGTCGGTGTACTGCAAGTACTTGGTTGTGACACACCGAATTCTACACCTTCAGTCCTCTCAGAGCAGCTTTCAGAGAGGACTGAAGGTGTAGTGGGGATGGAGATCCCAGCTGAGGAGGAGCAAGGAGAGGTCCGCTTAGTTCTTTGGTGTGGGTCTTTTATGTGTGCCTGCCAACGAGCTGCATGGCAGGTCGCCATATGTCTGGTCATGCTTGTCGTGCCCAAGCGGCTGATGTTTTGGCCACGCGAGATACGCTTGAGACAAATATTGCAAATAGCAGTGGTGCGATCTGCTGCACTCGTCTCAAAAAAGGCCCACACCAAAGAACTTTTCTGATAACGTGCAGAGGCAGCGCCCTGCACAGGCGGAGCTCTGCGGTGTTGTACAGTTGCTGTGCTGGCCTCTACCTGGCCTCCAGGGGGCATCCTGCCTCGTTGGACATGTGACGCCGCATCCTCCTCCTCCTCGTCCTCCTCCTCATCTTCTCTCCCTTGAGGCACCCACGTGGAGTCAGTGACCTCATCATCCCCTCCCTCTTCACCACTAGAGCAAACCTGGCAGTAAGCTGCAGCTGGTGGAACTGTACTGCCAGATTCCTCAAGCTGGGTATCGTCATCCGAGCCTTCGAATCGTTGGGCATCCTCCTGGAGCATGTACCCAACACTGTGCTCAAAGAGTTCGGGGGACTCCTCAGGAGGACATGGTGGGTCTAGGGAAGGGGTGGCTGATGATGCTCTGTCAGTACCCTGAGCCTGGGTGAGAGAGGATGAGGAGGATGAGGAGGGCTTGGTCATCCATTCTACCAAGCCTTCAGCATGATGCGGCTCCACATGTCCAGCTGCCGAAAACAAAGACGCGCGTGTCCCATGGCCACGTGCTGATGACGATGCACGACCACGTCCACGTCCACGGCCACGTCCACTAGAAACAGAGACTGTCTGCCCTGTGTTCTTGGCTCTGCACGCTCTGCCTCCCCTTGGCGGTCTTCCAGCCATTGTAGTCGGTAGTCCTGTGGGTGCTGCTGAGAAGAAAATATAGGAGCTCTGTGTGATGCCACTAACACACTAGAAGTCCTATAGGTGCTTCTGCAAAGAAAATATAGGAGCTCTGTGTGATGCCACTAACACACTAGAAGTCCTGTGGGTGCTGCTGAGAAGAAAATATAGGAGCTCTGTGTGATGCCACTAACACACTAGAAGTCCTATGGGTGCTTCTGCAAAGAAAATATAGGAGCTCTGTGTGATGCCACTAACACACTAGAAGTCCTGTGGGTGCTGCTGAGAAGAATATATAGGAGCTCTGTGTGATGCCACTAACACACTAGAAGTCCTGTGGGTGCTGCTGAGAAGAAAATATAGGAGCTCTGTGTGATGCCACTAACACACTAGAAGTCCTATGGGTGCTTCTGCAAAGAAAATATAGGAGCTCTGTGTGATGCCACTAACACACTAGAAGTCCTGTGGGTGCTGCTGAGAAGAAAATATAGGAGCTCTGTGTGATGCCACTAACACACTAGAAGTCCTATAGGTGCTTCTGCAAAGAAAATATAGGAGCTCTGTGTGATGCCACTAACACACTAGAAGTCCTGTGGGTGCTGCTGAGAAGAAAATATAGGAGCTCTGTGTGATGCCACTAACACACTAGAAGTCCTATGGGTGCTTCTGCAAAGAAAATATAGGAGCTCTGTGTGATGCCACTAACACACTAGAAGTCCTGTGGGTGCTGCTGAGAAGAATATATAGGAGCTCTGTGTGATGCCACTAACACACTAGAAGTCCTATGGGTGCTTCTGCAAAGAAAATAGAGGAGCTCTGTGTGATGCCACTAACACACTAGAAGTCCTGTGGGTGCTTCTGCAAAGAAAATAGAGGAGCTCTGTGTGATGCCACTAACACACTAGAAGTCATGTGGGTGCTGCTGAGAAGAATATATAGGAGCTCTGTGTGATGCCACTAACACACTAGAAGTCCTATAGGTGCTTCTGCAAAGAAAATATAGGAGCTCTGTGTGATGCCACTAACACACTAGAAGTCCTGTGGGTGCTGCTGAGAAGAAAATATAGGAGCTCTGTGTGATGCCACTAACACACACTAGAAGTCCTATGGGTGCTTCTGCAAAGAAAATATAGGAGCTCTGTGTGATGCCACTAACACACTAGAAGTCCTGTGGGTGCTGCTGAGAAGAATATATAGGAGCTCTGTGTGATGCCACTAACACACTAGAAGTCCTATGGGTGCTTCTGCAAAGAAAATAGAGGAGCTCTGTGTGATGCCACTAACACACTAGAAGTCCTGTGGGTGCTTCTGCAAAGAAAATAGAGGAGCTCTGTGTGATGCCACTAACACACTAGAAGTCCTGTGGGTGCTGCTGAGAAGAATATATAGGAGCTCTGTGTGATGCCACTAACACACTAGAAGTCCTATGGGTGCTTCTGCAAAGAAAATAGAGGAGCTCTGTGTGATGCCACTAACACACTAGAAGTCCTGTGGGTGCTTCTGCAAAGAAAATAGAGGAGCTCTGTGTGATGCCACTAACACACTAGAAGTCCTGTGGGTGCTGCTGAGAAGAATATATAGGAGCTCTGTGTGATGCCACTAACACACTAGAAGTCCTATGGGTGCTTCTGCAAAGAAAATAGAGGAGCTCTGTGTGATGCCACTAACACACTAGAAGTCCTGTGGGTGCTGCTGAGAAGAATATATAGGAGCTCTGTGTGATGCCACTAACACACTAGAAGTCCTATGGGTGCTTCTGCAAAGAAAATAGAGGAGCTCTGTGTGATGCCACTAACACACTAGAAGTCCTGTGGGTGCTTCTGCAAAGAAAATAGAGGAGCTCTGTGTGATGCCACTAACACACTAGAAGTCCTGTGGGTGCTGCTGAGAAGAAAATATAGGAGCTCTGTGTGATGCCACTAACACACTAGAAGTCCTGTGGGTGCTTCTGCAAAGAAAATAGAGGAGCTCTGTGTGATGCCACTAACACACTAGAAGTCCTGTGGGTGCTGCTGAGAAGAATATATAGGAGCTCTGTGTGATGCCACTAACACACTAGAAGTCCTATGGGTGCTTCTGCAAAGAAAATAGAGGAGCTCTGTGTGATGCCACTAACACACTAGAAGTCCTGTGGGTGCTTCTGCAAAGAAAATAGAGGAGCTCTGTGTGATGCCACTAACACACTAGAAGTCCTGTGGGTGCTGCTGAGAAGAATATATAGGAGCTCTGTGTGATGCCACTAACACACTAGAAGTCCTATGGGTGCTTCTGCAAAGAAAATAGAGGAGCTCTGTGTGATGCCACTAACACACTAGAAGTCCTGTGGGTGCTTCTGCAAAGAAAATAGAGGAGCTCTGTGTGATGCCACTAACACACTAGAAGTCCTGTGGGTGCTGCTGAGAAGAATATATAGGAGCTCTGTGTGATGCCACTAACACACTAGAAGTCCTATGGGTGCTTCTGCAAAGAAAATAGAGGAGCTCTGTGTGATGCCACTAACACACTAGAAGTCCTGTGGGTGCTGCTGAGAAGAATATATAGGAGCTCTGTGTGATGCCACTAACACACTAGAAGTCCTGTGGGTGCTTATGCAAAGAAAATAGAGGAGCTCTGTGTGATGGGACTAACACACTTCAAGTCCTATAGGTGCTTCTGGGAAGAAAATATTGCTCTGTGTGTGTAATGGGACTAACACACTTCAAGTCCTATAGGTGCTTCTGGGAAGAAAATATAGCTCTGTGTGTGTAATGGGACTAACACACTTCAAGTCCTATAGGTGCCTCTGGGAACAAAATATAGGAGCTCTGCCTGCCTGCCACGAACACACTACAAGTCCTATAGGTGCTTCTGGTAACAAAATATAGGAGCTCTGCCTGCCTGCCACTAACACACTACAAGTCCTATAGGTGCTTCTGGGAAGAAAATATAGCTCTGTGTGTGTAATGGGACTAACACACTTCAAGTCCTATAAGTGCTTCTGGGAACAAAATATAGGAGCTCTGCCTGCCTGCCACGAACACACTACAAGTCCTATAGGTGCTTCTGGGAAGAAAATATAGCTCTGTGTGTGTAATGGGACTAACACACTTCAAGTCCTATAGGTGCTTCTGGGAAGAAAATATAGCTCTGTGTGTGTGATGGGACTAACACACTTCAAGTCCTATAGGTGCTTCTGGGAAGAAAATATAGCTCTGTGTGTGTAATGGGACTAACACACTTCAAGTCCTATAAGTGCTTCTGGGAACAAAATATAGGAGCTCTGCCTGCCTGCCACGAACACACTACAAGTCCTATAGGTGCTTCTGGGAAGAAAATATAGCTCTGTGTGTGTAATGGGACTAACACACTTCAAGTCCTATAGGTGCTTCTGGGAACAAAGTATAGCTCTTTGTGTGTAATGGGACTAACACACTTCAAGTCCTATAGGTGCTTCTGGGAAGAAAATATAGCTCTGTGTGTGTGATGGGACTAACACACTTCAAGTCCTATAGGTGCTTCTGGGAAGAAAATATAGCTCTGTGTGTGTAATGGGACTAACACACTTCAAGTCCTATAGGTGCTTCTGGGAAGAAAATATAGCTCTGTGTGTGTAATGGGACTAACACACTTCAAGTCCTATAGGTGCTTCTGGGAAGAAAATATAGCTCTGTGTGTGTAATGGGACTAACACACTTCAAGTCCTATAGGTGCTTCTGGGAAGAAAATATAGCTCTGTGTGTGTAATGGGACTAACACACTTCAAGTCCTATAGGTGCTTCTGGGAACAAAGTATAGCTCTTTGTGTGTAATGGGACTAACACACTTCAAGTCCTATAGGTGCTTCTGGGAAGAAAATAAGCTCTGTGTGTGTGATGGGACTAACACACTTCAAGTCCTATAGGTGCTTCTGGGAAGAAAATATAGCTCTGTGTGTGTAATGGGACTAACACACTTCAAGTCCTATAGGTGCTTCTGGGAAGAAAATATAGCTCTGTGTGTGTAATGGGACTAACACACTTCAAGTCCTATAGGTGCTTCTGGAAGAAAATATAGCTCTGTGTGTGTAATGGGACTAACACACTTCAAGTCCTATAGGTGCTTCTGGGAAGAAAATATAGCTCTGTGTGTGTAATGGGACTAACACACTTCAAGTCCTATAGGTGCTTCTGGGAAGAAAATATAGCTCTGTGTGTGTAATGGGACTAACACACTTCAAGTCCTATAGGTGCTTCTGGGAAGAAAATATAGCTCTGTGTGTGTAATGGGACTAACACACTTCAAGTCCTATAGGTGCTTCTGGGAAGAAAATATAGCTCTGTGTGTGTGATGGGACTAACACACTTCAAGTCCTATAGGTGCTTCTGGGAAGAAAATATAGCTCTGTGTGTGTAATGGGACTAACACACTTCAAGTCCTATAGGTGCTTCTGGGAACAAAGTATAGCTCTTTGTGTGTAATGGGACTAACACACTTCAAGTCCTATAGGTGCTTCTGGGAAGAAAATATAGCTCTGTGTGTGTGATGGGACTAACACACTTCAAGTCCTATAGGTGCTTCTGGGAAGAAAATATAGCTCTGTGTGTGTAATGGGACTAACACACTTCAAGTCCTATAGGTGCTTCTGGGAAGAAAATATAGCTCTGTGTGTGTAATGGGACTAACACACTTCAAGTCCTATAGGTGCTTCTGGGAAGAAAATATAGCTCTGTGTGTGTGATGGGACTAACACACTTCAAGTCCTATAGGTGCTTCTGGGAAGAAAATATAGCTCTGTGTGTGTAATGGGACTAACACACTTCAAGTCCTATAGGTGCTTCTGGGAACAAAGTATAGCTCTTTGTGTGTAATGGGACTAACACACTTCAAGTCCTATAGGTGCTTCTGGGAAGAAAATATAGCTCTGTGTGTGTGATGGGACTAACACACTTCAAGTCCTATAGGTGCTTCTGGGAAGAAAATATAGCTCTGTGTGTGTAATGGGACTAACACACTTCAAGTCCTATAGGTGCTTCTGGGAAGAAAATATAGCTCTGTGTGTGTAATGGGACTAACACACTTCAAGTCCTATAGGTGCTTCTGGGAAGAAAATATAGCTCTGTGTGTGTGATGGGACTAACACACTTCAAGTCCTATAGGTGCTTCTGGGAAGAAAATATAGCTCTGTGTGTGTAATGGGACTAACACACTTCAAGTCCTATAAGTGCTTCTGGGAACAAAATATAGGAGCTCTGCCTGCCTGCCACGAACACACTACAAGTCCTATAGGTGCTTCTGGGAAGAAAATATAGCTCTGTGTGTGTAATGGGACTAACACACTTCAAGTCCTATAGGTGCTTCTGGGAACAAAGTATAGCTCTTTGTGTGTAATGGGACTAACACACTTCAAGTCCTATAGGTGCTTCTGGGAAGAAAATATAGCTCTGTGTGTGTGATGGGACTAACACACATCAAGTCCTATAGGTGCTTCTGGAAGAAAATATAGCTCTGTGTGTGTAATGGGACTAACACACTTCAAGTCCTATAGGTGCTTCTGGGAAGAAAATATAGCTCTGTGTGTGTAATGGGACTAACACACTTCAAGTCCTATAGGTGCTTCTGGGAAGAAAATATAGCTCTGTGTGTGTAATGGGACTAACACACTTCAAGTCCTATAGGTGCTTCTGG
Organism: Lithobates sylvaticus; assembly: GCA_028564925.1. Taxonomy (NCBI): domain Eukaryota; kingdom Metazoa; phylum Chordata; class Amphibia; order Anura; family Ranidae; genus Lithobates; species Lithobates sylvaticus. The sequence goes on from CM053037.1 coordinate 180,284,241, forward strand.
GAAGAAAATATAGCTCTGTGTGTGTAATGGGACTAACACACTTCAAGTCCTATAGGTGCTTCTGGGAACAAAGTATAGCTCTTTGTGTGTAATGGGACTAACACACTTCAAGTCCTATAGGTGCTTCTGGGAAGAAAATATAGCTCTGTGTGTGTGATGGGACTAACACACTTCAAGTCCTATAGGTGCTTCTGGGAACAAAATATAGCTCTGTGTGTGTAATGGGACTAACACACTTCAAGTCCTATAAGTGCTTCTGGGAACAAAATATAGGAGCTCTGCCTGCCTGCCACGAACACACTACAAGTCCTATAGGTGCTTCTGGGAAGAAAATATAGCTCTGTGTGTGTAATGGGACTAACACACTTCAAGTCCTATAGGTGCTTCTGGGAACAAAGTATAGCTCTTTGTGTGTAATGGGACTAACACACTTCAAGTCCTATAGGTGCTTCTGGGAAGAAAATATAGCTCTGTGTGTGTGATGGGACTAACACACTTCAAGTCCTATAGGTGCTTCTGGGAACAAAATATAGCTCTGTGTGTGTAATGGGACTAACACACTTCAAGTCCTATAGGTGCTTCTGGGAAGAAAATATAGCTCTGTGTGTGTGATGGGACTAACACACTTCAAGTCCTATAGGTGCTTCTGGGAACAAAATATAGGAGCTCTGCCTGCCTGCCACGAACACACTACAAGTCCTATAGGTGCTTCTGGTAACAAAATATAGGAGCTCTGCCTGCCTGCCACTAACACACTACAAGTCCTATAGGTGCTTCTGGTAACAAAATATAGGAGCTCTGCCTGCCTGTCACTAACACACTACAAGTCCTATAGGTGCTTCTGGTAACAAAATATAGGAGCTCTGCCTGCCTGCCACTAACACACTACAAGTCCTATAGGTGCTTCTGGTAACAAAATATAGGAGCTCTGCCTGCCTGCCACGAACACACTACAAGTCCTATAGGTGCTTCTGGTAACAAAATATAGGAGCTCTGCCTGCCTGCCACGAGCACACTACAAGCCCCTCTTTGTCAATCAATCTTTGTAACTGAATCTATCTAACTCAATCTCTGCAAGTGAATCTCTCTCTCTATCTATCTAAATGCAGCAGAGTGTCACAGGAACAGCCTGCTCAATCTGCGCCGGAACAGCATGTGACCGGCGCAGACGGCGTGGCGGCGTTTTATAGGGGGGGGCGTGTACTACAGCCCCTGAGCTGTAATTGGCTACAGGCGTCCTGCCTGTAGCCAATTATGGCTCTTCGAGTTTCCGGGGCTGTGATTGGCCAAGCATGCGGGGTCACAGTGCATGCTTGGCCAATCATCAGCCAGCAATGCACTGCGTCGGCCGCGCCGGCCGCAATGCATTGCGGGGCCGCTCGCATCACACGAACGTGATGCGCGCGGCCAAAATAGTTCTGGGCTCGCCGAGCGAGCGAACGCCCGGTGCTCGATGCGAACGTGGGTTCGCATCGAGCACCGGGCCCATCCTTATTGCTGACAGTGAGGGGAATAATGCCTCAAGGGCAGATAAAAGCAATAAATTGGCCGCAGTTTGGAGACCACTGCTCTATATTCAACACACCTTCTCAATATTTCTTTGCTAGCCTTGTTGGCTTTACTGTTGCTCATTGTTCCATTACTCACAGATTGTCCATTAGCATCTGGCCTAAAGTGGCCCCACACTTCACCACTGTAATACCCACCATATATGGAGACCCCTGGTGAGAGACCTTAGGCATCCATTACAGTGAATTATGCCTACCCCCCATTAGGGGCAACATTCTACAGCTTCACTTGTCTCCATTCTATTCTTGGACGGGGATCAGGTTTTCCAGTTTCTACAAGATACCATCATCACAGACCATGTGGTTTTGGACTACATTGTACCCCAAGCATCGCTTGACTGGACTTTCGGGTCTGGGAGCCACCCATCTATTCTCCTGTGTGGTGGCTGTTGATGTTCCTGTTTTCTGTACAGGTTGTTGTATTTTCAGATACTCTCATCTCCACGTCCAACCTTCTACATGACAGCTGCATGGCCAGGCACCTATGCCGTCCCACCATTGAAGTAATTGAAGATACTCTTAAATCTGCCTTTGTCCTCACCTCTACCCCTTTGTTGCTGGTTGTATTTTCAGATACTCATCTCCAAACCCAACCCATCTACATGGCACAAGGTCAAGCATCTATGCTGTCCCACCATTGAAGTAATTGAAGATACTCTACCCCTTTGTTGCTGGTTGTTGTATTTGCAGATACGCTCATCTCCAAGTCCAACCATCTACACGACAGCTGCATGGCCAGGCACCTATGATGTCCCACCATTGAAGTAATTGAAGATACTCCTAATCTGCCTTTGTCCTCACCTCTACCCCTTTGTTGCTGGTTGTTGTATTTTCAGATACTCTCATCTCCAAACCCATCTACATGGCACAAGGTCAAGCATCTATGCCGTCCCACCATTGAAGTAATTGAAGATACTCTTGATCTGCCTTTGTCCTCACCTCCACCCCTTTGTTGCTGGTTGTATTTTCAGATACTCTCATCTCCAAACCCAAGCATCTACATGGCACAAGGTCAAGCACCTATAATGTCCCACCATTGAAGTAATTACAGATACTATTGATCTGCCTTTGTTCTCACCTCTACCCCTTTTGTTGCTGGTTGTTTTAGTTTCAGATACTCTCATCTCCAAGCCCAACCCATCTACATGAAAGGTCAAGCTGTCCCCACCATTGAATTCATTATGGATACTCTTGATCTGCCTTTGCCCTCACCACCATCCCTGGTTCCCACCTCCCATGACAATCCATGTACAAAGAATTTCCTGGAATTTAGCGGAACATAATGACCCTGTTAAAAGGCAGGCAGGCAACGTTCTCCATCACAATTCACAAACCATCGATTATCTGTCTACAGGAAACCCATGTCACTTTCAAAACGTGTAGATACCTTTAGGATAAAATGTTCTCAAAACCACTGTTCACTCTTTTTATTTCTCAAATGCCCAAGGCATAATGAACCTTGTCCAAAAAAACTAGTTTTACTGCAGTCAGTTTCGACCTGACAAGTTGGGTTGCCATGCGTTCATCCATTACACTGTTAGGTTTGAAATATGTATTGTCAATTGTATCTCCCCTGTACTCTAATGACGTGCTCAGAAACACTGGCGCTATTTATGAAGGATAAGCTGCCTCTTCCTGACTTAGTCTTTTGGTTTTTAATAACTGTATGAACTCTGAGATAGATGGGGCATCCGGTTTTTAATAACTGTATGAACTCTACGATAGATAGGTTCCCACCTACCCAAATAAATGGATGCCCCATTTGCTAAACCAGGGGTCTCCAAACTGCGGCCCGAGGGCCAGATGTGGCCCTTTGATGGCCAGATGTGGCCCTTTGATGGCCTTTATCTGGCACTTGGGGGCACAATTCCTTCCACTGATATGAGGCACTATTCCTCCCACTGACACCAACAATGGGGCACTATATCTTCCACCGATACCAATGATGGGATGATATTCCTCCTACTATAAGGGGGTATACTCCTCCTCCTCCTCCTATTGACCACCAACCCTGAGGCCATATTTATTCTCACTGATGCTGGGCCCATGGCATTTTCTGCCCCTGCTGGCCATAATCTGGCCCTCCTAAAGTCTGAAGGACAATAAAGTGGCCCTTTGTTTGGAGACCCCTGTGCTAGACTCTACAACTTGGACTGCACAATCTCTGGCATTTGTCCCACCCAAATGGCTCCCAGTTTTTGTACAACTCCAACACCGATAATACACTATATCGCAGGGATGGCGGACCTCCAGCTGTTGCAAAACTACAAGTCCCATCATGCCTCTGGGTTTGATGCTTGTGGCTGTCAGAGTCTTGCTATGCCTCATGGGACTTGTAGTTCTGCAACAGCTGGAGGTCCACTAATTGCATATCCCTGCTCTAGCGGGTTGATCCCATTTTAGACACTAGAGATCTTTTTCCATATATTCGCTCTGTTGACTTGTTGCCCAGGGAATTTCAGACCACTATCCCCTACTTGTTACTCTTTATGTTCAGTGGGGCATACCAAAAAGAATGTGCTGCTTGAATTCATTTGATCTAACATTAAAGTGTAGCTACAGGGAAAATATATTTTTTTTTTTGTTTTGGATAGAGTGGAGAGGGATTAGAACCCTTGCCAAGTTTTTATTACCATCTCTGCCTCCTTTAGGGAGATTTACCCTCATTATCACTGAGAGTGAAAGTAAAAAAGAAAATCTCAAATGTTTTAGGTTGCATCGAAACAGTGGGGAAATCTTCCAATGGGGACACTAGACACACTGGGATACCCTCACTTTGGAGGGAATTTTCTCTCACTTCCCGTTTTGGCTATGGGACAGGAAGTAAAGGGAAATCTCTCCTATGGGATACAGATGGGGGAGAAAAAAACTGACAGGGGTTATAACCCTCCCTTAAATGAGGAAAACATTTTTTTGCCTTTAGTAACACTTTAACCGCTTTCCGAAGATATACGTCGGCAGAATGGCACAGGTGGGCAAAAAGGCATACAGGTACATTCCCTTTAAGAAGCGGCACTGCAGGCGCACACCCTCTGTGTTCTTTGTGACCGTGGGTCCCGCGGACTTGATGTCCGTTGGTCTCCCTTGGCGATCGTGTGTCACGGAGAGGTAGAACAGGGAGATGCCTTTGTAAGCAAAGCATTGCATTTCCCCATTCTGCCTAGTTTCATGACAGAGATCACTGCTCCCGGTCATCGGGAGCAGTGATCGCTGTCATGTGTTGAAGCCCATCTCCCCCCCCCCCCCAATTAGAATCACTCCCTAGGACACACTTAACACCTTCATCGCCCCCTAGTGGTTAACCCCTTCACTGCCAGTGTCATTTACACAGTAATCAGTGCATTTTTCGCTGTATAATTGACAATGGTCCCAAAATAGTGTCAAGCGTCTGCCCTAATGTCGCAGTCACGATATAAAAAAAAAAAAAAAAAAAAAAAAAAAAAATCGCAGATCGCCGCCATTACTTATAATAAAAAATAAAAAAAAAGCCATAAAACTATCCCCTATTTTGTAGACGCTATAACTTTTGCGCAGACCAATCATGCACTTATTGCGTTTTTTTCTTTACCAAAAATATGTAGAAGAATACATATCGGCCTAAACTGAGGGAAAAAAACGTGTTTTTTTAATGTATTTTTGGGTGATATATATTATAGCAAAAAAGTAAAAAAAAAAAAAAAAAAAAAAAAATATTGCTTTTTTTCCAAAATTGGCACTTTTTTTTTTAAAGTGCAAAAAGAGCCTGAACCGTCCGCTCCCTCCCCCTCCATAGCCCAGCGCTCCAGTGATTGTCTCTGTTGAGTGTACAGGTATTAGTAATGACCAGGAAACAGCTGGACTCAAAGGGGGAGCTTTACCAGAACTGGTGCATAGTAACCAATCAGCTTCCAGGTTTTATTGTCAAAACTTGATTGAACAAGCTGACGTTAGAAGCCGATTGGTTACTTTGCACAGCTGCACCAGTTCTAGCAAGTCTGCCCCCAAAGCATTGAGCAATTCTCAGCGCTGCCACTTCTCTGCTCAGGCCTATCGATTATAGAAGAGAGTTGTCCATTATATAGACAAGAGATTAATGACGGGATGACTGAGGGGGAAAAAAAAATAAAAAAATAAAAAAAAGGAGCAGCCTTCAAGGTAGGAGTTTAATGTATAAAACAAAGATTAGATAATGAAACATTGAACTATTGATTACACATTTAAGTGCTTTAGCGGTCAACGTACACAGGAGGGAAGAAAAACAACAAACGCTGTACCCCCACCCAGCCCATAAAAAGGGGGAGGGGGGAGAGGCATCCCCATGGGGAGTATGAGGTGAAGGCCTTGGGTGGTGCTCCCCCACGCGTTTCGATGGCTTAGACACAAGAGTACATTCCATTGCTGAGAACTGCCACTGCTTGGCCTGTAGAGCGGAGACTCGCAGAAGACGACCCCAAAAACGGTCATCCGATTTTAACGGTCATAAAGAGTCCAGATGCTTCACTCCAGCACCACCTTCCCTCCTGCAGCTTCCAGTGCCACCTTTATCTTTTCCGCTTCCTCCTTGGCGACGTTGGTTTTGATCTCTTGTGGAAGAGACTCCACCATCTTCTTGGCCTGTTCAAAAAGAAAAAAAAAAAAAAAAAATTAGGAATTATAAAATAAAATGTGAACACAGCAATGACCCAGTAGCTTTTATCAAGATCAAGACAATGGGGGTCATTTACTAAAACTGAATGTGCAAAAATCTGGTGCAGCTCTGCACAGAAACCAATCAGCTTCCAGGTTTTTTTTTTTTTTTTTATAGCTGTACTCAAAAGTTGGCATACCTTGGCAGAAATCATGACATTTTGGCATTCGTATTGAAAACATGACTCATGCCAAAGAACTGTCTTTAACCACTTGCTGCCCGCCCACCGTCAAATGACAGCTGGGCGGTGCGGCTCTTGTTCTGGGTGGACGTCATATGACGGCTTCCAAGAATGCGCACGCTGTCGCGTGGTCGCGCCGTGTTCCGGGACACGCAGCAGCCCACGGCTCTTTAACCATGTGATTGACTGTGTCCAATCACAGCCGGTCACATGCAAACACGAAGATGCCGGTAATTGGTGCTCCTCACCTCACACTTATAGAGTGTGAGGAGAGGAGAGCCGATCAGCGGCATCTCCTCAAAAGGGGGGCATCTAGGTATGAAATCAGAGCACTGATCATCAGTGCCATCAATGAGTGCCCACCACTGCCAGCAATCAGTGGCCATTAGTGATACTAGTCAGTGTGCGGGCCATCACTGCTGCCCACCAGTGCCCATAAGTGACGCCTCATCAATGAGTGCCCACCACTGCCAGCAATCAGTGCCAACCAGTGCCCACCACTGCCAGAAACCAGTGCCCACCACTGCTAGAAACCAGTGCCCGCAATCAGTGCCAACCAGTGCCCACCACTGCCAGCAACCAGTGCCCACCACTGCCAGCAACCAGTGCCCGCAATCAGTGCCAACCAGTGCCCACCACTGCCAGCAATCAGTGCCAACCAGTGCCCACCACTGCCAGCAATCAGTGGCCATTAGTGACGCCTCATCAGTGCCATCTCATCAGTGCCCATAAGTGCCATTTTGTGTTTATGGATAGTGTGGGGCCATCTACTCGAGCTCCATAAAAAAAAAAAAAAAAAAAAACATTTCTCCTGTCCTACTGACAAATGAGAGGAAACGTCCCCAATTCTGGGAGGCACAACAAGATGGGCTAGAACCCTGGTCAGCTCTGTGTCCCTATTGCAGGTTTTCCTATAGTTGTCACTGGGAAAGGGAGGGAGGATGAGTAATCTCTTATAACTAAAAAAAAGGTATATGTTCAGTGTTGCAAAAAAAAAAATAAATGCAAAAAAATGTTTTATTAAAAACTTTACATTAAAATCAAAGTTGGCATGGGCATTCAGCACCTGATCTCGTAGCTCCTAGGAAAAGAATGCCCAGGTCAACTTTGATTTTAATGTAATAAAAGGATTTGATTTTTTTTCTGTACAGAAGAAGTCAGGCTACCATTTTTGTAGAAATCCGGGGATGTCCGAGAGCAAGTCACCTTTATGCGCTCAGTCTTGGAGTATCTCCCGAGTTTCAAAGGCAAAGGGCTGTAGTTACATATTTCACTTGCAGAAGGAGATGGTGGAAATACACCACCCGATGGTGAAATTTGGTAATGCAGCCGCAGCAAAAAATTGAAACTACAGTACAGCCTTTTATGGGAACCACCATCTGTGCTCCCCGTGTCCAGTCATAAGCAACAGAATGGGGTCCCACTCCTGTTTACAGTCAGGTTGTAGGGTCCCATTAACAAAATAAATTTCTAGTGTGATACAGCAATCTGGTAATGTTTAGAATGCTGCAGACCAGCAACAAGCGCCTGTATTCCAGAGCCACAGTGCGATAATAACTACACACCGCACTGAATAACTGTATATCCTGAGTGAATAATACATTATGTGGGGCATTAAAGTAAAGGTCATTTTTTTTTAAACAAATAAAGCATAATATCTCTATTCTTACCTGCTCTGTGCAATGGAATCGCACAGAACAGCAGGGAACCTACACTATTTGGGTCCCCCCCGTCAGTGCTCCTGGCCCCTCCCTCTTTGTCCAGTGCCCCCATGGGAAGCGGCTTCCCATGGGGGGGCGCACCGAGCCCCGCTGCTGCGTCCATTGACACAGACAGTAGGACTCGGCCCTGCCCCCCAGTCACTGGGTTTGACTGACAGCACTGGGGGCCAATGGCTCCCACTGCCCCAGCAAAGCCAGTGAAAGGAGAGAAGAGCTGCAGACGTACATGGCTCTGGATTGAATGAAGGGCTCAAGTAAGGGGGGGGGGGGGGGGGTATGGGGGATGCCGACACCTAAACATTTTTTACCTTAATACAAGAAATGCATTAAGGTGAAAAAAAAACGTTTAGGCTTTACAACCACTTTAACATTTAACCTGGAAATTGCTACACTTGTAACAGGATATGAAGGTTAGTCTAAAACTTCATTCATCTAATTTATTTTTCCAAGAAAAATTCTTTATGGGGTTCACACAGTCTCGCCAGGTACAGTGGGGGTGCATACATTGTTTTTTTTTTGCTATTTTTCACCCCATTTCTGCCATTATGGCATAGTTTTCTGGTTATGTATTTTCCAGATGCAACTAGACGTACCCCGCATTTCTCCTGATGAGTGGAGGGTTCCATGAAACGCGTAGAGCTTTCATAGATGCGACGTCACACTAATTCTTATATGGATACCCAATGTGGTTTTTCAGGAAAATTATTGATTTTATACATTTTATTGCAATTGTGGAATCAGGGAGGATTAACTGTGTTAATAGGAATTATGTGTGTGGTTATGTGTATTTATGGTATGTTACATATTCATGATCCAATTGTTATGAATTTTTATATATACACCTGTTTAATTAACCGCCTCACGCCGATATATGTTGGCAGAATGGCACAGCTGGGCAAACCCACCCACGTACGTGGGCCGCGAGCTCCGTGACCGCGGCACCAGCGGACCCGATCGCCGCTGGTGTCCCGCGATCGGGTCACAGAGCTGAAGAACGGGGAGAGGTCTGTGTAAACAAACCTCTCCCCGCGCTTCCTACACTGCCTGTCATTGATCGGCTGTTCCCCGTCATCGGGAAAGCCGATCAATGACGTCAGACGTCAGCCCCGCCCCCCAATTTAAAAAAAAAAAAAAAAAAAAAAAAAACACCACACGTCACAGACCATAACCCCCCCCAGTGGTTAACTCTTTCACTGCCAGTGTCATTTATACAGGAATCAATGCATTTAAATAGCATTGATTGCTGTATAAATGACAACGGTCCCAAAAATGTCCGATGTGTCCGCCATAATGTCGCAGTCACAATAAAAATCGCTGATCGCCGCCATTACTAGTAAAAAAAAAAAAAATTATTAATAAAAATGCTATAAAACTATCCCCTATTTTGTAAACGCTATAACTTTTGCGCAAACCAATCAATAAATCGCTAATTGTGATTTTTTTTAACCAAAAATATGTAGAAGAATACGTATCGGCCTAAACTGAGGAAAAAAAATGTTTTTTTTATATATTTTTTGGGGGATATTTCTTATAGCAAAAAATATAGATTTTATTTCAAAATTGTCGCTCTATTATTGTTTATAGCGCAAAAAATAAAAACCGCAGGGGCGATCAAATACCACCAAAAGAAAGCTCTATTTGTGGGAAAAAAGGACGCCAATTTTGTTTGGGAGACACGTCGCACAATTGTCAGTTAAAGCGACGCAGTGCCGAATCGCAAAAAGGGGCCTGGTCCTTTGGCTGCAAATTGGTCCGGGGCTGAAGTGGTTAAACACTATTATAATTTATTCTATCTGGTTGTAGCCAATGCCTCATTCAAAGTCCCGGCCCCCCCCCCCCCCCTTCTTGAACAATTATACTTGGGGATGGAGGTACCCGACGGTAATCAGTCATGACCTCATTTAAAGTCCCACCCCTCTTTTTTTCAAACACACAGTATAATGTATCCTGGCGAGGTCATATGACGTCCGGTCAGGATATCGCAACCACTTTGCCGACGCCATTTTGCGATATGGCAGGCGGCAAGTGGTTAATCGAGTAATCAAAAAGAAAAAATATTAAATGCAAGCTGTAGTAAAGAACCAATGGTAAAGTGTCCGGCTTTGAACCATGGACCGTAGTGATGTCTTGATCACGTTCAGTATGGGGGCGATTATCTTACCTGCACCAAGTTCACCCCCGGTACGCAATTCTTCACTTCTTTGATGAGTTTCACTTTCTCTACAGCGTTCACCTCTGTCAGTTTTACAGTGAAATGTGTCTTTTCTTTCTTGGCTGGCGCTTCCTCTTCCTCCGCAGCCTGTGCAAGGCAAAAAAAAAAAAGCAAAAAACTAAAATCAAACCCAACTCTATCCTAAGCAATCTCATCACGGCAAAGGTTTGTTTTTCTTTTTAAAATAACAAACATGTCATACTTACCTCCTCTGTGCAAGGGTTTTGCACAGAGCGGCCCCAATCCTCCTTTTCTGGGGTCCCCTAGTGGCGCTCCTGGCTCCACCCCTTTGGCGAGTTTCCCCCACGGAGAGCCAAATTTAAAGGGGGCACCCATGCAGGTGCGCTCCCGAGTCCTGCCACACTGGATTTGATTGACAGCAGCGGGAGCCAATGGCTCCTGCTGCTATCAATCTATCCAATGAGGACCCGAGACAGCGGCTGGAGCTGCTGAGCACATGCGCATCGCTGGAACAATCGAGTTCAGGTAAGAAGAAAGGGGGGCTCTGGGAGGGGCAGCTGCAGCACAGAAGGTTTTTCCATCTTAATGCATATTATGCATTCCGGTGAAAAACCAGAGACTTTACAACTCATTTCATCAGATGTTTTGGAGGCTTCTCTCTGTGCTGTTTGCTGCATTGCTGGACATAAGTAAACCTAAGAACACAAGTGTATGCCCAAGACCGGAGGCGATTTAGAAACCTACATTTTTACTAATAGAGGAATCTTCAAATCATGCTTCCCACCACACAATACCACAACCCAGCAAATGCCAAAAAGCGAGAAGTGAAGAACAATTCACCAGAATTTCACAGGTGGTCTCTTAAGGCCCCATGCACACGAGACGCTGTTAAAAACGCGCGTTCAGAGGCAGTTGGGCACTTTTTTCAACTGCACCTAAACGCATGCAATGTTATCCTATGTGTCCATGTACACGGTCTCGTTTTTTCCCATTTTTATGCAGTTGCGTTTAACCACTTCAGCCCCAGACCAAAGGACCAGGCCCTTTTTGCGATTCGGCACTGCGTCGCTTTAACTGACTATTGCGCGGTCGTGCGACGTGGCTCCAAAACAAAATTGGCGTCCTTTTTTTCCCACAAATAGAGCTTTCTTTTGGTGGTATTTGATCGCCCCTGCGGTTTTTATTTTTTGCGCGATAAACAAAAATAGAGCGAAAATTTTGAAAAAAAATGCAATATTTTTTGCTTTTTGCTATAATAAATATCCCCCAAAAATATATAAAAAAAACTATTTTTTTCCTCAGTTTAGGCCGATACGTATTCTTCTACATATTATTGGTAAAATAAAAATAAAATCGCAATTAGCGATTGATTGGTTTGCGCAAAAGTTATAGCGTTTACAAAATAGGGGATTAGTTTTATAGCATTTTTATTAATATTTTATTTTTTTTTACTAGTAATGGCGGCGATCAGCGATTTTTATTGTGACTGCGACATTATGGCGGACACATCGGACATTTTTGACACATTTTTGGGACCATTGTCATTAATACAGCAATCAATGCTATTTAAATGCATTGATTCCTGTATAAATGACAGTTGTAGTGAAAGAGTTAACCACTAGGGGGAGGGGAGGGGTTATGGGCTGTGACGTGTGTTTTTTTTTTTTAACATTAGGGGGCGGGGCTGACGTCTGACATCATTGATCGGCTTTCCCGATGACAGGGAACAGCCGATCAATGACAGGCAGTGTAGGAAGCGCGGGGAGAGGTTTGTTTACACAGACCTCTCCCCGTTCTTCAGCTCTGTGACCCGATCGCAGGACACCAGCGGCGATCGGGTCCGCTGGTCCCGCGGCCGGGGTCACGGAGCTCCCGACCGGGTCGCGAGCGCCCCGGCGGCGTGCGACCCACGGCTCTTAAAGGGCCACGTACCTGTACGTGGTTTTGCCTAGCCGTGCCATTCTGCCGACATACATCGCGTGAGGCGGTTAACCTCGTTTTTCCAGAAGCGCTTTGCTTTTCCATGTTTCAGACACAAAATGCGGCTTAACGCGGCACCCGCGTTTATAAGCCTTTTTAAAAAGGAACCCAATTTTTTGGACCAGAACACTCAGAAATATGATGGTAAACCATAAAAAAAAAAAAAAAAAAATTGGTTTAAAATGTCGTAATTAGTTTAGATAGTTCATAGAGCATATATACTCACTGAAGCAATGGCATAAAAAAAAACAAAAAAAAATATTTTTTTTAGGTGGCTTAGACAATGAGGAATGCCTCCACTTCTTTGCCCCAACCCTTCATCCAATTTCTTATCTAATCAGTGACTCCACCTAGTCTGACCAAAGCATAGCAATGTCTTTTTTTTCACAAAGAAAAACCTGCATACCAATGTCTAGTCAGCCCCAAACCCCCCACCATGTTTGTGAAATATCCAACGGACATTCGCTGCGCCATCAACGGATGGGTCCAATATCGACGAGCTCTGACTCTGGACATCTCACGCAATTTGCAACGACGTTGCTGCCTCATCAAGAGGAGCATTTCCTGACATATATTCAATATGGGATCTGTTTTTAAAACATGCGTTCAGCAGAGTTTGCATCTGCGTCTCGTGTGCATGGGGCCTTACTAAAGCTAATTATCTCATAATAATATATATATTGTTTTTAACTGTCAAGAAACAAAATGTGTTTACCTGTACTGGTGCACCCACTGCTGCTGGCATCATGGCGCCCATTGGCATCATCCCAACATCCTGAATATTCAGCGTTTTCTAAAAATAAAAAAATAAAAAGAAACAGATCAGTCATGTAAACATTTTTTACTGCAACAATCATGGCATTCTTGAGGCCTCATTCACACAGGTGTACATCAGAGTATGCCAAGGCAAGGGCTGTGTGTGTCTGCACGGGAATGCACAGGTGTTCTGTGCAGGCCGTCCCATTTAATGGGAATTGGGACACAGGCGCTGCTCCCAGTTTCATAGCTGTGCCAGCACACCCCCCACACAGCTGTCATTTTGGGAGCGGATACTGTGTCCATGCAGTTTCTGGCTTCCAAAAGACATCAATGGGACTGCCTGCACAGTGCATATTTGCCTATGCATTATGTTTAAGTGCATTTTTTTTTTATATTAGTCAAACGGTAGCCAGTAAGTGACAGCACATTGAACGATTTAATAATCAAGTGCATTTCTCCATTTCCAGCACCGGAAGCAGAGCCAGAACAACAGTGACACCTACAGCATGTACAGTGTATTACCAGATTTGGATGCGAGAACACATTGGGGGGCGATTTACTAAAGGCAAATAGGCTGTGCACTTCAAGTGCAGTCGCTGTAGATCTAAGGTGAATCTCTAAAATGAGAGGGAAGCTCTGCTGATTTCTTTCATCCAATCATGTGTAAGCAAAAATGCATCCCCTCCTCTTGCAGTTGCTCTAGATCTGAGGCGCTCCAGCTGTTTTTGTGTTTATTAATAAAGTCAGCCGCTACAAAGTGCAGCTGCTGACTTCATAAACACACACTCACGTCTCCCAGGATCCAGCGATGTGGCCACCCGAACCCTCGATTCTTTCCCTTTCTTCTCACTGGCATTACAACAGTGGGCACATGGCTGTGACAGCTTGCTGCATCACAACTGGGTGCCCACTACGCATGCACGATCGCACTGCGCCTACCGAATGGTCGGGCAATCTCCTGGGACCTGTGACGTGTACCGGAAGATTGCAGGGAGGGGAGGGGGGGGGAGAGGAGAACTTCCAATCGGATCGCCTAGACGGTCCGACCGGAAATGGGAGCGGGTACCTGAAAGGGGTTGTAGACCCTCAGGGTCATTCACCTTAATACATTCTATGCATTGAGGTGAAAAACCTCTTGTAGTGCACCAGCCCCCCACAGCCCCCCCCCCCTTTACTTACTTGAGCCTGATCGATCCTGCGTCGGGGAGGAGCACACCTGCTCCAGCCAGTGTCTCGGGTCCTGATTAGATAGATAGCAGCGCAGCCATTGGCTCTCGCTGCTGTCAATCAAATCCAATGACGGGGGGGGCGGCGAGCCCAGCTGTCTGTGTTAATGCCCGAGGGAGCGTGCCACGGCACTCAAGAAGAGGAGGAGGAGCCAGGAGCGCCGCTGAGGGACCCCAGAAGAGGAGAATTGGGGCCACAGAGGACGTAAGTATGACATGTTTGTTATATCCTTTAACCACTTCAGCCCCGGACCAATTTGCAGCCAAAGGACCAGGCCCCTTTTTGCGATTCAGCACTGCGTCGCTTTAACTGACAATTGCGCGGTCGTGCGACGTGGCTCCCAAACAAAATTGACGTCCTTTTTTTCCCACAAATAGAGCTTTCTTTTGGTGGTATTTGATCACCTCTGCGGTTTTTATTTTTTGAGCTATAAACAAAAATAGAGCGACAATTTTGAAAAAAAAAAAAAAATGCAATATTTTTAACTTTTTGCTATAATAAATATCCCCCAAAAAATATATAAAACATTTTTTTTTTCCCTCAGTTTAGTCCGAAATGTATTCTACATATTTTTGGTAAAAAAAAAAAAAAAATTAAAAAAATAAATAAAATCGCAATTAGCGATTGATTGGTTTGGGCAAAAGTTAGAGCGTTTACAAAATAGGGGATAGTTTTATAGCATTTTTATTAATATTTTTTTTTTTTTTACTAGTAATGGCGGCGATCAGCGATTTTTATTGTGACTGCGACATTATGGCGAACACATCGGACAATTTTGACACATTTTTGGGATCATTGTCATTTATACAGCAATCGGTGCTATTTAAATGCACTGATTCCTGTGTAAATGACACTGGCAGTGAAGGAGTTAACCACTAGGAGGCGGGAAGGGGTTAAGTGTGTGTGTTTTTGTTAACTGTAGGGGGGCGTGGCTTGGCGCCCGACGTCACTGATCGTCTTTCCCTATAAAGAGGGAACAGACGATCAGTGACAGGCAATGTAGGAAGCACGGGGAGAGGTTTGTTTACACAGACCTCTCCTCGTTCTTCAGCTCTGTGACCCGTTCGCGGGACACCAGCGGCCACGGTCACGGAGCTCAGGACCGGGTCGCGAGCGTGCCGCCGGCGGCGTGCTCGCGATCCACGGCTGGGCACTTAAAGAGCCACGTACAGGTATGCGATTGTGCCCAGCCGTGCCATTCTGCCGACATATATGTGCAGGAGGCGGTCCTTAACCACTTGCTTACTGGGCACTTAAACCCCCTTCCTGCCCAGACCAGTTTTCGGTGCTCTCACACTTTGAATGACAATTACTCAGTCATGCAACACTGTACCCAAATAAATTTTTTGTCCTTTTTTTCCCACAAATAGAGCTTTCTTTTGGTGGTATTTGATTACCTCTGGGTTTTTAATTTTTTGCGCTATAAATGAAAAAAGACCGAAAATTTTGAAAAAACACATTTTTCTTTGTTTCTGTGATAAAATTTAGCAAAATTATAAATTTTTCTTCATAAATTTTGGCCACAATTTATACTGCCACATATCTTTGGTAAAAATAACCCAAATTAGTGGATATTATTTTGTCTTTGTGAAAGTTACAGAGTCTATAAACTGTGGTGCGAATTATACAAAATTGATCACATCTGATGTACTGGTGACCGATCTCATTTCTTGTGACCAGAACAAGCCAGGAAAGTACAAATACCCCCCAAATGACCCCTTTTTTAAAGTAGACATTCCAAGGTATTTAGTAAGAGGCATGGTGAGCTTTTTGATGTCATTTTTTTCCCACAATTCTTTGCAAAATGAATTTTTTTATTTTTTATTTTTTTCCACAAAATTGTCATTGTAATAGGTTATTTCTTTCACATGGAATGTGTATACCACAAATGACACCCCAAAATAAATTCTGCTACTCCTCCTGAGTATTACGATACCACATGTGTGAGACTTTTACACAGCCTGGCCACTTAGAGAGGCCCAACATGAAGGGGGGGGGGGGGGGGGGGGGCAATCACGTGTTCTAGGAGCATAAATTACACATCTAACTTGTTGACTACCTATTACACTTTTGAAGGCCCTGGAGCACCAGGACAATGACACGTGACACTGACGTGGCACTGATGACAGATGGAACTGATGACACGTGACACTGACAGGTGGCACTAATATGTGGCACTGGTGACAGATGGCACCTATACGTGGCACTGATATCATGTGGCACTAATGACAGATGGCACCAATACATGGCACTGATGACACATGGCACGTGACACGTGGAATTGATGACACGTGACACTGGCGACAGATGGCACTAATATGTGGCACTGGTGACACTGATGACAGATGGCACATTTTTTATTTTATTTTTTGTACTCATGGCTGCGGCGCCGTTCATCTCTCCCTCCTCACACGCTGTCTCTGTGTGAGGAGGGAGAGCGGCGCTGAGAGATGATCTCATATGTTTACATATGAGATCATCTCTCATTGAACACGCCGATCGCGCTGTAAACGGCCGCTGTGATTGGCCGTTTACAGCGACCTGCGACTGGCTGTGTCCGACGGACACGGCCAGCACAGAACTTCCCCGATGCGCGCTCTCAGGAGCGCGCATTAGGGAAGTAAACAGTAGGACATCCACCCGGCAGGGAGCGTCCGCGCTGAAGCCGTCTTTCGGCTATAGCGCGGGCGCGAAGTGGTTAAGCAGTTAAGGCAAAAGCACAGATTTGAACACGGAACAATACGTGTATGACCGGCAGTATACATGACGCCGGCGTCTTCACTTACCTTTAGCAGCTCATTGAGGTCGGAGACTTCTAACAGAGTGAGGGATGCTATTTGGTCAACCAGCTGGTGGATTTTGGGTGCGTATTGTTTGGCTGCGTTGTCCAAATCTGGCGTGAGTAAAGGCTCGTTCCTCAGTGCGCAGGACGTCCGTAAATACCTCACTGCCTCCAACCTGTAGAACGTAACCGATCGTTATACTGGAGATCCTGACACTACACAGAGGAATAACATTCTATTATCATAAAGAGTAATCACATGCAGTATTCCATAGAAACCAATCAGAATCCATCACCTTCAAATTTCTAAGCCCTCTTCTGCTTACAAATGGCCGTTGCCGACCTCCACTCCTGAAAATGGCAGTTGGAGCAATGACTTTCCATACTTTGGTTTCAAGCGTGGCGGCCCTCCAGCTGTGGCGGAACTACAAGTCCCATGAGCCATTGCAAGGTTGACAGTTACAAGCCTGACTCCCACAGGCATGATGGGACTTGTAGTTCCGCAACAGCTGGAGCGCCACCTAGTTTGACACTCCTGGCACTACGGACCACCCCGGAGACGACGCGTTTTGACGTTACAAGGAAACTGAAAACGTTTTTTTTTTTTTTTTTTTTTAACTTAAAAAACGTAAGAAATTTGTTAAAGCAGAGCTCCGCCCACCGCTGCAAAAATTAAAAGCCAGCAGCTACACATACTGCAGCTGCTGACTCTTAATAAATCGGACACTTACCTGTCCTGGAGTCCAGCGATGTCGGCACCGCAGTTGATGTTTCGGCTGTCGGGTGCATGCCGCCTCCATTGCAGGCAAGGGAACCTGGCAGTGTAGCATAACGGCTTCATGCCGGGTCCCTACTGCGCATGCGCAAGGCGCCGCTGCGCTCTCCTACTGGCCCACGGTGGTGGGGGGAAGGATGAGGGAGCTGCTGACGTAATGCGCCACAGCCCGGACTCCAAGAAGTGGGGATGGGATACCTGTCAAAGACAGGTTTTCGCCCCTCCCCAAAAGGTGCCAGACGTGGCACCGGAAGGGGGGGGAGGAGGAGACAAATGAGCAGAGGTTCCACTTTTGGGTGGAACCCCGCTTTAAAAGGTAAAAAAAACAACATTTTTAGGTTTTGTATCACTTAATATCGGTAATATCGTGTGAGTGAAAAAAAGAAAATTAGGACTACCACAATTTTATTCTCCAGGGTCTCTGCTTTCAGAAAATATATAATGTATATAAGAAACAAATAGAAAATATATAATATTTTTTTTTTTTTATGTACACTTCAGGTCTAAAATTATTTTTAAAAATGTCCAAAAAAATTTGGGGGAAAAATGCAAAAATGCAGCAAAAGGATTCAAGTAGAACTAAAGGCAAAACTTTTTCCCATTTTGGACGGCGTAAGGAAAGATAGCAACCCCTGCCAGATTTTGTTTTACCATCTGTGTCTCATTGGAGAGATTTCCCTTCACTTCCTGTCCAATGCTAGGAAATCCCCTCTTAGTTGTCACCAGAACTAGTGTCCCCATGGCAAGATTTCGCCTCTATTGCTGTTCTGGTGACAACCCCAAAATTTGGGATTTTCTTTCACTTTTGGTGATGACGGTTACAAAGACAAACAGAGGGAAAATCTACCTGAAGGGGACGCAGACAGCAATAAAAACTTGGCAGGGGTTCTAATCCCTCCCCACCTCCTGTGTTCAGCCAGGCACAGAACCCAGAGGCGGTCACTGTAGTAGCACTGGCTCTGTGACTACTACAATGCTTCTCTGCTCCCCCAGCGGTCCCTCAGGTACGAGGGATGTACACTTCCATTGCTCCACCTGCATTAGTAATAACTGGAGATCAGCTTTAAGCCCAATGGCTCAGCACAACAGCCAGGAAACTGGCATTTCCAGAAGCAGATCAGCACTGGCTCACCCCATTCCCTGCATAATTGAAGGTACACTTATCCTTTCTGCCCCAAATTAAAGGCGCCCCCCCCCCGCCCCGCTGATCCCATAGACTTCCAAGCAACCATCTCCAGAGGATGAGGATACTCAGAGATCCACCCTACAGACATCTATGGGGATCAATGGTGCAGAAGATGTGAACATTGCAGCAGGCAACGGCCATAGAATGGGGGCACAACATAGGCATTCCGAGAGGGGGGGGGATGGAAGGGGGATTATTTAGGAATTCTAGAAGGGGGTATTTGGGGGGGAGGGGGTCAACATAGGTATTCTAGAATGGGGTATTTGGTGATACATATGCATTCTAGAAGGGGGTCTTGGGGGGTGGTGCATAGGCATTCTAGAAGGGGGGCTTGGGGGGTGGTACGTAGGCATTCTAGAAGGGGGGACGGGAGGGGGGGTGACTTAGGAATTCTAGAAGGGAGGGTATCATAGGCAATCTAGAGGGGATTAGGGGCAACATAGGTATTCTAGAAGGGGGTATTTGGGGGGGGGGTCGTACATAGGCATTCTAGAAGGGGGGGGGTGGGCAGGGGGTTATTTAGGAATTCTAGAAGGGGGTATTTGGGGGGGGCAACATAGGTATTCTAGAATGGGGTATTTGGGGGAAAGGGGGGCGATACATATGCATTCTAGAAGGGGGTCTTGGGGGGGTGGTACATAGGAATTCTAGAAGGGGGGATGGGCAGGGGGGTGACTTAGGAATTCTAGAAGGCAATCTAGAGAGGGGGATGAGGGGCAACATAGGTATTCTAGAAGGGGGTATTTGGGGGGGTGGTACATAGGCATTCTAGAAGGGGGTATTTGGGGGGGTGGTACATAGGCATTCTAGAAGGGGGGGACGGGCAGGGGGTGATTTAGGAATTCTAGAAGGGGGCAATAGTCCAGAAGGGGGTATTAGGGGGTTACATAGGCATTCTAGAACAGAGATGGGGGGCAACATAGGTATTCTAGAATACCTATGTCACGCCCCCCCAATACCCCCTTCTAGAATACCTATGTTGCTCCCTATCTCCATTCTAGAATGCCTATATAACCCCCTTCTAGAATGCCTATGTTACCCCCCCCAAATACCCCATTCTAAAATGCTAGATTCTAGAAGGGGGTGACGGGCGGGGGGGGGGGGGGGGGGGGAGGGTTATTTAGGAATTCTAGAAGGCGGTATCATAGGCATTCTAGAAGGGGGTATTTGGGGTGGGGTTCAACATAGGCATTCTAGAAGGGGGTATGGGGAGGGGGCAACATAGGCATTCTAGAGAGGGGGGCAACATAGGTATTCTAGAATGGGGTATTAAGGGGGTGGTACATAGGCATTCTAGAAAAGGGGGTGATTTAGGAATTCAAGAAGGGGGCAATAGTCTAGAAGGGGGTATTGGGGGGGGGGGTTACATAGGCATTTTAGAAGGGGGTTATAAAGGGCATTCTAGAACGGAGATGGGGGGGCAACATAGGTATTCTAGAAGGGGGTATTTGGGGGGCGTGACATAAGTATTCTAGAAGGGGGGACGGGCGGGGGGTTATTTAGGAAATCTAGAAGGCGGTATCATAGGCATTATATAATGGAGTATGGGGGGGGGGGGGGGAGTAACATAGGCATTCTAGAAGGGGGGTATATAGGCATTCTAGAATGGAGATGGGGGTTGGGCAACTTAGATATTCTAGAAGGGGGTATTGTAGGGCGTGACATAAGCAATCTAGAGGGGGATTGGGGGATTGGGGGGGTTACATAGACATTCTTCAGATTGCAGGGGGTATATATGGGGGGGGGTCAGGTGGACATTGTGAATACATTCTGTATTGGGGGGGGGGGGGGTGTCAGGTAACTGGTAAGGACTGAAGAATGTTTATAATATTATACATTGGCCCCCCCTCAGTGACTATATTACACAGCCATGTTCCTCATCCCCCCTCTGCTCTGTCTCTGCTCCTCAGGGTCACCTGACCCCCCTCCATGCTCAGACCAGTAATGACCTTCCAGTCTTCCCCTCTTCCCTGCAGGTACCTGCACAGGCCGGAGGCGGCGCTCCTCGCTCTCAGGCAGCAGCGGGCGGCGGGGTACATGGTGTCCGGGGCTCTTCTCCGCTCACTGTCACCGGCGCCAACACATGGAAGCCCAGCACACTGTATGACCTACCCGGCGTGCACTGCGACCAGGAAAAAAAACTTTATTGACAGGAAGCACGGCGCTGTCTATTGGTCGCAGTGACCGACGGAAGTGATGTCAGGAGCTCGGGGAGAGTAAAGAGGCGGACTTCTTGACTGTGGGCATGTTGCCCACACCTGTCATGGACGCTTCCCTGCAGCCTGAGCAGCGGAAACTGTCACTGATTTCCTGCATAGAGACTGAGGCTCTGTCCGTGCTGCAGGCAGTAATGTCTAGGCTTTAAAGGAATCACACTAAGAAAATAATAATGATGCCCTTTGCTGTCCCCTGCCTTTTAAAAATGTCAGTTGCCTGGCTGTCATGCCAATTCATTTTACTTATTATTAGTTCATGAGCTTGGCTTTCATAGTAATGGAGCTCTGCATTAATATTTCTTTAAATGTATTTCTTTTTTTTCTATTTGTAACTTTTTTTTAAAAAACAGATATGTATTTCAAAAACAAGCAGTGCAAGTGACTAAGGTATAAGCCTCCCTGTACAGCTGAGTGAGGGAGAAGCAACACAAGCAGCCAATCAATCGTTGTCGTCCTCCATTAAAAGAGAAGTCTGGGTTTCTTTTTTTATTTCGGAATCATACTTACCTGGCTGGATGCAGCACCAGTCCGATGCAGCACCCGTCCGATGCAGCATCTGTCCCCCAGCCCCTGTGCACTGAGAACTGAGCGATCGAACACCGCTGATCGCTCGGTTTTCAGAGCTCCTTGAGCAGAGAGCTGCAGACTGTCAGTCACAGCTCTCTGCTCTTCTCCCTCCTCGCACATTGGAGCGCTGAGCTGTGGAGGGGATGGGGAGCGGCCGTCTCAGGCTCTCAGCGGCTCACTGAGAGGCTGAGCCAGGTGTCAGTCCAGGCACCTGGCTGATCCAGACTTTATTCTCGTGATAATGCGGTGCCTGGACTGATTTCCGTAACGTCAGCAGAGAGCGAACTTCAGACCACTCTCTGCTGAAAACGGGTCACAGGAGTGCAAAATTAATTGTGATCCATAGGAGAAGTGCAGCCAAACCAGCTTTGGCTACACTTCTTCTTTAATGTCATCCCAGTCTTAGGCTTGATTTACACCTATGGCATTTTTAGTGCTTTTTGCAGATTTGCACTACAGTCCATTTAACATGGTTTTCAATAAAAAACGTTCTGTAGTGCAAATCTGCAAAATTCAAAAAGCACAAAAAATGCCATAGGTGTGAATCCAGCCTTAGTCTGTAGGGTTCAATATTGAGTTGGCCCACCCTTTGCAGCTATAACAGCTTCAACTCTTCTGGGAAGACTGTCCACAAGGTTTAGCAGTGTGTCTATGGGAATGTTTGACCATTCTTCCAAAAGCACATTTGTGAGGTCAGGCACTGATGTTGGACGAGAAGGCCTGGCTCGCAGTCTCCGCTCTAATTCATTCCAAAGGTGTTCTATCGGGTTGAGGTCAGGACTCTGTGCAGGCCAGTCAAGTTCCTCCACCCCAAAATCACTCATCCATGTCTTTATGGACCTTGCTTTGTGCACTGGTGCGCAGTCATGTTGGAACAGGAAGGGGCCATCCCCAAACTGTTCCCACAAAGTTGGCAGCATGAAATTGTCCAAAATATCTTGGTATGCTGAGGTCTTAAAAGTTCCCTTCACTGGAACTAAGGGGCCCAACCCCTGAAAAACAACCCCATGTCTTTATGGCTCTTGCTTTGTGCACTGGTCCAAACCATTTGGTGGAGGGGGGATTATGGTGTGGGGTTGTTTTTCAGGGGTTGGGCCCCTTAGTTCCAGTGAAGGGAACTTTTAAGACCTCGGCATACCAAGATATTTTGGACAATTTCATGCTGCCAACCTTGTGGGAACAGTTTGGGGATGGAACCATTATGGAGGAGAAACTCCATTTGTTGCTGCCAGGGATCTCTCGAGCCTTGAGGATTTATCCTTCATTGGATGACCTCCTTTTCAATCTGGATATGTGTCTCCACTTCCGTTCAGCACCATCCTTCTATAATCCTTTCTAATAACTACTTTATTCCATCAATGTAGTATTGGTATGTGAACATTTTCATAGATATGATGTTTCCATGTTTGACACCGTGTTTTCCCTTTTTGTTTTCTGGAAGTCTAGACGTTGTCTGTTTTTTTTTCTGTTTCAGAGCGTCCCCAACTATTGCCTCCTTCATGCCCCTGAAGAAGGGATGCATCTTGAAACACGTCAGTTTATAGGAGAAGTGCTCTTTTCTTATATACTATATATGGATATTATGTATCACTTTGTGCATGGTTGTTATCTCTGACCGTTATACTGTTTTTATGAAATTCATTTTTCTATCTTTTTTTTTAAAAGATTGTGTCTTCAAAAAGTTCGCCCAGAAAATCCCTTTGTACCGGGGGGTACTTATTTTTCTATATTTTCCATAGGTGACACTTTAAAAACTCCTACAGGTCATCAGTTTAGAGGGAACTGTGAATAATGGGTCTAACTCCAGTGTGTGCGCCGACATGTAACAGGTATAGCGTAAATCTAATTTTTAGTGTGTAGGTGTCCCTGACACATGTGTTCACATTTGTATCTATGTGGGGGTGGAGGCTCAATTAATTCTTTTTTTTGGAGGGATGGAAGGCACAGGGGGATGAGAGGGAGGGAAGCCACAGGGACAGGGGATGGGTGGGAGGGGAGCCACAGGGACAGGGGATGGGTGGGAGGGGAGCCACAGGGACAGGGGATGGAAGGCACAGGCACAGGGGATGGGTGGGAGGGGAGCCACAGGGACAGGGACAGGGGATGGGTGGGAGGGGAGCCACAGGGACAGGGGATGGAAGGCACAGGGACAGGGGATGGAAGGCACAGGGGATGGGTGGGAGGGGAGCCACAGGGGACGGGTGGGAGGGGAGCCACAGGGGACGGGTGGGAGGGGAGCCACAGGGACAAGGGATGGAAGGCACAGGGATGGGGATGGGAGCCACAGGGACAGGGGATGGAAGGGACAGGGGATGGGTGGGAGGGACAGGGGATGGGTCACATGGTTCAGTAAATATATTTTGTATATATTTTATTTTTTTCACTGAACTAGATCAGAAGGTCCACTATGGGATACTATTTTGTTGTGACAGGTTCTCTGACATTCAGTTGCCTTTTAGACCCCTGATGTCTCACCTGCCTTCTAATGAAGCTAGTGAAGGATAAATCCTGCTCCATTATAGTGATACTAAACACACCACTGTTTAATATACATCACCCCTTCTATTTCTGTATATGGATGATGGCACTGTAATTTTAATAAAAGGAAAAAAAAAAACACCTTCAGGTTGGGTTCACACTGTTGCGAATTGGATTAGGGTTTCTCCTCATCTAATTCGCATGTCAGGAAATTGTAAGCGGCTCTCTATGGAGCCGGTTCACACATCTCCGGAGCGGCTCCGTTGTGAATTGCACAGGAGTCTTGTGCGTCTTCTGTCCCATTTCAGATTCCGAATTTTTGGCTGAATTCAGACCTGAAACGGTGAATGGGGACTCACCGGACCCCCTGCTGTAAGCAGCTCCGTGCTGCGGTGTGAACCCAGCCTCAAGTACCTTTTTCCTAATCGATAACCAGCTGTCACATGACCCAGACCTTTCCCAGCCTGTCTGCAGGGAAATATAAGCAGGAGGAGCTTCTAGTCCATGTTCAAAAAAAAAATAAAATGAATATCAATAAACTGTTATAAATTGTCATACAAATATATATTTGAAATCAAATCTTTACTATTTTTTGGCAATACCACAGTATGGGCGGATTTCTGCCAGTCACAGGCTGCGTCACACCCCTCCAGCCTGTGTCTTTAAATAAGAGGGAGGTGAAGCCTCCATCAATCTACATGTAATATCCCACCCCCGTTGTGTTTAGCTGGTTAGTGGGCATGGAGGAGGAGGGAGTGAGTGGGCTGTCATTTACCACTGTGTATACACCCACATGTGTAAAACTCTAGTCCAGCCATTCTCAACCAGGGTTCGACGGAAGGGTTGAGAATGGGGATAGGTTCCTTGAGCTGTGGCCGATGAACCACCTATTTGATGATGTCTACAGAGTTCAAGGTTCAGCACCACTTAGAAAAGCCAGCAGCATGACACCAAATATCTTTTTAGCTGTCTTTAAGGGTGGTATTCTGAACACCACTTTAAGGAGGGGCATTGTTCCTATTGACCACCAATGTAAAGAGCATTGTTCCTATTGACCACCAATGTAAAGAGCATTGTTCCTATTGACCACCAATGTAAAGAGCATTGTTCCTATTGACCACCAATGTAAAGAGCATTGTTCCTATTGACCACCAATGTAAAGAGCGTTGTTCCTTTTGAGCCCTGATGATTTGGTTTTAGTAAGGGTTCCTCGAGACATGAAAATTATTTTTGGGGTTCCTCTAGGGTTAAAAAGGTTTAGAAAGCCTGCTGTAGTGAGATTGGATACTCAGATATATGATAGGGAGGAAATGCTCAGCATAGAAACTCACTGAAAACTGATTTGCAGAACTGCCAACACTGCTCTGCAAAATTCCCAACTGCAGTGGGGACAACTGTGGGGACATGAACAGAAGGTGGCGATAGAGCAGAAGGATCAACCAGGTTTTCTGCAGGTTTCGGAAAACTAATCTCATAGTGAGTGAATAAGAACAGAATGTAATATTTATTGATCGTTTTTTTGATGTATGTTGAGTTACACTTTAGAGCGGTAGTAAACCACTGAAAAAATAAAATAAAATAATAAATAAAAAACCTGCAAGACAATGGCATAATGTTGCTTGTATGCATTGCATACTAGCACATTATGAAATACCTGCCTTAGAGCGAAGCCCCCACATTGGCACCCAGTTACCGCTCACATGTTCACCCTTTTCTTCCAGGATCGTGGGCTCCGGCGATGTGAGTGACCAGAGCCGCCATGACGTCAATCTCACGCATGGGCGCGGGAGCCCTCAGTTCTAGCAAGAAGCTCTGAATTCCGGCACGATATGCTGCTGCATGGGCTGCTGACATCAGCGGCTGCATGCAGGGTGAATATCTCCTAAATGGTGCACGTTTAGGAAATATTCATTTTCCCTACAGGTAAGCCTTATTATATAGGTAAAAACAACAAAGTGAAGTATACAACCCCTTTTTTTCCCCCCAGGCCAGGAAAAGAGATGGCAGAACCTACAACTTAAGCAATACACGTTGCTTTGGGGTTCTTACTAGGTAGAGGTCTCCCCTCCCCTCTACCCAGCAGCACCCACCATGCCGGACCCAGGTTTGCAGATTGGTTGCCATGCACAGCTGCTCCAGATTCTGTCTGCTCACCCGACATGAATAAGACCAGTCAGCCAATCTAAGGTCGATATAGGTTTATTGTCACTAGTTCAATAGATTAATAACAAGCAATAACTCCGTGGTCCGAGGGCGCTAACAGCTGGCCCCCCGACCTTCACAGTTTACAAAAGCACAAAAAGCAGTAAAACACATTAGTGGGGGCAGGAATGATGGGCGATCCAACAATTGTACCAGAGCTGAAGGACTCACCTACGCCGCCCGGCACGTTAGGGTTTTATGGGTGTTTGGGGTCTCACACAGACAGACAGACATTGCACATATGCAGGACATTAGTTCCAGTTTACATCCAGTGACACTGCACAGGCCTCTCCCATACAAAGCAAACAGCTAAGACCTCCATGTGTTTCATTCTCACCTCCCTGGGGGGGTAAAACCCCCTGGAAGAGATATTTAAGGGAGTTCTTTTTACTGTACTTTGTCCATCTTTGCTGCACATAAGGGAGTTGGGCTGCTTGTTGCCATTTATTACTCTCCGCTGGTGACTGTTGGTCTTTCAAAGAGGCTGCAAAAGAATTTGTTCGTGACCAATCATCCATTTCCCCCTTACTGCAATGGGAGGATGACAGGAAGAATTTGATGCGTGTTAATAGATCAAAATAAAATCAATTCCTTAAAGTGGTTGTAAACCTCAGACATGAAATCTGAACAAAGCATATCCCTCTATACTGCAGGGATATGCAATTAGCAGACCTCCAGCTGTTGCAGAACTACAAGTCCCATGAGGCATAGCAAGACTGACAGCCACAAGCATCACACTCAGAGGTAGAGGCATGGTGGGACTTGTAGTTTTGCAACAGCTGGAGGTCCGCTAATTGCATATCCCTGGTCTATAGAGTGTACTTGGCTCAATCCAGAGCACTAAGTGCCATTTCCATCTGCTGCTTCGTTCCTCTGCTAGCATCATGAATCACTTCCGATACATTTTCCTGAAACCCGCTACAAATCTAAGGGAGAACGAAGATTCGCAGTACAGGGACCTCGGCTATGGAACGCTCTACCAAACAACATCCGCTTGGAAGAAAACCATCGGGCCTTCAGGAAAAAGCTCAAGACCACCTCTTCTAATATAGCAGGACAACAAGGACAGACCAAGCGCCTTGAGGCGATTCAGTACGCATTTGCAGCTCTATACAAATCATTCATTCACTTAATGCGGAAGTGGCTGATAGCAGGGGGTTCGGTGCGTCCCTCTTCCGTTTCAGGCCTGAATTTTTGCTTGAATTCAGACCTGAAACTGAGCCAAAGACGCACAGGACTCCTGTGCAATCCGCTCTGCAGCCGACACGGAGATGTGTGAACAGACTTCATAGAGAGCCTCTCACAATCTCCTGTCATGCAAATTGTATGCAGTGAAACCCTCATCCAATTCGCATCAGTGTGAACCCAGCCTAAGATGGGGGAAAAAAAGGAAGCAGGAGCTGAAACATGTTACAGGTACCACCCCTAAATAGGAGTGGAACCTGTAACATGTTCCAAAAGGTGAACTTGCCCTTTATAGGTGGAGTTAGCCATTAAAAGGGTTGTAATTATTTTTTTTAAAATAACAAATATGTTATAATTACCTCCAATGTGCAGCTCGTTTTGCACATAGTGGCCCCGAACCTGATCTTCTGGGGTCCCTTGGCGGCTGTCTCGGCTCCCCCCCGCAAGGACTTCTCACGGTCATGCAAGCTCCCCTCGCATGGTGAGGAGTGCTTGCGGGCGCGCTCCCGTGATACAGCCAGCGGCCATAGCCGCGCACTGTATCACTCGGCCCTGTCCCCCGGCACGCCGCGTCATTGGATGTGATTGACGGCAGTGCGAGCCAATGACTGCGCTGCTTTCAATCCATCCACTGTAACCAATCAACGGCAAGGCTGAGCGGCGAAGAGGATGTCGGGGGCGAGCACGGGACTTTCGAGGGGTCAGTTAAGTAAAACGGGGGGGGGGGCGGTATTGTTGGATGTTTTTTCACCTTGTGAATTTTTTTTTACCTTTACAACCTCTTTAAATCAGACTCAAAGGAATGTTATTTTTTCTTAGCGGCTTAGTACATTTAAAAACAGATACTTCAGAGGTTCTCAGTGGGCTGATTCACCAACTTCTTTCATACCTCACCCAGGGACTCCAGAGGTGAAGTCCTCTCATCAGACAGCCATTATAGGAAGGTATCGCTCTATGTGGAGTTCTCATTTATTTAAAACTATTTTAGAAAATCCAGTAGAAAGCGGCTGCCAGGAACTCCTATGGGGGGGGGTCCATGTTGCTGGGATCCCTGAGAGATAAGAAACCAGCGGTTGATTCGGCCCAGCAGAGCCCATCCCAAATATATCAACTTTGGGTGAACAGTCCCTTTCACACTGGAGACGTACTAAATCCCAGTTCAGGAAGGTATTTCCCTAAATAAACTTGTTAGCAACAAAAAACGGCATGTAAGGGGATCCCCCGCCTGACAGAGGTGGCAGAAGCAGGTGCTAGGCAGAGGACATTGGATGAGGTGGGAGGCTCGATAGGATGAGCAGCTCTGGACACCTTACAAGTGGACTACAGACAGATTACAATGTTAGTAGAGAGCGGTGAGGCATTGGCCAGCTGTGGTGAACACAGAGATTAAGCCGGCAGGCACAGGAAATGGCAGGTACATAAATGTAGTGTTTACTGCAGCAGTACTGAGAAAGAAAGCATGCTACACGTCGGTAGGGAATGCCAGCCGTGGTGGTGGTGGTGTTGGAGGGGGGGGAGGGTCGAGGTCAATTCTGACAGATGACTGGGAAGCGAAGGGCGTTTCCAGGTATCAATCAAAACAGATTAACTGGGCTTCGCTGCCCCCCGACACTTGCTGCCCGTGTGTTGCTTGCTGCTGTGGAGGCTGCTGCTGACCAGCACCTACTGCCATCTAAAATAGAAGAGAGAAACAATTACTCCATAGAACAGCATTACACATGTACAGCACAAAACCCCAAAATATTCCTCTTCCTTAAAGTGGAAATAAACCCCCTCTTATCATTTTCAGCCAAGGAAGCTGCCATCTTGGCCTCTGTTTAATCTTCAGCTGCCATGATGCTGCACATGTGATCAGTTATGACACCAACCATTGGATGCGTTGACAGTTTGGTTGACAGCACAACCAATGTGACAGTTACATTTCCAGCATCTGTCAGGAATGGAATTGTTTTCTGAAACTGTTAAAGCGGAGTTCCACCCAAAAGTCATAGCTCCGCTCATCTGCCTCCAGAGTGATCAGCGAGATCACTCGAAAGTTCAGCCCCCCTCCTCCTTCCCCCCACCGCCTGGCCATTCAGAAAGTGCACCGCGCTTTGCATGCGCAGTAGGTAACCGCATGGTTTCCCTTACAGGCAATGAGAGCCGATGGAAACATCAGCTGGGGTGCCGACACTGCTGGGTCTCTGGACAGGTAAGTGTCCTATTATTAAAAATCAGCAGCTACAGTATGTGTAGCTGCTGACTTTAAATTATTTTTTTTTGTGGGGTGGAGGCGAACTCCACTTTAAATCAATGGGTTTACTTCCGCTTTAACCACTTGCCCTCCAGAAGATTTACCACCCCCCCCCTTCATGACCAGGCCATTTTTAGTTATGCAGTGCTGCGCTAATGTGCTGTTACATACATACATACATACATACATACACATACTTTTTATTATATATATTTTTTTCCCCCCCAAAAATATATATATATACACATACATATATATACACATACATACATTATATATATATATATATATATATATATATATATATATATATATATATATATATATATATATATATATATATATATATATATATATATACACACACACACATATACATACACACACACACACACACACACACACACACACATATACATATATATATATTTTTTTATTTTTTATTTTTTTTTTTTTTACTTTCTGCTATAAAACATTTGCATACAAAAAATTGAAATCACTTAATACAGTTTGGCCAAAATGTTCTTCGCTACATGTCTTTGGTTTAAAAAAAAAAAAAAAATCCAATAAGCGTATATTGATTGGTTTGTGTGAAAGTTATAGTGTCTGCAAACTGTGTGTGTGTGTGTGTGTGTGTGTGTGTGTGTGTGTGTGTGTGTGTGTGTGTGTGTGTGTGTGTGTATATATATACATACATATACACACACACACACACACACACACACACACACACACACACATACATACATACACACACACACACTGTCCAGGGACCCAGCAGTGTCGGCGCCCCAGCTGACACACACACCACAAATTTTTGAAAGAACGAAAGAAGACGACTACAGACATAAACGCAGGAAGCATGTGTACCGGACAACTCTGAATCTCTGAGATGATCAATAGGTATTTTTTGCACTTACTGAACAGAAATAAACAAAAAACTCTTTCAAGGGGATATTAAACAGACCAAAGGGAGCAAGTGAGAGAAGTTCATTGTTAGGGATTGCATACAATTTATTTCCACTCAGCTCAACCCATAGTTTAACTTGAATTTGACACATCAAGACCCACTTACAGGGAAAGGTCACATACCGGTTGGTACATCTGCTGTTGTCCAGGATGGAAAGGTTGCTGAGAAGGCATGTTGGTCATCGCTGGGTCTTGTCCAGGAAGAGAAGAAATGAGGTTCTAACAATGAAAAAACAAACCAAATGTATTAGTTAGATTTTTTTCCGCCTTTTTCTCACGTTTTACCCATTTGCTGTAAGAGACTTTTTTTTTTGCATTTTTAAAACACACTTAAAAAAAAAAGCCCAATTTTTTTGTGCAATGTGAAAGATGATGTTACGTCAAGTAAATAGATAGCCAACATGTCATGCTTTAAAATTGCGCACACTCGTGGAATGGCAACAAACTACAATAATTAAAAATCTCCATAGGCAACGGTTTAAAATTTCAATAGATTTACCTCTTTGGTTACAGTGGAGGTCTAGTGCTAGAATTATTGCTCTCGCTCTAGCGATTACGGCGATACCTCACGTGTGCGTTAAACAAACACTGTTTACATAGGCAGGTGCCACTTACATATGCGTTTGCTTCTGCGCGTGAGCACGGAGGGACGGAGCGCTTTCAATTTTTGTCTCTTATTTAAATTTTTTTTTTTTTTTTTTTACGATGTCCCTTTATTTTTTTTTGCATCACTTTTATTCCTATTGCAAGGAATGTAAACATCCCTTGTAATGGTTAATAAGGATTACAGGTCCTCTTTACTGAGAGATCTGGGCTCAGAAAGACCCCAAATCTCTCATTTACCTTTAAAAGCAAAATAAAAACCCCAAAAAAGGTAAAAAATAAATAAAATAGACATTTTGAATTTAAGGGAAAAAAAATAAAATAAAAAATCCTGTCTATCTGCCCGAGAACTTGAAGTGGCATTGAAGGTCGCTCCGGTCCTCCAGGGACATATAGCCGAATAGGGGCCCTCTTGCCCTCACTTGTCTTCAAAAGGGTTTAAACCTCAATTTTTTCCAGTTGTACCTATAGGTATAGTAAATATCTCTTAACCACTTTAAGACCAGCCTCGTTTTGGATTTTAGGTGTTTACATGTTTAAAACTGTTTTTTTTGCTAGAAAAAAAAAACTTAGAACCCCCCAAACATTTTGTTTTTTTTCTAACACACTCGAGAATAAAATGGCGGTCGTTGCAATACTTTTTTTCCCACACAGTATTTGCGCAGCGGTCTTACAAGCGCACTTTTTTTGGAAAAAATTCACTTTTTTGAATAAAAAAATAAAACAGTAAAGTTAGTCCAATTTTTTTATATATTGTGAAAGATAATGTTACGCCGAGTAAATTGATACCCAACATGTCACGCTTCAAAATTGCGCCCGCTCGTGGAATGGCATCAAACTTTTACCCTCAAAAATCTCCATAGGCGACGTTTAAAAAATTCTACAGGTGGCATGCTTTGCGTTACAGAGGAGGTCTAGGGCTATAATGATCGCTCTCGCTCTACCGATCGCGGCGATACCTCACATGTGTGGTTTGACCACCGTTTTCATTTGTGGGCGCTACACGCGTATGCGTTCGCTTCTGCGCGCAAGCTCGTCGGGACGGGGCGCTTTAAAAAAAAAAATGTTTTTATTTATTTTTCTTGATTTTATTTATTTTTACACCGTTAAAAAAAAAAAAAAAAAAAAAAATTGTCTCACTTTTATTCCTATTACAAGGAATGTAAACATCCCTTGTAATAGAAAAAAAGCATGACAGGTCCTCTTAAATATGAGATCTGGGGGTCAAAAAGTCCTCAGCTCTCATATTTGGACATAAATAAAAAAAAAAAAATGTGTAATTAAAAAAAAAATGACATTTGGAAAATGTTCCTTTAAGAGGTATGGGCGGAAGTGACGTTTTGACGTCACTTCCGCCCTGCTATGGTATAGAGACGGGTGTCGGCCATCTTAGCCTCACTCGTCTCTATACCCAGCCACAGGCAGGTCCCGATCGCTTCCGCCGCTGGCTCTGGTAAGCGGCGGTAGGCGCGGGAGAGCGGCGGGAGGGCACCTCTCTCGCCGCCGATAACGGTGATCTCCGCCGCGATGACCACCATTATCGGAATTCTGACCGGC
Source organism: Lithobates sylvaticus (assembly GCA_028564925.1). Taxonomy (NCBI): domain Eukaryota; kingdom Metazoa; phylum Chordata; class Amphibia; order Anura; family Ranidae; genus Lithobates; species Lithobates sylvaticus. Next base: position 180,317,269 of record CM053037.1, read on the forward strand.
GCCTGAAGAGATGGATATCTCGGTTGTGGCAGCAGCTGCTGTTACCGAGATATCCCTCTTCAAAATCAGGACGTATATCGTCGTGCGCCGGTCGGAAAGTGGTTAAACGTGCGCAGTTCAGGAGATTTACTTTGTACTTTGCCAATGATGACCTTGTTTCTTCACCGGGCCGTTTCTTCACTAGCGAGAGGTGTGACTGGCGGCTCTCGTGTGCTGCAGGGGAGTGATCTCACACGACTTCAGTCAGTCAGTCACAGAGCTGGGGGTCCGCGGCCCCGAAAAGGAAAAGGGGCGAACATGGATGCGCCCTCCAGTGGGGACAGTGCGGGCTTCGTTATGGGGGCAACAAAAAGTGCTAGTATGCGATGCATACTAGCACATTATGCTTTTACTTTGCAGGGAACAAAAAGGGAAGTAAAACCCATCAGAGTTACAGCTCTCACTGCAACGATCGAGGCGATACCTCACATGTGTGGTTTGAACACCATTTACATATACGGGTGCAACTTACGTATGCATTTGCTTTTTCACGTGAGCACGGAGGGAAGGGGCACTTTCAATTTTTTTCCCTTATTTAACTTTTTCTTTTTACACTGTCCATTTATTTTTTTTGGATCACTTTTATTCCTATTACACCTCTACCACCGCCTATTAGGCCCTTTTCACACTGGGGCGGTTTGCAGGCGCTATTGCGCTAAAAATAGCGCCTGCAAACCGACCTGAAACAGCTGTTGCTGTGTCTTCAGTGTGAAAGCCCGAGGGCTTTCACACTGAAGCGGTGCGCTGGCAGGACGCTGGAAAATGTCCTGCAAGCCGCATCTTTGGCTCGCTGTAGGAGCGGTATATTTATATTTATTTTCTATAGCGCCCGTTCCCATTGAAAACAATGGAGCAGCGCTCCGAACCCGCCCGCAAAACGCCGCTGCAGCGGCGGTTTGCGGGCGGTATTAACCCTTTTCCGGCCGCTCGCGGGGGTAAAACCACCCCGCTAGCGGCCGAAATGCGCCGCTAAAACGACGGTAAAGCGGCGCTAAATATAGCGCCGTTTTACCGCCAGCGCCCCCAACGCCCCAGTGTGAAAGTAGCCTTAAAGTGATCTCACGGCAAATCCACCGATAGGACCACTTTTATCTGAAGGGAAAAAAACAATACCGGGGGTTATGCCAGCTAGATGCTGCCATAACAATGGTATTGAACGTCAAAATCATGATGTACATTCCCAGTTAGGGAGACGGCAAGTGGTTATAACAGAGAGTTATAAGATTAGGAGTAAGACAGTGGAGTTAAAAAAATCATTGTGTATATTTTTCCTGTTTGGAGTAAAAAAGGAGCTCCAGAAACCTCGGCAGACACAGGCAGAGAAACTAAGAAGCAAATGAACTTCAACTGTTGATATGAATTGAACCAACCTGCATGTTATATGGCTGATAGCCCATGGGGACAGACTGTGCACCCATGTAATTCATTCCGCTAGCAGGAGGATTCTGGGACATGGATGGTATGCTCTGGGAGGCCACGTTCTTTAAAAGAAAAGAAAAAAAAAAAAGAAGAAAAAAAAAAAAACACACACAACTTTAAAGCAAACTATAGGCAAAATAAGAAATGACATATCATGCATTCTAGCTTCGGCATCAACACAGCAATTTCTGATTTCCAGAGTCATTCCTATAACCTCTTTATTACTTTTAGATCCAGGCAGCAGATTGATTATATTTTTCTCTTCATTAACGGACGACATTCCGCAGTGAAATTGTACAGCAGCGTTGTCACCGCACAGGGTAGTCTTAGATGGACATCTACTATGGACTTAAAGTGGGGTGCCCCCTAAAAAATTTTTTTTGAAAAGTCAGCAGCTACAAATACTGCAGCTGCTGACTTTTAATAATCGGACAGCCCCCCCTCGTTCCCCGCTCCGCTCGCGGCGCCGGCATTCTTACTGTGGGCACCCACTGCGCATGCGCGAGCGGCACATTTTTTTTTTCCCAATTATTTTTTTTTATGATTTTTAAGCAATTTTTTTTTTTTTGTTGGTGGCAACACCACTTTAAGTATAACTTTTTTGTTAGTTCTGGATAGAGTGGAGAGGGATTTGAACCCCTGTCAGTTGTTATTGCTCTGTGCCCCCCCCCCCCCCCCCCAATCAATGAGATTCTCCCTCTCCGTTTACCATTATTGTTGAAAGTAAAAGTAAAAGAAAATACCAATATTTGGGTTGTCTCCGGAAAAGTAAGAGGGGAAATCTTCCAATGTGGACACGAGTTCTGGTGACCTGGGTGTCCCCTACGGATTACCTTAATTTGCAGAGATTTCCTCTCACTTCCTGTTTTGGCTATGGGACAGGAAGTGAAGGGAATTCTTACCAATGGGACATAGATGGCAAAAAAAAAAAAAAAAATATGACAGGGGTTATGCCCCTGCTTTACTCTATACAAAAATGAAAAAAAAAAATGTTTTGCCTAAAGTTCTACTTCAAAGCGGAACTTCAGTAATTTTTTTCAACTTTACATCTATTAAATCTTTGCCCTTGTTGTTTTAACTTTGGATAGTAAAAAGTTTTTTTCTGCCAGTAAACAGCTTATACAGCCCACTTCCTGTTTACGAGGCTTATGACGTCATGCACAGCTTATGACGAGAGAGAGAGAGAGACAGAGAGAGAGAGAGAGAGAGAGAGAGAGAGAGAGAGAGAGAGAGAGAGCGAGAGAGAGAGAGAGAGAGAGAGAGAGAGAGAATGCCAGGAATGGTCATAAGAGGGCCAATGAGAGCTGCAGAGCTGCCTGTGTAAACCCAGGAAGTGAACAGGCAGCAGCTTCAGCTGCCCACCGTTAAAATGGCTGCAGCCAGATTCAGTGGAGGGAGATTTCTGCAGCATATTTGGCAAGTACAGAATCGCAGTATATATAAAATAATATGCAAAGTGGTTGGAGGGAATCTTCAGAATGGCAAAGATGCTTTTATTACAAATTATGTGAGCAGACTGCAGTTTCTCTTTAAGTAAGAAGCAAATTAAAGCCCAACTCCAACCCTAAATGGCAGCGTCTATTTAAAGCCCGACTCTATGAAGTGGGAAACGGTTCACATTTCTGTCAGGTTTTTACTTCTTTCAGTGACCCCATTGGGGAGATCTTCTCTCACTTCCAGTACCATACAAAAAAGGAAAAAGGCCCAGTTATCAACACTATAAAATAGCACAGGCAGCAATAAACATACAAAACTGAATTTTAGTCCTAGGCCGAGCTTAAACTATTTCCCATCACTTCACGCCGACTGTACGCAAATATGCGGCCTCTCAAAAGGGAGGCATTGGCGCCAAGCGGCCGCATTTTGTGTACCACACTGCAGACATAGCTGTGCCCGGAGTGCGCGCCTCCGGATCAGCAGCTTTCCATCAGCCACCGGTAACTGTGCGGGGAGCGCACAGGGCGCCCGCTCCCAGCACAGCTATGTCTGCAGTGTGTTATGCAAATGGTCCGCTCGGTGCCAAGGCCCACTCACTGAGAGACCATAAACCCTGCCCCGCCTTCCGGCATCAGAAACCTCTTAAAGGACAAGGAGGTCGCTGGCTCAAAGTCTGACCAACAATTTGCAGTGTCCACCTGTAATTTGCCTATCAAGCTGCAACAGAGCTTACCTGGTAGGGCTGTGTCGGAGTGGGCTGGTAGGATGTATACGCAGGGTTATTAGTTGGCACTGGCTGCCCTTGCTGAGCTGCAGATCCTGCTTGGTACATGTAGGCGTTAACCATGTTTGGGTCTGTAACAAGACAATATTGAGACTATTACAAATACAGCCTGCTTTATTAAAGCACTGGGGCAGAGCCTAGAACATGTCACTTACCTGTACCAGGCATGGCGGTATAAGGCCCAGCGCCAGGCTGTCCTGGTTGATTCATGTATACTCCATGCATTGGAGAACCCTCCACTGAGCCAGAAGGACTGAAGGTGCCCGGATAAGCATTGGGGCCAGAGGGTGGGTACATGACACCACCTGATGATGGTAGAGACTGCAACTACAAAGAAAGAATAATAGGAAGGTCGAGTCTTAACAGAAAACACTCAATACAGCTCTCAAATACATACACATTTCCCTATGATTCATCTCCGCAAGTGCAAAAAAAATAAAAATAAACGTTTAATGAAACCGAAATCCAGTGAGTTCCTAAATACATGTTTGGGTTGCCAATGCAATGATTTTGCTGCATAAACCATGCTGCTGCTTCAACTATGTAGAGCAGGGGTCTCAAACTGGTGGCCTTCCAGCTGTTGTGAAACTACAAGTCCCATGAGGCATTGCAAGGCTGACAGTTACTAGCATGACTCCCACAGGCAGAGGCATGATGGGACTTGTAGTTTTGCAACAGCTGGAGGGCCGACAGTTTGAGACCCCTGATGTAGAGCTTCTTGCCCATACACGTTGTGTAGTGAAAAGGTTACAGGCAGATGTAATTCTGGGGACATGCCTATGCCAGTCAGAACTGGGCACCCATCAGCTGCCCCTGCAAGAAAATCTTTAAAGTTGGGACATTCTATAGGGGATCAGAGAGGTTTGGTGGTACATTTGGGTAAGTGACAGGACATAAACATTTGACAGTGAATGCACGGTGTAGAACGAAGAGCTCTGGATACAAATGGAAACACACCTGAGCATATGGCAGGGAGAAAGCTGGCATCTGGGCTCTCATCTGGATGGTCTGCTTTTGCTGCTCCAGACGCATCTGCCTTTCCTTCTCCTGTTCCTGCAGGCGCTGGATGGCAAGCTGGCGCTGCATCTCCAAATATTCCTACAAAAACAGGTATGACATTTAAGAAAATACTAAAAAAAAATGTTTTTTTTTAAAACATGTTATGCTTACCTGCTCTGTGCAATGGTGTAGCACAGAGCAAGCCCGATCCTCTCTTCTCTGGTCCTCCACCGGTGCTCCTGGCTCCTCCCTCCTTCCGAGTGCCCCCATAGCAAGCCGCTTGCTATGGGGGCACTTATGCGTGCTCGCTTCCGAGCCCCGCCTCCTCCTCACTGGCTGTGATTGACAGCAGCGAGAGTCAATGTCTCCCACTGCTGTGTCTGAGGATTCAGAAAGCTGGGAGAACAGCTGGATCGAGATCCGGCTCAGGTAAATATTAGGGGTGGTTGGGCTGCATACCGAAGGTTTTTTACCATCATGCATAGAATGGCATGAAGGAAAAAAACCTTCAGCCTTTAGAATCACTAAGTCTTGCTCAACATATCCCTATGTATAAACTTAGCGGCCATCGTATCTTACCTGTTTCTTCTGCCTCATTATCTCTAGCTTTTGTGCTAGCTGTATCTGCCGCTGCCTTTCGGCCTCCTCTGCAGCTCTTCGCAGCTTTTCTCGGTGCTCCTCGCGAAGTGCATTTAGAGCCCCGCGGGCATCTCTGATCTGGGCCAGCTTGTCCTGAAGACCTTCATAATACACTGTGGAGAAACATGTTAAGATGGTAGTATGTGATCGAAAGAAAAGGTCTAATTTGTGGGAAAAAGGACAACATTTTTATTTGGGTACATCGTTACATGACCGCCAAATTGTCAGTTAAAATAACGCAGTGCTGTATCGGGTCATACTTCTGACCTAATCAGGAGGGGGGGGGGGGGTAAATCTTCCAGGGCTGAAATCATGTTTCTGCAGGAAATTTTAGATCTCTGCAAATCTAAGTTTGAACAATTCCAGGCCACCTGGTAAGCAAAATGCCCTTTCTAGTCAAAGCGGTGAGTGACCTCTCCCTGTACTGTGAGCTCTATTATCAGGTCAGGCGATGATGACACACTTGCCCTCACTGAGAACATTGTTCAGTAAGGTGGACCCCTATGTACTCAAAATATCTGAGCTTGGGGAAAAAAAAAAAAAAAAGCATCTCCGATTATGGTAAGGAGTCCGACAGAGGCTTCTTACCACGTGATCAACTGTGACCAATCACAGCTGATCATCTTGTGAACCAGGAAGTGCCGGTAAACGGCATTCCTTGGATCGCGCTGACAGGGAAAGCCGAACCGCGGCTCTCCCAGTCAGAGGAGGGGGGGTCTGTACTGATAATCAGCACATTGATTATCAGCGCAGCCCCCATCAGATGCCAATTAACAGCTGCCAGCAGTGCCCCATCAATAAAGTCTATCAGTGCCCACCACAGTGCCCGTCAGTGCCCACCACAGTGCCCCATCAGTGCCGCCGGTCAGTGCCACCGGTCAGTGTCTTTTTTTAGTTTGTTTAGCAAAAAATAAAAACCCCAGAGGTGATCAAATACCACCAAAAGAAAGCTCTATTTGTAGGGAAAAAAAAAAAGATATAAAAATGTTGTTTGGGTACAGTGTTACATGACACCGCAATTGTCATTCAAAGTGCGACAGCTCTGAAAGCTGAAAATTGTTCTGGGCAGGAAGAGGCGAAAGTATCTGATATTGAAGTGGTTAAATGCACCAAAATAACAATAATAATAAAAAAATAAAAAAAGTGCATGTATTATTCATATTCAAGCCTGCAGAGTATGGCAACTGCGACCAAAGCATTGCAGGTACATGGGACAGGCTCCTGCATGATTTTCCCCTATATCCAGGTTGTACAGAGGCATGGATCTTGTGTTGTGGGGCTGGAGGAAGTAAAGAATGGACAGCAAGTGTGGTGGTGACATCATCACACTTGTGTTGCTGTGGTGCAAAAGAACAGATCCCTGTGAATTTGAAGGCAGAAATATGACCAGATCTCTGCAGGGAGAAGCACACTGCGATTCATTTAAGTGAGGAGCAGTTTGGAAGTTGGGGTTTGGAGAAAGCAACCATAATTCATATTACAACTTGATTACGGGTGTAACATAAAATATAATCCCAAAGACTATGCCTTTGAGGGGGGAAAAAAAAGTGCAAATGAACAATATAGGTATGTAAAGTAATTCTATCACCTTTCATTCAGACTCCTAGCATCACCAAGCTAGATACAATATTTTACCCAAACTCACAACCATACAGCAATGTGTACACAATAATGTGCCTGAAACCTACAGCGTCTCTCATCCAGCTGGTTGAGCAGCTCCAGAAGCTGCGGGTGCATGTTGTTAATAGACTGGAACAAAGACAGCACAGCCGAGTCATTGGTGATGCTCCTGCCACGCATATGATTGCTTTTCATGCGATTCACAAAAGTGGTGACTGCGTTCTGCAGCGCCTTCAAGAACTGCTCGTGATTTTCCTCAGACTCGCCATTCTGGTACTGCTGCTGGAGGAATGGCAGATAGATCAGTCCAGAACCAATATAGCAATTGAATAAAATTGTTTACTGTTCATGTTAAAGTGGAATTCCAGCTTACATCTAACTAGCCTTAGAATAAAAAAATGTTGTTTCCAT
>CM053037.1:180329616-180332116 GCA_028564925.1 Lithobates sylvaticus
ACGCACATGAACTTTAATTGCATCCCGGTCTTAGTCCTTAGGGTTCAATATTGAGTTGGCCCTCCCTTTGCAGCTATAACAGCTTCAACTCTTCTGGGAAGGCCGTCCACAAGGTTTAGGAGTGTGTCTATGGGAATGTTTGCGCTTCTGGAAGAATGGTCAAACATCCCCATAGACACACTCCTAAACCTTGTGGACGTCCTTCCCAGAAGAGTTGAAGCTGTTATAGCTGCAAAGGTTGGGCCAACTCAATATTGAACCCTACAGACTAAGACTGGGATGCCATAAAAGCTCACCTGCATGTAAAGGCAGGTGTCCAAAGACTTTTGGTAATTTAGTGTATATTATATATACACATACACACACACACACACACACACACACACACACATACATACATACACATACACTATAGAAGTAATGGAGAGAATGTGGAATACACCTAGATGACATTTGTTAAAAAGTGGTCTATTATATTGGGGCATACAATGCACTATAGGGGAGGAATGGAAAGTCGAACAATTAAATTCTGTATATACAGTGACTTCCTTACAAAAAATTCCCATTTGGCTTTTCATCTGCAACCACCTCCCGTGGCCGATCTGCCTTCAATCTTGGGCTCCCCATAATTCCCATCCTCCTCCTCCTTCTACGGACTGCCATTTGACAATTTTTTTGTGGAGCACCTAAATTCCATCGGTTGGTTTCTGTTGGGGGGGGGGGGGCGATATGTTTTGGAAACCGGTAGTAGAATTTACCCCCTGAAGAAGACTATTGCTAGTCGCAAGTTGAAACACGTTGGGGTTTATACTTGTACACCTGGCACCTAGTTTGGGAGTACCGAAAATGGGATTTTGTTGTTACTCACCGTAAAATCCCTTTCTCTTTGTTCATTGACGGACACAGCTGCTTCTGTTTTAATCTTATTTTATTAAGGTTTTCAAATATAAAAAGGAGAGATTAAGTTTACAAATAAACAAAGATTCCAGTGTAAAAAAAAACAATTACATAAATTCAAAATGCGGACGGACACAGCTGCTTCTTCTTAATCCATGACCAATCAGGGTTTTATAGCCCCACCTACAGGAGTAGGACCAATGGACAAAAAAAAAAAAAAAGACTCAGCACCTCCTAGAGGCAGTCTTCTCTGGGTATAAAACACCCTCTCTGCTATAGAGCGATGGTTCCCAACCCTGTCCTCAAGTACCCCCAACATGCCATGTTTTGGGAATTTCTCTTAGATAAAAATAAATGTCCAAAATACCAAGCCATTGACTCTTATCTTGCACAGGTGCTTTAAATCAAGGAAACCCTGCAAACATGGCTTGTTGGGGGTACTTGAGGACAAGGATGAGAACCACTGCTATAGGCTTTCAGTCATTCCTGCCTAGTGTCTTCAGGAGTATGGACATGTTTTCATCTGGAACAGCCATTTTCCTTTTTTTATGGAATTTTCAGCTACTCTTATGTGCAGTCCTCTGAGTATAAAACCCCCTTTTTGCTATAGGTCTCCAGTCAGTCACAAGCAGTGTCAAGGAGAAAACTCCACAGAGGGTGGGGCTGTGTCCATCAATGAACTCAGAGAAAGGGCTTTTATGGCGAGTAACAAAAAAAAAAAATCGAATTTTCTCTTCCGTTCATTGATGGACACAGCTTCTTCCTCCTAATTAAGGAGGGCCTCATGCGTGTTCGCACACTCCACGTGCAGAGCCCGCCAGGAAGTCGTCACTGCGCTGCGCTAATCACAGGCAGTGAGACATTTCCCGATCTCTGCAGCCGCACATCGGGAAAATGTCTCAATCCCTGTGATTAGCGCAGTGCCATGCCGATTTCCTGGCGGGCTCTGCACGTGGAGTGTGCGAACACGCCTGTGGCCCTCCTTACTCCTAATCCATGACCAAACAGGGAAGTCCCCAAGCAGTGCCACAACGAGGGGTGGGCAAGCCAACCAATGGAGAAAATAAAAAATATAGGGCAACATGCCAACACTCCGAACCACCCCAAAGGGTGCACAAGGAGCCCTAAACTGCTGCCTGCAAAACCTGACAGCTAAAACTAGCACCTGAGGATGCGAACACATCAACCTTAAAGAATTAAGTAAACGTGTTCACTGACGACCATGTTGCTGCTTGGCAAACTTGAGAAACAGATGCCTGAACACCAAGGAGGCGCTAACCGCCCTGGTGGAGTGCGCCATAACAGGGAAGGGAGGATTCCGCCCCTTAATGGCATATGCCTGCACAACCGTCAGCCGAATATATATATATATATATACTCTGTCGGAATATGAAAGGGACAAAAAAAAAGAAATCAGTAAATAAAAAAATCAATGCAAAATTTCTGTAGTATCCACTGGAAACAGGCAGCCTGCTCTGGGGTCAGGGAACCCGAACTGAAACAGAAAAAGGGGAAGGGGAGAGTAAACTGCTTTACAATATTGGTCGCCTCTCCCCCTTCCCCTCTTCAGAAGAGGCCTCAACGCCTTTTTTGCAGACCGCCC
>CM053037.1:180337116-180482116 GCA_028564925.1 Lithobates sylvaticus
TTGATTAGTTTGCGCAAAAGTTATAGCGTTTACAAAATAGGGGATAGTTTTATAGCATTTTTATTAATATTTTTTTTTTTTTATTAGTAATGGCGGCGATCAGCGATTTTTATTGTGACTGCGACATTTTGGCGGACACATCGGACATTTTTGACACATTTTTGGGACATTTGTCATTTATACAGCAATCAGTGCTATTTAAATAGCACTGATTCCTATGTAAATGACAGTTGTAGTTAGGGGGTTAACCACTAGGGGGCGGGGAGGAGTCAGTGTGACGTGTTGTGTTTTTTTTTTTACAGTAGGGGGGCGTGGCTGTACGTCTGACGTCATTGGTCGGCGTTCCCGATGACAGGGAACCGCCGATCACTGACAGTCAGTGTAGGAAGCGCGGGGAGAGGTTTGTTTACATAGACCTCTCCCCGTTCTTCAGCTCCGTAACCCGATCGCGGGATACCAGCGGCGATCGGGTCCGCTGGTCCCGCGGCCGGGGTCACGGAGCTCCCGACCGGGTCGCAAGCGCGCCGCTAGCGGCGCGCGCGCGACCACGGGCAGGCACATGCACGATCACGTACCGGTACGTGATTCTGCCTGCCCGTGCCATTCTGCTGACGTATATATGCAGTGGCCGGTCGGGAAGTGGTTAAGCATTATTAAAATCAGTGCTCCCGAAAAAACTGATGTTTTTAAAACTTTTTTTTTTTCATTGATACATGTCCCCTGGGGCAGGACCCGGGTCCCCAAACACTTTTTATGACAATAACTTGCATATAAGCCTTTAAAATTAGCACTTTTGTTTTTTCATGTTAGTGTCCCATAGACTTTAATGGGCTTCTGCGGCTTTCGAATTTGCCGCGAACACCGCATATTGTTTGGTGTTCGACGAACGACCAAAGTTCGGCCCAAACTTATGCTCGGGCCAAACCATTCACCCCTCCCTAATGACAACCTAGCCACATTCTGTACACAGATGGTGTATAGAACACCCCCAGAAATGTAATTTCCTGCTTCTGTGATTGGCTCACTGATTTTCTTAGAAGTCTGCACTAAGATACAAGTAAGATTTTGGGCCTCCTTTGCAACAAACATGTCAGATTATTCCTCATTAGAACCCTGCAAATGCAACAGCTGATCACTAAAGAAAAAGTCACTACCATTCAATTTCACTCATGAACACAGACCAACAAACGGCTATTTCTTCAGAATAACAAAAGGGTAAGGATCTGCAAAAAAGTTTGCTAAAATCCTTGCAATGTACTTCGATCACCCAGAAGGGAGTGTTTTTTACTTAAAGCGGAGGTCCGCCCACCGCTGCAAAAATTAAAAGCCAGCAGCTACACATACTGCAGTTGCTGGCTTTTAATAACAGGAGACGAGATATAGTGAATGTCAGTGGCGGCTGGTGCTCAAAATTTTTGGGGGGGCGCAAACAAGCAGCCTCACTGTGCCATCAAACGCTGCCACTGTGCCCCAAGTGCTGCCACTGTGCCCATCTTACGCTGCCACTGTGCCCATCTAACGCTGACACTGTGCCCATCTAACGCTGCCACTGTGCCCATCTAACGCTGCCACTGTGCCCATCTAACGCTGCCACTGTGCCCATCTAACGCTGCCACTGTGCCCATCTAACGCTGCCACTGTGCCCATCTAACACTGCCACTGTGCCCCAAGTGCTGCCACTGTGCCCATCTAACGCTGCCACTGTGCCCCAAGTGCTGCCACTGTGCCCATTAAATGCTGCCAATGTGCCCTATGCCCGCCATCTACCGACACTTACCTTATCTCGGTGTGCAGCTGGTGACGGCGTTAGGCGGCGAGCAGTGTCCAATCACAGCGCCTGTGACTTCAGCCAATCAGGTGACAGGTAACACAGACCCGGCAACCTGATTGGCTGAGAGGCGGGTCAGTGTTAGGGAAGCGATGTATTATGGAAGCCTATTAGAGCCCACCGCTCTAATCAGGTCGCCTATTAGAGCTGACAGCTCTAATAGGGCGCTTCCAAAAACACCACCCCCCCGCTCTAATTCAGATGCCCGGCGCCCAACAAGGGGCCGGACACCTGAATAGGGGGCGGCAGCGGTGACAATAGATAGAGTCATGCAATGCATGAATCTATCTATTGGTGATAGAGCGGTGCAGGAGAGTGGGGGCGGCGCTCCTGCGCCCTCTATGCACGCATCGACACTGGTGAATGCAGGGTCCTGGGTTTAGTAACCCTTTAATGTCAGCTATTGTTTCACCTCTGGCACTTACTTATTCAAATGTTCATAGCAAGGCTCGCACACGCGTACTTCTTTCTCAATACCAAACTTGGGGATGGTGGAGTACTTTGAAGAGCATTTCCCACAGAAAATCTGCCCACAGGCTCTACAGTGATGCTGCAAGAGAAAAGATAGATTTGTGGAAAAAAAAAAGGAGATATACTGAGCAGATGGGAACAGAGGCAGCAAAACAAAAAAAAAAAAATGCTACACCTACCTTCCGCGTCACGACTCCAAACTGAACACGGCAACGATGACACTCCTCGGCATCTACCCAATCAGGAGCCTACAGAATAAAAGACAACCAGTCAAGATTCAGCTTCTCCTTTCAGTGCTACATTTCCCCACCCAAGAATAAAGAAAAATTATCATTCTGAATGCACTCACGCGCTCTGCAGCAAACATGGCGTCACTCTCCTTGAACTCAGGAAAGTTGTGTCCTAAAGAGGGGAAAAAGCCACTGAAACATTAAATCTCCAAAAATTTTTTATTGCTGCCGGTGTCCCTATTGGTAAGATTTTTCATCACTTCTTGTCCTGACAGGAAGTATGGGGAAATCTCAACAATAGGGACACAGACAAGAAAAAACAAAAAGCAAAATTTTGAGTAGAGTGGGAAGGGTTAAAAATCAAACTTACCATGATACTAAAAAGGTTAATTTTTTATTTTTATTTTTTTAAATAAACATATCATACTTACTTCCACCGTGCAGCTCGTTTTGCAAAGAGTGGCCCCTCGGAGGCTCTCTCGGCTCCTCCCCGCATCAGACGGGAGGCCCCACAAAGGCAGAGCTGCCCTTTTCCGGGTTTAGGGTGCACACAAATGACACTGGTTAAAGTGGAGTTCCCATTATAAAAAAAAAAAATATTTAAAGTCAGCAGCTACAAATACTGCAGCTGCTGACTTTTAATAATCAGACACTTACCTGTCCCAGGGTCCAGCGATGCGGTGGATCCAAGCCCCCCCTCGTCTCCCCCTCCGCTCGGCGGCGCTGGCATTTTAACTGTGGGCGCTCGGCTGTGGCGCGCCGTGACTGACCGTGCAATCATCTGGGACCTGTCACGTGTCCCAGATGATTGACTAGAGGGAGGGGAGAGAGGTGATCTCCTTCCTGCGCCGAGGGAAGTGACATCAAGAGCACAGGCGCTGAAGGAGGCAGACTACGATGGACCCCCTAGCAACGGGCATTTAGAGGCAAGTAAAAAAAAAATTTCTCTCCAAATATATATTTTTTTTATTCACATTAATACATTTTTTTTTTTTTTTGGGTGGAACTCCACTTTAACATATAGGGGTAGACAAAGGGTTAACTCTGTGCCTAATGATGTGTAATATGTGTAACCTTTGCTGCTTTTACTTTACTGTGTTACTTCTTTCTGCTTTGCAGGGAGAGGAGACAGATCGCTGTTCCTGTACACAAAGTTCTATGTTTTTGTAAACACAGGACTGTGTGTGGGATTGGCCACAGCCAATTGGCTGAAATCAGCTGTCAGACTTGTGCCGTGTCTAATCACAGCACAGGTCGGCAGGGGAAAAGGCCACAACACTACAACTTTCTGGGGTTACAGAGAGAAAGGAACAATGTCAGTTCCTCTCTCTCTGTACAGGGCAGCCATCGCTGGCGGCCACGCCGCTCGCAGGTGGGACCCCCTTCCGCCACCCGAGATCACTTCTGCATTACTGGGAATCGCCAGCTGAAAAGATTGATACGGGGATGAAGCTTGTAGGGGCAGGCATCATCCTGGTATAGCCACCGAAACCTGAAAATGTCCATGGACGTCCTACAGGAAGGAAGTGGTTAAGCAACTGCTGCATAACATCTCTAATCATTTACAAAGGGGAAAGAAAAAAAACTGCTGAACAAATAAAAAATAAATGTACTACGAGCAACACCCTCGTTACATACAATGTACACCAGTGTCCTCTATAGCAGGGTGGTCCTCCTTACCTTCCACCTTCATGATCTGATAAGTGTCCTGCACAACTTTATACTTCGGCTCGTTGCGGAAGGCGTGGGCCCAGGCCTGGATCAGATACAGGATCTTGTTCCGAACGTTCGGTTCCACTACTCGCTAAATAAAAAAATAAATAAAAATGAATTGATAATTCACTAACAAAACTTGCTATCTTACTAATGAACACCGAGTCCGGTGCACTGTTATTGAGTCTTCTATCTAAAGGACAGGATCTGAACATTCTGATTCAGAGTGAGTCAGGTGAGTCAGGAAGTTGTGAAAGAGTCACAAGACCGGCTATGGGGCTTTCCCTCCAGGAGTCATTTGATAGGGAAAAAACAACCACTAATGAGAAGGAGGCATGCCTGAAAATGGGCGGAGTTTCTGGAGACAAAGCAAACTTTGACCCAGGAAGTTTTAGTAACTGAATGACCTTTCTGCTGTATGCGAGTCATTACCTTCTGGAGTTCCTTTAGCTCTTCCATAGTTTGCTTATTTGCCACTTCATCATGGACGGTTGAGCCACAGTTTTTCACCACAGACTCTAAAACCTGCCAGAGTAAAAGCAAAATCAATGCAACGGAAATCTGTAAGTGTAACCAAAAGCTTAAGCAACACAGAAAAAAAAAAAAAAAAAAGTATTAAACAATAAGATTATAATAACATTACAAAAATAAATGGATTTATGATTCAGCTTTTGTTTTTTTATAAAGCGCAGCTCAACCTAAGGATCCATTCTCAATTGGGGAATTTGTCATGCGACTTTGGAAATCAAAGCTGCATGACAGGTCGCACCGTATTCTTTACAATGGCACCTGTTCAAATTGGTGCAACTTAAAGTGGAGAGAGAGAGAGAGAGAGAGAGAGAGAGAGAGAGAGAGAGAGAGAGAGAGAGAGAGAGAGAGAGAGAGAGAGAGAGAGAGAGAGAGAGAGAGAGAGAGAGAGAGAGAGAGATATATCATTTTAAACTCACCTCTAAATGCCTGTTGCTAGGGGGTCCCTCGTAGTCTGCCTCCTTCAGTGCCCGGGCTGGTGACATCACTTCCCCTTGGCGCAGTCATCTGGGACATGTGAAAGGTCCCAAATGACTGCGCGGTGTATCACGGCCACAGCCGGGTGCCCACAGTAAAAATGCCGGCGCCACGATCGGAGCGGGGGCTTCGTTCCCCCGCATCGCAGGACCCTGGGACAGGTAAAAGTCAACAGCTGCAGTATTTGTAGCTGCTGACTTTTACATTTTTGTTTTTAAGGGGCACCCCACGTTAATTATTAAAATAACAAACATGTTAAACTTAAAAAAAAATTGGGAAAAAATAAAACGGGTAATGGACAAGTAGTTTAAATAGAGGACCAAATCATGGTATTCATATGCCATATAGGCTTTATTAAAGCAAAAAATATATAAAAAGATAGAAAAAAATACCATCTGAGCAACATAAAATAGTGTTTAACCCCTTGCCGACCGGCTCACGCCGATATACGTCAGCAGAATGGCACGTACAGGCATATTAACGTACCTGCACGTCGCCTTTAAGACACGGCATTGTGGGCGTGCGCCTGCCATGAGTGCGATTGAGGGTCCCACGAACTCGATGTTCGTGGGGATACCCGCGATCATCTTACAGGGGGGAAGAATGGGGAAATGCTGATGTAAACAAGCATTTCCCCATTCTTCCTAGTGACAGGACACTGATCACAGCTCCCTGTAATTGGGAGCGGTGATCAGTGTCGTGACACATGTAGCTCATCCCCCCTACAGTTAGAACACATCCCTAGGACACACTTAACCCCTTCAGCGCCCCCCTCCTGGTTAACCCCTTCACTGCCAGTCACATTTACACAGTAATCAATGCATTATTTCTAGCACTGATCGCTGTATAAATGACAATGGTCCCAAAATAGCGCCAAAAGTGTCTGATGTGTCCGCCATAATGTTGCAGACACGATAAAAATCGATATTCGCCGGCAAAAAAAAAAATTAATAAAAATGCCTTAAAACTATCCCCTATTTTGTAGATGCTATAACTTTTGCGCAAACCAATCAATAAACGCTTATTGCGATTTTTTTTTTACCAAAAGTATGTAGAATACGTAGTTAGTATGCGATGCATACTAGCACATTATGCCTTTACCTTGCAGGTAAAAAAAAAATAATAAAAAAAAAAAAATGCGGTTTACAACTGCTTTAAAGCCAAACTCCAACTTCTGTCACAGCTGTGATATAGGAATGAGTGGCTGTGTCTATGCTGCCGCTGTGTCCCAACAGACATGAAGGGGCTGCCTGCATGCGGCACCAGGCAGCTGAAGCCACATAAACAAGGTGCTCATTCATGCACTACTAGTATCAGCGCCCGTCTCAATGAGCCCTTAATCGAGCATCAGCATTTATAAACACTGATCAGGTGGTCTGATGTTGACAGCAGCAGCATGCAATAGCTGCTATAGCCACACAACTCCTCCCGGCTGCCGTTTTGACAGCCAGTAATTGCTGCCAAATGCAGGCAGAGGGAGTGGAAGCGGGGAGAGAAGAAGCGGGCACCATGTGTACTTGGCTGTGTGTAGCATGCCCAATGTTCACAAATAGTTAATGATAGATTTACTTTATTGCACTAGAAAGGTTAGTAAAGCAGTATTAACTCCGCTAGGCAAGGGGGGCCTCCATATAAAAGGGTCCTGGGAAGCAAAGAGCTACCTTTTTTTTTTTTTTTTACTTGAAGCCCCTGCAGTTCACTTTAACCACAGATTTTAAAATGGAGTAAATGCCACAGCCAAAACCCCTTTGTTTAACCGCTTCCCGACCGCCAACTGCATATATACGTCAGCAGAATGGCACGGGCAGGCAAAATCACGTACCTGTACGTGATCGTGCATTTGCCTGCCTGTGGGTCGCGCGCGCGCCACCATCGGCGCGCTCGCGACCTGGTCGGGAGCTCCGTGACCCCGGCCGCGGGAACAGCGGACCCGATCGCCGCTGGTGTCCCGCGATCGGGTTACGGAGCTGAAGAACGGGGAGAGGTATGTGTAAACAAACCTCTCCCCACGCTTCCTACTCTGCCTGTCATTGATTAACTGTTCCCGGTCATCGGGAAAGCCGATCAATGACGTCAGACGTCAGCCCCGCCCCCTAATGTAAAAAAAAAAAAAAAAAAAAAAACACACACACGTCACAGCCCATAACCCCTCCCCTCCCCCTAGTGGTTAACCCCTTCACTACAACTGTCATTTATACAGGAATCAATGCATTTAAATAGCATTGATTGCTGTATAAATGACAATGGTCCCAAGAATGTGTCAAAAATGTCCGATGTGTCCGCCATAATGTCGTAGTAGTTACAATAAAAATCGCTGATCGCCGTCATTACTAGTAAAAAAAAAAATATATTAATAAAAATGCTATAAAACTATCCCCTATTTTGTAAACGCTATAACTTTTGCGCAAACCAATCAATAATCGCTAATTGCGATTTTTTTTTACCAAAAATATGTAGAAGAATACGTATCGGCCTAAACTGAGGAAAAATAAAAAAAATTTATATATTTTTTGGCGATAATTATAGCAAAAAGCAAAAAATATTGCATTGTTTTCAAAATTGTCGCTCTATTTTTGTTTATAGCGCAAAAAATAAAAACCGCAGAGGTGATCAAATACCACCAAAAGAAATCTCTATTTGTGGGAAAAAAAGGACGCCAATTTTGTTTTGGAGCCACGTCGCACGACCGCGCAATTGTCAGTTAAAGCGACGCAGTGCCGAATCACAAAAAGGGGCCTGGTCCTTTGGCTGCCAATTGGTCCAGGGCTGAAGTGGTTAAGCAGTTGAGAAGCCCACCCTAAAGCCCCGTACACACGGTCGGACTTTTTGACAACCAACATGCAAATTAGGTGGTTTGGACCAACATCCGACCGTGTGTACGCTCCATCGGACCAACTTTTTCCAGGTTGCATCGGACTTTTGTTGGCTGTGCGAACGGACCAACTTTCTGCCAACAAAAGTCCGAAGGACCAAAGTCCGAACGTGTGTATGCAGTACCAACTGACTTTTGTCCACAGTACAAACACGCATGCTCAGAACCAATGCAAAAGATCAGACAACAATATAGAAGTTGACCAAAGGTGGCGCTGGAGTATTCGAACGTCCTCTTTTGAAGTGTCGTCAGTACGTTGAAACGTCACTACGTTCGTGTTGGTTGTCTCAAAAGTCCGACCGTGTGTATGCAGTACCAACTTGAGGGCCAACGCCCTTTGGACAAAAGTCCAAGGGAAAGTTGGTCCACGGTCCGACCGTGTGTATGGGGCTTAAGACTAACAACACTGTGTACAAACCCCACAACTTACCTCAAGGGCAAAAAGAGCCACGTGTGGGTTTTTGTCATTCACCTTCTTCTTGATAGAAGCAACTGCGTATTTAGCTCTAGGAACAGAAAATAATAACAAATACCAAATAAAATCATGAATCTTAAAAGCGAAATAAATTTTCTAATATCTGCATTTTTTTTTGTTTACTTTTTGGTGTTATAACTTTCACTTGAATGTTTTAAGGATAAAACAAAAACTGTGTCGGTCTTCATTTTAGGCTGCAAATGCGATTTTAAAAAAGGGGGGGTGAATTTTTCCTATACCCACTGTATGGGTGAGACCATAACTGCAATGAAAAACCATGTAGGTTTAGGAGATATTTATTGGACCTACAGGTAAGCCTTAATCTAGGGTTACCTGAAGGTCAAAGTGGTTTGTAAGGGTTTACAACCACTTTAAATTTACCCACCTCCATTCTCTAAAGTGCATATTCTATAGAGCAAATTCCTCCACCCCAAACTCATCATCCCATTTCTATACAGAGCTTTGTCATTGCTGAACTCCATCATTTGGAGGGGTGTCCACATTCTTTTGGCCACACAGAAAGGACAAACTATATGTTCAGCCCACATAGGAGCCACGGCTGCCATTACTCTACTTACTAGGTATGGGGTGAGCTCTCCCCTATTAGACTCTCAAAAAAAAAAAAAAAAGCCTAATTCACTGTATCTGAAAAACTACAAAAGGACTCTGGAAAAAGTTCCACTTCAAAACATGTACCTTATCAATCAAAGGTTCAGAGATGGGTCGGGGCTACTTACTGCGTGTCTCCTTGACGAATCATATCACAGATTTGCAGGATGGACTCCCAGTCTGTCTCCAGCAGGAGCTGGCTGGTGGCTTTATCTATATAAAAAAAATTAAAATAAAAACATATGCATTAACCACTTGACCCCCCAGAAGATTTACTCCCCTTCATGACCAGGCCTTTTTGCGTTACTTTAACCACTTCAGCCCCAGACCAATTTGCAGCCTAAAGGACCAGGCCCCTTTTTGCAATTCGGCACTGCGTCGCTTTAACTAAAAATTGCGCGGCCGTGCGACGTGGCTCCCAAACAAATTTGACGTCCTTTTTTTTCCCCACAAATACAGTTTTCTTTTGGTGGTATTTGATGGCCTCTTTTTGCGCTATAAACAAAAATAGGAGCGACAATTTTGAAAAAAATGCAATATTTTTTTACTTTTTGCTATAATAAATATCCCCAAAAAATATATAAAAAAAAATTTTTTTTTCCTCAGTTTAGGCCGATACGTATTCTTCTACATATTTTTGGTAAAAAAAACGCAATAAGCGATTATTGATTGGTTTGCGCAAAAGTTATAGCGTTTACAAAATAGGGGATAGTTTTATAGCATTTTTATTAATATAAATTTTTTACTAGTAATGGCGGCGATCATCGATTTTTATTGTGACTGCGACATTATGGCGGACACATCGGACATTTTTGATTGGCCCCGTGATTGGCCGTGCAGTCATCTGGGCCCTGTCACGTGTCCCAGATGACTGACAGGAGGGAGGGGGCAGAGCTGAGCCCTTCCTGCACCGAGGAGAAGTGATGTTAGTGCCCGGGCACTGAAGGAGGCAGACTATGAGGGACCCCCTAGCAACAGCCATTTAGAGGTGAGTAGAAAAAAAAAATTCCAAATGTTTTTTATTTTTTTAGGAGGCTTAATGATTTTTTTTTTTTTTAAATAAAATAAAAAAATGCATTATTTTTTACTAATAAATATCCCCCAAAAATAAATAAAAAAACTATTTTTTTCCTCAGTTTAGGTCAGTATGTATCTTCTACATATTTTTGGTAAAATAAATAAAAATAAAATATCGCAATAAGCGATTATTGATTGGTTTGCGCACAAGTTATAGCGTCTCCAAAATAGGGGATAGTTTTATGTCATTTTTATTATTGTTTTTTTCACTAGTAACGGCGGCGATCTGCAATTTTTATTGTGACTGCGACATTGTGGCGGACACATCGGACATTTTTGGAACCATTGTCATTAATACAGTGATCAGTGCCATATATATATAAAAATGCACTGATTACTGTAAAAATGTCACTGGCAGGGAAGGGGTTAACACTAGAGGGGCGATCAAGGGGTTAATGTGTTCCCTAGTGTGTGTTCTAACTGTGGGGGGGGGGGAGTGGACTGTGTAGGAGGAGATGACAGATCGCTGTTCATACTCTGTATGAACAGACGCTCATTCTCTTCTCCCCTCAGAGAACCAGAAACTGTGCGTTTACACACATAGATTCCGGTTCTCCGCGATCACCGCCGGGCTCCAGCGATCGCTCTGGACACACGGAGAACCGGGAGCTATCTGTGTGTGTGTAAACAGTTTCCGGTTCTCTGAGGGGAGAAGAGACAGATCGTGTGTTCATTCAAAGTATGAACAGCGATCTGTCATCTCCCCTACACAGTCCCCTCCCTCCTTCAGTTAGAAAACACACACACTAGGGAACACATGAACGCCGGGCACTGGCATCGGCTCCATAGGCAAGCAGCGCCGCCCCTAGTGGCCACATGGTGAAGCGACGTTACATAACGTCATTTTGCCCAGCCGTGTCGTCCTGCGGCAGTACAACTGCATCGGCTGATCGGCAAGTGGTTAAAGAGGTGTGCCCATGAAGAAATTTCTTTTTAAAAGTCAGCAGCTACAAATGCTGCAGCTGCTGACTTTTAAGAATCGGACACTTACCTGTTCCAGGGTCCAGCGATGCGGGGGAACGATGCCCCCCCTCGTTCCCCGCTCCGCTCACGGCGCCGCCATCCTTACTGTGGGCACCCGGCTGTGGCTTCACAGCCGGGCACCCACTGCGCATGGGGGAGCGACACCGCAGATCAAGATACGCCGCACAGTCATCTAGGACCTGTCACGTGTCCCAGATGACTGACTGCCGAGGGGAAGTGACGATTCTAGCCCGGGCTGAGGAAGAGGCAGATTTCGTGGGACCACCTAGCAACAGGGAGAAATAGGTAAGTGAATTTTTTTTTTTTTTATCAGCTTTAATGTCAATTCACATACTGTTGTCATTTTGGTGGAAACACCACTTTAATATACTTGTCTCAATCCAGAGCACTAAGTGTCATTTCTGTCTGCTGCCTCCTCCCTCTGCTATCAGCATGAGTCACTTCCGACACGATTTCCTGACACCAAGAGAAAAATGGTGACAGGGGAGGGAGCTCCAGCACACAGCCTGTTATTGACAGCCTCAGCTCTGTTCCTGTGTGGAGTGGGGGGGGGTGTCTCTACTCCAATCAGCGCTCAGTTTTTTTAGGACCACAGAGCACCCCCTATGTTAGGGAAGGGGGAGGTGTTTTTGTAGTCCTAACACACTTCCTGTCCTAAGGTGACAACGCCGCTCCCCCCCACAGGTGCAGTTCTGCGAGTCAGTTGTCCCCCTAGGACAGGAAGTGTGTTACTGGCAGGATCACCGGGTGAAATAAACAGGAAAGAATGTTGAAACAAGAGAAGAGAAATTAACATGTGACACTTCTTCTTCTTCTTGGGTCACCCCGACATAGGAAAACCTGCAAAGCTCCGACCGCTCCGCTGGGAGAGAATTCAGCTCCGCTGGTCACGTGATCTCCACTGGTCATGTGATCTCCGCTGAGGAGGCCGGGGGTCAGAGGTCACTCCTCGCCTTCAGAGGTCACATGACCAGCACTGGAGGGAGCACACAGCACCATTTCCCCCAGAGAAGAGGTTATTTCTTAACTCTGTCTGTCCACACTGATATAATGGAAGTACAATCAGGTGTTAGCCCTGACAGGGGCCCTTGTGGCCCTATATATGTCTTTATAACCTGAGGTCTCCTGTGATGACAGCTATCACTATAATGTACAGAGTGGGGGGGGAGGGGAGCCCCCAGTCTTCCCATTACCAGTCTATGATAATAGAGGGCTGGTCATCACATGACTCAGGACAGACGCCCCTCCCCCGCCCCATCCCGTGCTGACCAATGTCACCCCCTCCACAGCTTTCCTCACCCAGCAGCCTCTCGAACGTTCCGCCGCCTTTTCCCATCTTGACACCGGAGACCGACCAACACACAGACAGCAAAGATTACCGAGAGAGACTCTTCCGCTTCCGTCACTCCCAACCGGAAGCAGCGGGGCGGGGTCCGGCCAAGGAAGTGACGTTCCGGCTTGAGGGGGGGGCAAAGGGGTGGTAGGATGAGTGGCAGGGGCGGGGCGGGGCGGGGCTGATGGTATTTGGAGCGGGGGGCGTGGAGTCAGGCCAGAGCGGTGTGGGAGGGGCGTGGTATCCAGGGAGACGGCGGTGTGGAGGCTGTAGAAGGGAAGGATGTGTTTGGTTCTCGGGCCCTCCGGTGTGGGGAAGACTCTGATGATGAAGAGGCTCCACAATATCCTTTACTGTGCGAATAGCGCCCTCTACTGAACACCCAGAGCCCGTACACAGAGGGGGGAGGAGGGGGCTCTCAACTCCTCACTATACTTCATATACTGTACATGAGAGGAGAGGACACATAGAACAATGGAGGCCAATTCATTATCCCCCAATTTATGTATTATTATTCTGTATATGTGCGGGCTTCACACCCTGAGAAATGTCCCTTCCCTCTACTGCCCCTCCCCCTTCTGTCCCTGCACCTCCTCCTCCTCCCTTCTGCCCCTGCCCCTCCTCCTCCTCCCTTCTGCCCCTGCCCCTCCTCCTCCTCCCTTCTGTCCCTGCACCTCCTCCTCCTCCCTTCTGTCCCTGCACCTCCTCCTCCTCCCTTCTGTCCCTGCACCTCCTCCTCCTCCTCCCTTCTGTCCCTGCACCTCCTCCTCCTCCTCCCTTCTGTCCCTGCACCTCCTCCCCCTCCCTTCTGTCCCTGCACCTCCTCCTCCTCCCTTCTGTCCCTGCACCTCCTCCCCCTCCCTTCTGTCCCTGCCCCTCCTCCTCCTCCCTTCTGCCCCATGCACATCCTCCTCCCCCTTCTGCCCCATGCACATCCTCCTCCCCTTTCTGCCCCTGCACCTCCTCCTCCTCCCTTCTGTCCCTGCACCTCCTCCTCCTCCCTTCTGTCCCTGCACCTCCTCCTCCTCCTCCCTTCTGTCCCTGCACCTCCTCCTCCTCCTCCCTTCTGTCCCTGCACCTCCTCCTCCTCCCTTCTGTCCCTGCACCTCCTCCTCCTCCCTTCTGTCCCTGCACCTCCTCCTCCTCCTCCCTTCTGTCCCTGCACCTCCTCCTCCTCCTCCCTTCTGTCCCTGCACCTCCTCCTCCTCCTCCCTTCTGTCCCTGCACCTCCTCCTCCTCCTCCTCCCTTCTGTCCCTGCACCTCCTCCTCCTCCTCCTCCCTTCTGTCCCTGCACCTCCTCCTCCTCCTCCTCCCTTCTGTCCCTGCACCTCCTCCTCCTCCTCCTCCCTTCTGTCCCTGCACCTCCTCCTCCTCCTCCCTTCTGTCCCTGCACCTCCTCCCCCCTTCTGTCCCTGCACCTCCTTCTTCTCCTCCCTTCTGTTCCTGCAACTCCTCCCCGTTCTCCGCCTCCTCCTCCCTTCTGCACCTCCTCCTCCCCTTCTGTCCCTGCACCTCCTCCTCCCTTCTGTCCCTGCACCTCCTCCTCCCCTTCTGTCCCTGCACCTCCTCCTCCCCTTCTGTCCCTGCACCTCCACCCTCTTCTGTCCCTGCACCTCCTCCTCCTCCTCCTCCCTTCTGTCCCTGCACCTCGTTCTTCTCCTCCCTTCTGTCCCTGCACCTCCTCCTCCCCTTCTGTCCCTGCACCTCCTCCTCCCTTCTGCACCTCCTCCTCCCCTTCTGTCCCTGCACCTCCACCCTCTTCTGTCCCTGCACCTCCTCCTTCTCCTCCTCCTCCCTTCTGTCCCTGCACCTCGTTCTTCTCCTCCCTTCTGTCCCTGCACCTCCTCCTCCCCTTCTGTCCCTGCACCTCCACCCCCTCCCTTCTGTCCCTGCACCTCCTCCTCCTCCCTTCTGTCCCTGCACCTCCTCCTCCCCTTCTGTCCCTGCACCTCCTCCTCCCTTCTGCACCTCCTCCTCCCCTTCTGTCCCTGCACCTCCACCCTCTTCTGTCCCTGCACCTCCTCCTTCTCCTCCTCCTCCCTTCTGTCCCTGCACCTCGTTCTTCTCCTCCCTTCTGTCCCTGCACCTCCTCCTCCCCTTCTGTCCCTGCACCTCCACCCCCTTCTGCACCTCCTCCTCCCCTTCTGTCCCTGCACCTCCATCCTCTTCTGTCCCTGCACCTCCTCCTCCTCCTCCCTTCTGTCCCTGCACCTCGTTCTTCTCCTCCCTTCTGTCCCTGCACCTCCACCCCCTTCTGTGCCTCCTCCTCCCCCTTCTGCACCTCATCCCCCTTCTGTGCCTCCTCTTCCCCCCTTCTGCACCTCATCCCCCTTCTGTACCTCCTCCTCCCCCTTCTGTCCCTGCACCTCCTCCTCCCCCTTCTGCACCTCCTCCTCCTCCCTTCTGTCCCTGCACCTCCTCCCATCTGTCCCTGCACCTCCTCCCATCTGTCCCTGCACCTCCTCCCTTCTGTCCCTGCACCTCCTCCTCCTCCCTTCTGTCCCTGCACCTCCTCCCTTCTGTCCCTGCACCTCCTCCTCCCCCTGTCTGCACCTCCTCCTCCTCCCTTCTGCCTCTGCACCTCCTCCTCCTCCCTTCTGTCCCTGCACCTCCTCTTCCCCCTTCTGCCTGTGCACCTCCTCCTCCCCCTTCTGCCCCTGCACCTCCTCCTCCTCCCTTCTGCCCCTGCACCTCCTCCTCCTCCCTTCTGTCCCTGTACTTCCTCCTCCCCCTTCTGTCCCATGCACATCCTCCTCCCCCTTCTGCCCCTGCACCTCCTCCTCCCTTCTGCCCCATGCACCTCCTTCTGCCCCATGCACCTCCTCCTCCCCCTTCTGTCCCATGCACCTCCTCCTCCCCCTTCTGTCCCATGCACATCCTTCTGCCCCTGCACCTCCTCCCTTCTGCCCCTGCACCTCCTCCCTTCTGCCCCTGCACCCCCACCTCCTCCCTTCTGCCCCTGCACCTCCTCCTCCTCCCTTCTGCCCCTGCACCTCCTCCTCCCTTCTGCCCCTGCACCTCCTCCTCCCCTTTCTGCCCCATGCACATCCTCCTCCCCCTTCTGCCCCATGCACCTCCTCCTCCCCCTTCTGCCCCATGCACCTCCTCCTCCCCCTTCTGCCCCATGCACCTCCTCCTCCCCCTTCTGCCCCATGCACCTCCTCCCCCTCCCTTCTATCCCTGCACCTTCATTCCTGTCCTGGTGACCACAAACATTTGGGATTTTTTCTTTTACTTACAGTAATAACAGTAAACAGGACAAACCGACAGGCTGACAGGCTGACAGGCTGAATGTCCCTAATGGGGGCCACAGACAACAATAAAATCAGACAGGGGGTCCTCCAATTCCTCTCCATTCTATCAAGAACATTTGCGTTTGGTTGTACTTTATAACTACGTTCTCTTAAAAAAACATTTGATTTCAACCAGCAATGGGCCTCCTTGTTAATCGTCTTTTATTTTCCCCCAAGGCTTATACATGGAATTGATCCTTGCAATGCAGGCACAGCCCCACTGCAGGAGATCATTTTGTATTTGCCCGGAGTTGGACTTTATAAATGGTGCATGCTGTGCTTGTACCGAGATAACAGCTGGGGGCACAAAGCCAACGCATGCGCCCGCCGACTCCTTTCATTCCAGCCCTTAGTAAATGACCTTGTTTATGTGCAGAGGTGGAACAGCGGCTGTGATAACAGAAAGCGTCTATACAATATTTGGGGATGTGAACCTTAACCACTTCAATACCGGGCCCTTTCACCCCCTTGCAGCCCAGGCCAGCTTTCAGCGCTCTCACACTTTGAATGACAATTGTGTCGTGCGACACTGTACTCCTATTACATTTTTATCTATTTGAGACAGATAATTCTTAGTTTCTGTTTGAAAAATATGCAAATAATAAAAAAAAATTTCACCGATGTGCACTGATGGGCACTGATGAGGCTTCACTGATGGGCACTGATAGGCCGTCCTAATGTGCACTAATGATGCCTCACTGATGTGCTTTTCTGCAGCAGAGAATGACATTTTCCGAACCGACTTTGGGGCCCCGTATCTCGGGGTCACTTAGTGCTAGGAACCCCAGATTTGGATATGTTGTAGTGCTAGTTCCACTGGGTTTGGGGTTCCTAGCACCAAGTGGCCCCAAGATACGGGGGCCCCAAAGTCGGCTCGGAAAATGTAATTTTCTGCAGCAGAAAAATGCTTGACTCGAGTATAAGCCAAGGGGGGCAGGGCACTTTCAGCACACAAAAAAAACTTGGCTTATACTCGAGTATATATGGTAGTTACAAAATTTTTAGCAAAAAAATATAAAAACCTCCAGTGGTGATTAACCACTTCAATACCCGCCTATAGTCATATGACGTCCACAAGGTGGATCTCCCATCCTGGGTGGACGTCATATGACGTCCTCCTATTCCCGGCCGTCTAGGGGGCGCACACGCGCCACCCGCGGCGTCGCTCGGGACCCGGTGCGCGTGCCCGGCGGCCGCGATGTCCGCCGGGCACCCGCGATTGCCCGGGAAAACAGCGGGACCGTGGAGCTGTGTGTGTAAACACATAGCTCCACGTCCTGTCACTGGAGAGGAGACCGATGGTGTGTTCCCAATACAGAGGAACACCAATCGGTCTCCTCCCCTTCTGAGTCCCCTCCCCCCTACAGTTAGAATCACTTGCAGGTAACGTATATTAAACCCTGCAGCGCCCCCTAGTGTTAACCCCTTCCCTGCCAGTCACATTTACACAGTAATCAGTGCAATTTTATAGCAACGATCGCTGTGTAAATGTCAATGGTCCCAAAAATGTGTCCGAAGTGTCCGCCGCAAAGTCGCAGTCACGAAAAAATCGCAGATCGCCGCCATAACTAGTAAAAAATAAATAAAAATATAAATGCAATAAATCTATCTCCTATTTTGTAAACGCTATAACTTTTGCGCAAACCAATTAATAAACGCTTATTGCAATTTTTTTTTACCAAAAATATGTATAAGAATACGTATCGGCCTAAACTGAGTAATACATGTATTTTTTTTTTTCAAAAAATTGGATATTTATTATAGCAAAAAGTAAAAATTATTGTGTTTTTTTCAAAATTGTCGCTCTTCTTTTGTTCATGGCGCAAAAAATAAAAACCGCAGAGGTGATCAAATACCACCAAAAGAAAGCTCTATTTGTGGGAAAAAAAGGACGTCAATTTTGTTTTTGTCAAATTTTCTGCCAGTAATCCCTTATACATCCCACTTCCTGTTTGGTCATTGGCCTAGGCTTAGGACATCATGCAGCGCTCTCTCACTCTTGTGAGAGTTTGCCAGGAAGGGGGGGGAGGCATAAGAGGACCAATGAGAGCTGCAGAGCTGGACGGTGTGCCTCTGTGTAAATCCAGGAAGTGAACAGGCAGCAGCTTCAGCTGCCCACAGTTAAAATGGCTGCAGCCAGACTCAGTGGAGGGAAATTACAGCACCATATTTGGCAAGTACAGAATCACAGTGTATATAAAATAATATTCAAAGTGGTTGGAGGGAAGCTTCAGAATGGCTGAAATTCTGTGAGCAGACTGCAGTTCCTCTTTAACCACTTTCAGCCCCGGACCAATTTGCAGCCATAGGACCAGGCCCCTTTTTGCGATTCGGCACTGCGTCGCTTTAACTGACAATTGCGTGGTCGTGCGACGTGGCTCCCAAACAAAGTTGACGTCTTTTTTTTCCCACAATCAGAGCTTTCTTTTGGTGGTATTTGATCACCTCTGCGGTTTTTATTTTTTGGGCTATAAACCAAAAAGAGAGCAGCAATTTTGAAAAAAACGCATTCTTTTTTATTTTTTGCTATAATAAATATCCCCCAAAAATATATAAAAAAAAAATTTTTCCTCAGTTTAGGCCGATATGTATTCTTCTACATATTTTTGGTAAAAAAAATCGCAATAAGCGATTATTGATTGGTTTGCGCAGAAGTTATAGCGTTAACAAGATAGGGCATAGTTTTATAGCATTTTTATTAATAATTTTTTTTTTTACTAGTAATGGCGGCGATCAGCGATTTTTATTGTGACTGCGACATTATGGCGGACACATCGGACATTTTTGACACATTTTTGGGACCATTGTCATTTATACAGCAATCAATGCTATTTAAATGCACTGATTCCTGTATAAATGACACTGGCAGTGAAAGGGTTAACCACTAGGTGGCAGTGTAGGGGTTAAGTATGCCTAGAGGTGTGTTTCTTACTGTGGGGGGCGTAGCTGTCAGCTAGTGAATGCTGATTTCTGCTCCAATCACAGGGAGCAGAGATCGGCGTCACTAGTTGCTAGGCAGAATGGGGAGATGCTGTTTATTTCCGCATCTCCCCGTTCAGCCTTCCCGTGAGACGATCGCGGGTGTTTCCGCGGCGATCGAGTCCGCGGGACCCCCGACCGGCCTCACGGGGGTCCTGAGCGGCGCGCGCCCGATGGCACGGCGGCATCTTAAAGGGGACGTATATATACGCCCTTATGCCTGTCCGTGCCATTCTGTCGACGTATATCGTCGTGCGCCGGTCGGGAAGTGGTTAATGACCAGAACGTTTGAAATTAAATTGACATGATTAATCTCATATTAAATTTTAGTGATTGGGTTTAGTTATAATTGAAGGAATTATTTGTCTAGCTTGTTTTTCATGTGTGTGTTCCTTAAATCATCTGCACAGTTGTGCTCTAAAGATTCAGCTGGTCTAGGAGATCCGCCGCCCACCCAGCCCACTGTAAGTCATTCAAATCTGCTGCCTTTGCCAGGACAAGTTGTGTAGCATGAAAGCACCAAGGAGTTAGGCCCCATTCACACTGGGGGGTACCTCAGCATACCCCCGTGTGAGGGACAAGTTTACCTACATGGGATGCACAGGTGTTCCATGCATCCCTGTGCAGGCAGTCCTGTTCTTTAGACATGTGCAATTCATTTAGTTCCAAATTCGTTTTTTTAAGGAATTTTGACAAATTCGTTCATTCCGAAATTCCTAATTTCCAAATTTTTCGGAAATTCAAAATTTCGGAAATTGGAAAATTCTAAATTTCAGAAATTCGAAATGAGGAAATTTGAATATTTTAAATTTGGAAATTTGAATATTTTTAATTTGGAAATTTTGAAAATTCAAAAATTTGGAAATTTTGAAAATTCAAAGATTTGGAAATTTTGAAAATTCAAAAATTTGGAAATTTAGAAAATTCAAAAATTTGGAAATTTTGAAAATTCAAAAATAAGAATGAAAATTCAAAAGAATGAAAATCTGAACATTTTGAAAATCTGAAATAATAACTAACTAATAATAAATATTAAATTATAGGTATTGGAATTTCCTTTCAAATTTGGCTGTTAGTGAACGCAACATGTACGAATTTATCCAAAGTTACTAATTATCTGAAATAATGAATGCCGCATCTAAACGAATGAAACGTAACAATCTAATAATAATAAATAACAATAATAATTATAAAACCTTTTTATTATTATTATTTATTATTAATTTGTTCCACTCCGTTTGTTTAGATGAGTACACACGGTCAGAAATTTCCGACCACAAAATCCGTCTTTTTCTGACAGATTTTGTCCGAAACTGGTGTTGCGTACACACAGTCGGGCAAAGTTGTCGGAAAATCCGATCGTTTCGAATGTGGTGACGTTCGATGCGTACGACTGAACTACGTAGAGGCTAGTAGCCAATAGCTTTGATCTGAGCATGCGTGGCACTTTGTCCGTCGGAATTCTCGACACACGATCGGAAAAAGTCCGATCGGATTTTGTTGTCGGAAAATTTGAGATCCTGCTCGACGGAAAAAGTCCGCTAGAGCCCACACACGATCGGATTTTCCAACAACATGGACTTTTTCCAACGGAATATCCGACTGTGTGTACGGGGCAAATTTTAAAGGAAATTCCAATACCTATAATTTTATAGTTAGTTATTATTAGTTAGTTACTATTTAGAATTTTACTGATTTTCTTTCTTTTTTCCAATTTTTTAATTTACGAATTCCGAAAATTTGGAAATTCGAAATTTGAAATTCTGAAAAAAATTCTGAAATTTGAAATTAGAAATTTGGAAATTCGGAAATTTGAAATTCGGAAATTTGAAATTAGAAATTTGGAAATTTGAAATTCTAAATTTGAAAATTTGAAATTCAAAATTTGAAATTTGAAAATTTGAAATTTGAAAAATCTGAATTTTCAGAATTCCGAATTTCCGAAAAAAGCAAAAAGAATAATGAAACGAAAACGAACAATTTTTTTGTCAGACACATGTCTACTGTTCTTGTCAATCGGGAGGCAATGGCTGCACAAATACAGCCGCTGCTTCTAATTGGACATCCGTGTGGGTGCAGGTCCCCGAATGTACATTTGGGGATCTCACACGAATGCATAGCTCCCAACTGTCCCCGATTTCGAGGGACTGTTCCTGATTCGGAGCAATGTCCCTCTGTCCCTTTTTCCTCCTCATTTGTCCCTCATTTTGGTCTGATCTATATAGTTGTATATAAAATGTATGTTTTATCTTTCAAAAGGTGTGCTGCATTTGTAAATTCCAAAAGCCAATATAAAGGAATAGTAGTGGTAACAAAAAATCACTTGTGGGTTTAACCAATCTTGTTTTTTTTTTGTACAATTCTCCTTTAAGGGGGCGTGGCAAGGGGTGTGTCCTATGCCTGCATACTTTTGCTGATGGGTGTCCCTCACTCCCCTCTCAAAAAGTTGTCCATGCAGTCGCTGCATCCCAGTTGAAATGAATGGGACCTCCTGCATGCAGATGCTCAGAACATCTGCGCATCCTGTGCGGAAAAAACACGGCCCTCACACTGGTATACCTAAACCCTAGACCCGTTATGTGCAGACAGCGGGCTGCAGTCTGCTTGTCAGGTGTCCGTCCAGGCTCTACGTCATCACAACCATGGAGTCGGGATCCGCCAGATCCCTGGACCGACACCTGGCGAGCCTCTTGAGAGGCTGAGCCGGCTGCCCCCCACTCCCCTCCACAGCCCAGCGCTCCAGTGAGCGAGGAGAAGGGGCAGAGCAGAGAGCGGTGACTGACAGTCAGCAGCTCTCTGCTCAGGGAGCTGTCAGAACGAGCAATCCGCGCCGTTCGATCGATTGGTTCTCAGTGTTAGAGGCGCTGAGGGTCAGATCCAGCCTCGGACCCATGCTGCATCCACATAGGTAAGTATGGTTCTTAAAAAAAAAAAGAGACTTCTCTTTTAACCACTTGCTTACTGGGCACTTAAACCCCCCTCCTGCCCAGACCAATTTTCAGCTTTCAGCGCTGATGCACTTTGAATGACAATTGCGCGGTCATACAACACTGTACCCAAATTAAATTTTTATTATTTTTTCCCCACAAATAGAGCTTTCCTTTGGTGGTATTTGATCACCTCTGTGGTTTTTATTCTTTGTTAAAATTTTTTTAAAAAGACCGAAATAAAAAAAATAAGAAATAAAAATTATTTTTTTATATTTTGTCATAAAATTTTGCAAACAGGTAATTTTTCTCCTTCATTGATGTACGCTGATGAGGCGGCAGTGATGGGGACCGATGGGTGGCAATAATGGGAACTGATTGCTTACACTGATAGGTGGCACTGATTGGCACCACTGGTGATCATTGATAGGTGGCACTTGTGGGCATTAATAGGTGGCACTTGTGGGCATTGATAGGTGGCACTTGTGGGCATTGATAGGTGGCAATAACAGGTGGCACTGGTAGGGGGTACTGATTGGCACAGATGAGGTGCCTGTGTTCCTTCCTCTTCGGGACCGATGTCCCTTTAACATAAGCCGGTGATCGGCTTTTTTTTCTCCTCGCGCTCTCAGCGTGAGGAGAAAAAAAAACGATTACCAAGCTTTTGTTTACATCATGTGATCAGCTGTCATTGGCCGACAAGCTGATCACATGGTAAGGGGTCGGGACCGGCCCCTTACTCAGATCGGTGACTCAGTGATCACAGCGCGCTCCCTGTGCACAGGCAAGGACGTCCTATGACGACCTCCCGGAAATTGAGGTCCGCGCTGTAGCCGCCATTCGGCTATGGCCCGGACCTCAAGCGGTTAATATATTTATTTGACAAGTCTTTTGTTTCTCTGTAGTCTGATCATTATTGTACTCTTTGTCATTGAACTTGCATTGCTGTGTGATTGTGCAGGTTGGCACGAATCTGACTGATCTGACAATACAGAGGGTGCGGATCACTGTGCGAGAAGTGGGCGGATCCATGGGACCCATTTGGCCCAGTTATTACAAGGATTGCAGGACTGTGTTGGTATGTATCTATCCAGCTGTTGTTGCATTTTCAGCTTTAACCTTTCATGTCTAGATAGCCGCAGAATCTGCGGGTATTTACGGCACTTCCTGAGCCGCACCCCCCCGCCCGCTGTCTGCTGGGAAACACACGGATCCCAGGGACAGCAAGGACCGTCCTTATTGCGCAGCGCGACTTGCACATGCGCAGTAGGGAATCGGGAAGTGATGCCGCAAGGCTTCACTTCCTGATTCTCATACCGAAGATGGCGGCAGCAGTACCCGAGAGCTGAGCGACAGATCGGCTTTGGGTGCCGACATCGCGGGCGCGCTGGACGGGTAAGTGTCCATATTTTTAAAAGTCAGCAGCTGCACCCCACTTTAAGCCTCGTACACACGATTGGATTTTCCGACAAGAATTGTGTGTTGACAGACTGTTGGCGGAAAATCCGACCGTTTGCACGCTCCATCGGACAATTGTTGTCGGATTTTTTCACGGACAGCGGTCTGTTGTCGGATTTTCCGATCGTGTGTACAAAAGTCCAAAGTACAAACACGCATGCTTTGAACCAATGCTCATCAAACACGGCATTAGCAAAAGGTGCCCAAAAGGTGGCGCTCAAGAGCTGAAATTTTACGTAATACGTCACTACGTTCGTTTTGTTGGCAGACAATTGTGTGCCGTTTGTATACAAGACAAGTTTTTGGCCCAACGCCTTTCGGGACAAAAGGCGAAATTAGCTTTAGTTCTACTTTAAAGCTTGCCAAAAAGGTTAGTCTACAATCTTTAGATTTACCAACAACTGTGTATCATGATGGCCTACGTAAGAAATCCATTAAAGATTCAGCTGCACTACCAAAAGATCTGCGAAAAATTAATTCCAATGGTCAGACCCGGGTTTCTGCCCTTTCCATGTATCTGTTGAAGTTTGCATTCTTTTATTGAAATCGGCCGGTATATGTGGATGTCTGTGTGTCACCAATGGCTCACTGTATCAATCAGGGATATATATTAACTTTTTGTATTTTTTTATATATATACCGTATATACTCGAGTATAAGCCGAGTTTTTCAGAAACATTTTTTGTGCTGAAAATGCCCCCCTCGGCTTATAGTCGAGTCAATAACTTTTCTGCTGTATCTCGGGGCCACTTGGTGCTAGGAACCCCACATTTTGTGTGCAAACCCAGTGGAACTATTACTACAACATAGAAATGCGCAGCTACTGTAAGTGGAAAAGATGGCCAACAATGCCCATTTGTAGCCTCACTGTGCCCATTTGCAGCCATAGGTCCCCCAAGCTTCAAACTCGGTAGTTAAGGGTTCCTAGATGCCCCCTAGCTGCAGCCAAAATTTGTGGTCTCTGGACCCAAAGGGTCCCGAAATGACATTGCTGCAGATGGACACAGTTGACCGATTTTGGGGCCCCGTATCTCGGGGCCACTTGGTGCTAGGAACCCCAAATTTGGTGGGCAAATTAGCACTATCTACTACAACATATCCAAAGCTGGGGTTCCTAGAACCAAGAGATATAGAGATACGGGGCCCCAAAGTCGGTTCGGAAAATTTCATTCTCTGCTGCAGAAAAGTGCTTGACATTTTCCGAACCGACTTTGGGGCCCTGTATCTTGGGCCACTTAGTGCTAGGAACCCCAGATTGGATATGTTGTATTGCTAGTTCCACTGGGTTTGCACGCCAAATTTGGGGTTCCTAGCACTAAGTGGTTTCGAGATACGGGGCCCCAAAGTCGGTCAACTGTGCCCATCTGCAGCAATGTAATTTCGGGACCCTTTGGGTCCAGAGACCCCAAATTTTGGCTGCAACTAGGGGGCATCTAGGAACCCTTAACTACAGAGTTTGACGTTCGGGGGGACCTATGGCTGCAAATGGGCACAGTGAGGCTGCAAATGGGCATTGTTGACCGTCTTTTCCACTTACAGTAGCTGCGCATTTCTCACCCTAGGCTTATACTCGAGTCAATACGTTTTCCCAGTTTTTTGTGGTAAAATTAGGTGCCTCGGCTTATATTCGGGTCGGCCTATACTTGAGTATATACGGTATTTACTTTTTGTATTATATATATATATATATATATTAGTGTGTGTGTGTGTGTGTATAAACAAAAAGTTTATATATATATCCCCGATTGATATTCTAGCCTTGCTGTATGCTATGTAATTTTGTAACCCCCTTTTAATACATATTAGCTTTCTTATTTCCTTGGGAAATAAATGAGATTTGATTGTTCTTAAGCCGTGTGTTTGGTTTCATAACTAAATGTATTATTGTGATACTAACAGTAGCATGCGCTCATAGTTTTAACAGATTAACTACTCTACAGGGACTAGACAAAATAATTGATACATAGATGAGATAATATATAGTAGACATGTGCAATTCGTTTCGTTTTTTTTCGTTTTTCGTTTTTTTTCGTTCGTTCGTTTTCGTACGAATGAACGAATCGTACGAATCCGAATAACGAATCGTAACGAATCATTCGAATCGAAGGAATCCGAAAAACAACGAAAATCCGAAAAAAACTAATTAGAAACAACGAATGTACTAATGAAGAAAATCCGAAAAACGAAAACGAACGAAAAAATTCGTACATTCGTAACTTTTTTTTTTTGTTGAATTGGTAATTTTCCGTGTCCCTTACAATGGTGCTGCTAAAGGTGCTTCGAATGGATTGAACAAAAAAATTTGTACATTCGGAACTTTTTTTTCGATTCGTAACTTTTTTTTTTTCGATTCGTAACTTTTTTTTTTTCGATTCGTAACTTTTTTTTTTTTTTTTTTTCGATTTGTAATTTCCGTATCTCTATTGAACAAAAAAAATTGTACATTCGTAACTTTTTTTTCCGATTCGTAACTTTTTTTTTTTCGATTCGTAAATTATTAAAATGTAATAATAGCATACACATTACATACAATTATGAATTATGCTCCGATTACGAATCTACGAATGTTACGAATGTTACGAATGTATGAATAAATACGAATGAGTCCGAAAATTAAACGAATCAACGAAAAAATAACTCTTACGAATGTACGAATCCGAACACCGACGACTTACGAATGTACGAATAGTTACGAATCAACGGAAACGAAAAAAACGAAACGAAGAAAAACAAATTTTTTTTGGAAACGAAAAAAAATGAAACGAAAATAAACTAATTTTTTTGTTGTGCATGTCTAATATATAGGCTGTAGTGGTATATTGTTTTCTACAATTATTATTGAATTCTACAGTATGTATATATATATATATATATATATATATATATAAAATCATTTTTTTTTGTTTGTTCCTTTTAGTTTGTTGTAGACTCGGCCAATCCAATGCAGGTATCGGCGTCCTGTATACAGCTCTTGTCTGTGCTGTCCGCTCCCGCTCTGTCTTCTGCTTCTGTGCTCATTATTTTCAATAAAACGTAAGTAATTTCATGATTGAGCAAAACCACAGCGTATCGATCATGTTATCAACAAACGGACTATGGAGCCTTTTGTGTTCTCCCGGCAGGGACCACTCCCCAGCCCCCCACTTCCCGCCGCAGACAACAATTGCAATGATAAAAATCTTGGATGTGCTGGTTGTACCCAAGTTGATCAATGCGTTGACTTGGGTATAATCAGCCCACCATAGATGGATCAAATCTCAGCCGGTGCCTGCTGAACCAGCCGGGATTCGATCGATCTATGGCCCGCTTATAGACCTGGAATGAGGGTGAAGCAAATGAGTCAGAAATGTGTCAGAATTCCTCCTCCCACTTTGTTGCAGGTCAGTTACTCAAAAGGGTTAGGCCCCCTTTCACACTTGTGCGACTTGTCCTGCGACTTGGGACTGCAAAGTCGCATGACAAGTCGCACCCCATGATTTCCAATGAGTACCGTTCAGATCTGTGCGCCTTCAAAGTAGTCCCTGCACTACTTTGGTCCGACTTTGATGCGAATTGAGGTCCATAGACCTCAAGATTACCTGGGCATGCCAAAATCGATGCAAAGTCGTGGCAAAAATCGCACATCTTTCAGGTCGCACAACACAAGCGTTTCAGCCAGGAAATTTGCACTTTTAAGGAACGGTCAGTAACAGCATTTTACTTTCATTACAGGTGAAACATTATATTTCCCTTAGACCAGGTCTTCAAACTTTCCAAACAAAGGGCCAGTTTATTGTGTTTCAGATTTTAGGGGGGCCACAGGGAGTAGAACATGTCCTGGCATCAGTGGGAGTAAACAATGTCCCATCTTTGGTATTGGGGGAATTATTAGTGCCCAATCGTTGG
Organism: Lithobates sylvaticus; assembly: GCA_028564925.1. Lineage (NCBI taxonomy): Eukaryota > Metazoa > Chordata > Amphibia > Anura > Ranidae > Lithobates > Lithobates sylvaticus. The sequence continues at coordinate 180,364,257 of CM053037.1, forward strand.
TGTCAGTGGGAGGATCAGTTCCCCATCGTTGGTGTCAGTGGGAGGATCAGTTCCCCATCGTTGGTGTCAGTGGAATAGTGCCCCATCGTTGGTGTCAGTGGAATAGTGCCCCATCGTTGGTGTCAGTGGAATAGTGCCCCATCGTTGGTGTCAGTGGAATAGTGCTCCATCGTTGGTGTCAGTGGAATAGTGCCCCATCGTTGGTTACAGTGGGAGGAATAGCGCCCCATCATTGGTATCAGTGGGAGGAATAGTGCCCCATCGTTGGTGTCAGTGGGAGGAATAGTGCCCCATCGTTGGTGTCAGTGGAATAGTGCCCCGTTGTTGGTGTCAGTGGAATAGTGCCCCGTTGTTGGTATCAGTGGAATAGTGCCCCATCGTTGGTGTCAGTGGAATAGTGCCCCATCGTTGGTGTCAGTGGGAGGAATAGTGCCCCGTTGTTGGTGTCAGTGGGAGGAATAGTGCCCCATCATTGGTATCACGCACAGGAAAAAGATATTTAGAACAGTTGATGGGATGACAGAACTTGCTTTGTTCTTGCAGGGACCTCCCATGCTGTATGTCTCTGGTGGAGATGAAGTCACTCTTCAGAATGGATGACATTATAAGCTGCTCTCAGCAGCCAATCACAGTCATGGAAACCAGCGCCCTTGAAGGCACAGGACTGGGAGAGGTAGTGCAGTGGCTGCATTCATCTATTGGGACATAGAGGAAGAACACTGAGATTTCTGCCTTCTGATCCGGACGAGACACGAGTTATGTGCTTTTTTTTTTTATTTTATTTTTTACTTAAAAATGAAAAGATTTTCTGAATCGCCGAACCTCACAAGTCCTTTTACCCACAACACGGGGGGTCCTGGCACAACACGGGGGGTCCTGGCACAACACGGGGGTCCTGGCAGAACACGGGGGGGTCCTGGCAGAACACGGGGGGGTCCTGGCACAACACGGGGGGTCCTGGCACAACACGAGGGGTCCTGGCACAACACGGGGGGTCCTGGCAGCCCCCAGAACAGGGGGGCACAGCTGTCATTTGCATGAGACACCTTCAGATATCATTTGTAGCAAGAGACTTGAAAGAAGAACCGGCCAATCAGAATATTCACATCTGAGCCACAAATATTCATGAGGAATAAAACTTTTCCTGTGGAAGAAAAGCCCCCGATGGACCGTCAGCTGCTGTTACATTCTTATAGGCTGGCATGGGAAATAAAACCGGGCACTCAGCAAACAAACATACCTTGTAGAGCTTGTTGCCCTCTGAAAAGTGACCTGTAGTGGATTGCTCTTCAGTGGGCGTTTGACAGGTGGTCAGACGGCCTCCTCCCCTTTTTTTTTTTTCTTTTTAATCCCCCCCCAAAGGCCGGCACCACCATGTCGTAACTGCTTGCTCCGTCGTTTTTCACCATTTCACCACGCTGTTTTGAAGCTGGACATATCTGCTCTCTAATTATTGGAGAAAAACTCATCTTTTATATTTTCCAAAAAATGCAGATTATATTTTTTTGTGGTCTAAAACTAAAGTGTTACTGAAAATGTTATATTTGATAAACAGTTGCACAAATATCGTGTGATATAAAAAAAGAAATTGCAACTGCCGCCATTTTATTCTACAGGGGCTTTTTGGGAGGACTAAAAGGGTAACTACACAGGGGAGGGAAACAAAAAGAATAATAATATAATGTATACAATACAAGACACGAGTCATATTGGAATGGAATGTTATTAAAAATGACCTTCTTTCCTTTTCAATCTGCAGCCGCTGTCATTTTTGTATAAAATGTAATATGGCAGAAATGCAACTACAGTTCATTTAACCGGTTCCCGACCGGCGCACGCAGATATACGTCGGCAGAATGGCACGGACAGGCAGGAGGGCGTATATATAAGTCCCTCCTTAATGCCGTCCATGCCATCGGGAGCGGCGAGCTCCCACGCCGGTCGGGACCCCCGTGAGTCCAGTCGCGGGTCCCGCGGACTCGATCACAGCGGGGACACCCGCGATCGTCTCACGGGAAGGCAGAACGGGGAGATGCGGAAATAGACAGCATCTTCCCGTTCTGCCTAGCAACTAGTGATGCCGATCTCTGCTCCCTGTGATTGGAGCAGAGATCAGCATTCACTAGCTGACAGCCACGCCCCCCCACAGTAAGAAACACGCCCCTAGGCATACTTAACCCCCTACACTGCCACCTTGTGGTTAACCCCTTCACTGCCAGTGTCATTTATACAGGAATCAATGCATTTAAATAGCATTGATTGCTGTATAAATGACAATGGTCCCAAAAATGTCCGATGTGTCTGCCATAATGTCGCAGTCACAATAAAAATAGCTGGATGCCGCCATTTCGGATTTTAGGGGGGCCACAGGGAGTAGAACATGTGCTGGCATCAGTGGGAGTAAACAATGTCCCATCTTTGGTATTGGGGGAATTATTAGTGCCCAATCGTTGGTGTCAGTGGGAGGATCAGTTCCCCATCGTTGGTGTCAGTGGAATAGTGCCCCATCGTTGGTGTCAGTGGAATAGTGCCCCATCGTTGGTTACAGTGGGAGGATCAGCGCCCCATCGTTGGTGTCAGTGGGAGGAATAGTGCCCCATCGTTGGTGTCAGTGGGAGGAATAGTGCCCCATTGTTGGTGTCAGTGGAATAGTGCCCCGTTGTTGGTATCAGTGGAATAGTGCCCCATCGTTGGTGTCAGTGGAATAGTGCCCCGTCGTTGGTGTCAGTGGAATAGTGCCCCATTGTTGGTGTCAGTGGGAGGATCAGCGCCCCATCATTGGTATCAGTGGGAGGAATAGTGCCCCATCGTTGGTGTCAGTGGAATAGTGCCCCGTCGTTGGTGTCAGTGGAATAGTGCCCCATTGTTGGTGTCAGTGGGAGGATCAGCGCCCCATCATTGGTATCAGTGGGAGGAATAGTGCCCCATCGTTGGTGTCAGTGGAATAGTGCCCCGTTGTTGGTATCAGTGGAATAGTGCCCCATCGTTGGTGTCAGTGGAATAGTGCCCCATCGTTGGTGTCAGTGGAATAGTGCCCCATCGTTGGTGTCAGTGGGAGGAATAGTGCCCTGTCGTTGGTGTCAGTGGGAGGAATAGTGCCCCATCATTGGTATCAGTGGGAGGAATAGTGCCCTGTCGTTGGTGTCAGTGGGAGGAATAGTGTCCCGTCGTTGGTATCAGTGGGAGGAATAGTACCCCGTCGTTGGTATCAGTGGGAGGAATAGTGCCCCGTCGTTGGTATCAATGGGAGGAATAGTGCCCCATCATTGGTATCAGTGAGAGGAATAGTGCCCCATCATTGGTATCAGTGAGAGGAATAGTGCCCCATCATTGGTATCAGTGGGAAGAATAGTGCCCCGTCGTTGGTATCAGTGGGAGGAATAGTGCCCCGTCGTTGGTATCAGTGGGAGGAATAGTGCCCCATCATTGGTATCACGCACAGTAAAAGATATTTAGAACAGTTGATGGGATGACAGAACTTGCTTTGTTCTTGCAGGGACCTCCCATGCTGTATGTCTCTGGTGGAGATGAAGTCACTCTTCAGAATGGATGACATAATAAGCTGCTCTCAGCAGCCAATCACAGTCATGGAAACCAGCGCCCTTGAAGGCACAGGACTGGGAGAGGTAGTGCAGTGGCTGCATTCATCTATTGGGACATAGAGGAAGAACACTGAGATTTCTGCCTTCTGATCCGGACGGGACACGAGATATGTGCTTTCTTTTTTTTTTTTTTTTTTTTTTTACTTTTTGTGGGTAAAAAAAATGAAAAGATTTTCTGAATCGCCGAACCCCACAAGTCCTTTTACCCACAACATGGGGGGTCCTGGCACAACACGGGGGGGTCCTGGCACAACACGGGGGGTCCTGGCACAACACGGGGGGGTCCTGGCACAACATGGGGGGTCCTGGCACAACACGGGGGGGTCCTGGCACAACACGGGGGGGTCCTGGCACAACACAGGGGGTCCTGGCACAACACGGGGGGTCCTGGCACAACACGGGGGGTCCTGGCACAACACGGGGGGTCCTGGCACAACACGGGGGGTCCTGGCACAACACGGGGGGTCCTGGCACAACACGGGGGGTCCTGGCACAGCACGAGGGGTCCTGGCACAACACGGGGGGTCCTGGCACAACATGGGGGGTCCTGGCACAACACGGGGGGGTCCTGGCACAACATGGGGGGTCCTGGCACAACATGGGGGGTCCTGGCACAACATGGGGGGTCCTGGCGGGTCCTGGCACAACACGGGGGTCCTGGCAGCCCCCAGAACAGGGGGGGCACAGCTGTCATTTGCATGAGACACCTTCAGATATCATTTGTAGCAAGAGACTTGAAAGAAGAACCGGCCAATCAGAATATTCACATCTGAGCCACAAATATTCATGAGGAATAAAACTTTTCCTGTGGAAGAAAAGCCCCCGATGGACTGTCAGCTGCTGTTACATTCTTATAGGCTGGCATGGGAAATAAAAACCGGGCACTCAGCAAACAAACATACCTTGTAGAGCTTGTTTATATAAGCGTTGCCCTCTGAAAAGTGACCTGCAGTGGATTGCTCTTCAGTGGGCGTTTGACAGGTGGTCAGATGGCCTCCTCCCTTTTTTTTTTTTCTTTTTAATCCCCCCCCAAAGGCTGGCACCACCATGTCGCAACTGCTTGCTCCGTCGTTTTTCACCACGCTGTTTTAAAGCGGGACATATCTGCTCTCTAATTATTGGAGAAAAACTCATCTTTTATATTTTCCAAAAAATGCAGATTATATTTTTTTGTGGTCTAAAACTAAAGTGTTACTGAAAATGTTATATTTGATAAACAGTTGCACAAATATCGTGTGATATAAAAAAAAAATTGCAACTGCCGCCATTTTATTCTGCAGGGCTTTTTGGGAGGACTAAAAGGGTAACTACACAGGGGAGGGGAAAAAATAATAATAATATAATGTATACAATACAAGACACGAGTCATATTGTAATGGAATGTTATTAAAAATGACCTTCTTTCCTTTTCAATCTGCAGCCGCTGTCATTTTTGTATAAAATGTAATATGGCAGAAATGCAACTACAGTTCATTTAACCGGTTCCCGACCGGCGCACGCAGATATACGTCGGCAGAATGGCACGGACAGGCAGGAGGGCGTATATATAAGTCCCTCCTTAATGCCGTCCATGCCATCGGGAGCGCGCCGGGATCGGCGAGCTCCCACGCCGGTCGGGACCCCCGTGAGTCCAGTCGCGGGTCCCGCGGACTCGATCACAGCGGGGACACCCGCGATCGTCTCACGGGAAGGCAGAACGGGGAGATGCGGAAATAGACAGCATCTCCCCCTTCTGCCTAGCAACGCCGATCTCTGCTCCCTGTGATTGGAGCAGAGATCAGCATTCACTAGCTGACAGCCACGCCCCCCCACAGTAAGAAACACGCCCCTAGGCATACTTAACCCCCTACAATGCCACCTTGTGGTTAACCCCTTCACTGCCAGTGTCATTTATACAGGAATCAATGCATTTAAATAGCATTGATTGCTGTATAAATGACAATGGTCCCAAAAATGTGTCAAAAATGTCCGATGTGTCCGCCATAATGTCGCAGTCACAATAAAAATCGCTGATCGCCGCCATTACTAATAAAAAAAAAACTATTAATAAAAATGCTATAAAACTATCCCCTATCTTGTAAATGCTATAACTTCTGCGCAAACAAATCAATAATCGCTTATTGCGATTTTTTTTTTTTTTTACCAAAAATATGTAGAAGAATACGTATCGGCCTAAACTGAGGGAAAATAATGTTTTTTATATATTTTTGGGGGATATTTATTATACCAAAAAATAAAAACATAATGCGTTTTTTTTTTTCAAAATTGTCGCTCTATTTTTGTTTATAGCGCAAAAAATAAAAACCGCAGGGGCGATCAAATACCACCAAAAGAAAGCTCTATTTGTGGGGAAAAAAAAAAAAACGTCAATTTTGTTTGGGAGCCACGTTGCACGACCGCGCAATTGTCAGTTAAAGTGACGCAGTGCCGAATCGCAAAAAGGGGCCTGGTCCTTTGGCTGCAAATTGGTCCGGTCTGAAAGTGGTTAACATGGTGCCCTATGGGACACGTGTCACATCTAGGCTTTTGTCAGCCTCTGCGTATTTAACCCCTTGCTTACCGGGCACTTAAACCCCCCTTCCTATCCAGACCAATTTTCAGCTTTCGGCGCTCTCACACTTTGAATGACAATTACTCAGTCATGCAACACTGAACCCAAATGATTTTTTTGTCCTTTTTTTTTCCCCCGAATAGAGCTTTCTTTTGGTGGTATTTGATCACCTCTGGGTTTTTTATTTTTTGCGCTATAAATGGAAAAAAGACCGAAAATTTTGAAAAAAAAACGCATTTTTCTTTGTTTCTGTGATAAAATTTAGGAAATGATTAATTTTTCTTCATAAATTTTGGCCACAATTTATACTGCCACATATCTTTGGTAAAAATAACCCAAATTAGTGGATATTATTTGGTCTTTGTGAAAGTTAGAGAGTCTACAAACCGTGGTGTGAATCATACAAAATTGATCATACCTGATGTACTGGTGACCTATCTCATTTCTTGTGACACTGATGACAGATGGCACTGATACGTGGCATTGATGACAGGTGACACTGATAACAGATGGCACGTGACACTGACAGGTGGCACTGATGACAGATGGCACTGATATGTGGCACTGATGACACGTGACACTGATATGGCACTGATGACAGATGGCACTATGTGGCACTGATGACAGATGGCACTGATATGTGGCATTGATGACAGGTGACACTGATAACAGATGGCACGTGACACTGACAGGTGGCACTGATGACAGGTGACACTGATATGGCACTGATGACAGATGGCACTATGTGGCACTAATGACACGTGGCACTTATACATGGCACTGGGGACAAATAGCACTGGGGACAGATGGCACTGGGGACAGATGGCAGTGGTGGCAGATGGCACTTTATTTTATTTAAATTGTTTTTCTACTTATGGTCGCTGCAGCCGTTCATCTCGCCCTCCTCACACGCTGTCTCTGTGTGAGGAGGGAGAGCGGCGCTGAGAGATGATCTCATATGTTTACATATGAGATCATCTCCCATTGGACACACCGATCGCGCTGTAAACGGCCGCTGTGATTGGCCGCTTACAGCGGCCAACACAGAATTTCCCTGCTGCACGCTTGTGAGCGCGCACAGGGAGCGAGAAAAGGGGAGGACGTCATATGACGCCTTCCCGGCAATTGACATCCGCGCCGAGGCCGTCATTCGGCTACGGCCGGATGTCTGGTGGTTAAAAAAGTTTCCAAAAGCAAAACAGTTCTTTTTTTTTTTTTTTTTCTTTTTCTTTTTTTTTGGTCCAATAGACTTCAATGGAGAAGCTTCAGAAAAGCATGTAGTGTGTTTTTACCACGATTTGTGTCTTTTTAATCTGCCCAACAACAAATTGGCCAAAAGAGCGCAATCGCAGCAAAATGGCGTGTGCAAAAAACGCACTGCAGAAACGGATCAAAAGCAAACTGTATAGGTGTGAACCGAGCCTTAGGCTGGCCACACGGATCAATTTTTGGATGTTAATATATATATATATATACGAAAACATTTTGTACGTTCGCTGAATGAAAGTATTGTACTTTACTGTTTACTTATTTCTTTAATTAAAAAAGTGTATTTAAAAAAAAAAAAGAAAAAGTTGTGTTTCTAAGACTGCTGCGCAAATACAGTGTGACATAAAGTATTGCAACGATCTCCATTTTGTCGCCATTCCACGAGCATGTGCGCAATTTTAAAGCACGACATGTTGGGTATCTGTTTACTCGGCATAACATCATCTTTCACATTCTACAAAATAAATTGGGCTACCTTTTTTTTTTTTTCTCCTATTTTTTAATAAAACAATAGTTGCGTTTAAGACCACTGCGCAAATACGGTGAGACGTAAAGTATTGCAACAATCTCCATTTTATTCTGTAGGGTCTTTGCTAAAAACCAAAAAAAAACGAAATTATATATATATATATATATATATATATATATATATATATAATTTCGATTTATTTTTTAGAACCGTTTTTTATTTTTTTTATTATTTAGAACCCCCAAACATATATATATATATATATATATATATATATATATATATATATGTATGTATATGTGTATGTTTGGGGGTTCTAAATAGTTTTCTAGCAAACAAATCTCAGACATATAGGCTTGGTCCAGAAGTGCCTGTGGAGATTTTTAAGTATCGTAATTTGTCTCCATTCCATGAGTGTGCGCAATTTTAAAACATGACAGGTTAGTTATCTGTTTACTTGGTGTAAAATCATCTTTTATATCTTACCAAAAAATTGGGTTTTTTTTTTTTTTTGCGTTAAAATTCATTAAAGTGTATTTTTATTTATTTTATTGCTTTTGGAAAACGGCTGCACAAATACCATGTGACATAAAAAAAATTGCAACAATGGACATTTTATTCTCTAGGGCCTCTGCTAAAAAATATATATCATTTTTGGGGGATTCTAAGTAGTTTTTTTTTTTTTTTTTAAACATTTCTACTTGTAAACAAGTGTCAGAGAAGGTCTGCTCTTCAAGTGGTTAAAGTGGTTCTAAAGCCTGAAGGTTGAACAGAGCGGGTAAGTATAATGTGAATTTTATAATTTTTTTTAAATAACAGACTCTTTACCTTTTAGGCTCCATTCACACCTAGGAATTTGGAATTGCGGGCGGAATAGCCGTGATTCCAGAATCGTGGCAAAACACGCAACGCGATTGCGATGCTATTGCTTGTTAATGGCACCCCAATCACAGTGCGATTTTGCTGCGATTGTCGCCCAAAAGAAGATCCTGCTCCTTTTTTGAGCTGCAAGCTTTGTGCGTAGTGATTTTTCTGCGATTGCAGCGTGATTTATCTTGGGACAATTGCGACAAAATTGTCGCGATTGGGGTGCCATTAATAAGTAATGCCATCGCAATTCTGGAATCGCGGGCAGAATTGCCGCAATTCTGGAATCGCGGGCAGAATTGCCGCAATTCTGGAATCGCGGGCAGAATTGCCGCAATTCTGCCCACGGTTCCAAAGGTCTAGGTGTAAATGGAGCCTTAGTATCAGCTTAAACTTGGCTTCAGTTGACAACTATTAAAAACTAACCCCCCCCCCCCCCCCATAGCACCTCATATCATCATTTGACAAAAAATAAATACAAATTCTGCTTTCTGGCATGCTTATTTCATATGTTTAATCTTAAAAAGGAAGGAAAACTTTTTTATTTTAATTTTTTTTGTTTTTTTCCCCCCCAAATTAATTTATAAATAGCAATTGTTTGTTTAAACTTGGCTTTGGTGGACAGCTGTTAAAAACTAAGAACAACCCCAACACCCCCTCCGCCATAGAAGCACCTATCATCATTTGGAAAAAAATAAATAAAATATGGAAAATAACAAATAATGAGATCACTTGTCTGCTTTCTGACATGTTTAATCAGAAAAAGGAAGGAAAAACATTTTTCCTGACAGACTCCATGGCAGCAACGTGTGGGTTTAGCCCCGCCTCCATTACCCTATAGGACACTACTCCCATAAATCTTTGCTCCCTGCCCACGGCCGTGTTCTTTTTTTGTCCTCCTCCGAAGGACCTAGTTGGTGGTCTTTCTACCTGAAGATAAATTTTCCCCACGATCCTGATTGGCCGATCTGCGACTCTGGATGGGAAAGTCGCATGGCTCCGCTAAGCCCTAGCTATTAGCAGGGTATGGAGTGGGCAGTGGAAGAGGCGCAAGGAAGAAGCCCTTATCCTAGCCACTGGCAGGCAGGCTGCGCACTGGTCAGACAGCCAGCTACTAGCAGGTGACCCGTTTTGCCCTGGAGAAGTCCGGTCTTACCTTCGGCCTGGTCGATCGTGGTGGAGTGGTGAGAGTATCGATATTTCTTTTCATGGCAGCAGTGTTTGTTATTACCTCCTGTGCGGTTCCTGTAGTTGCTTGTTTGTTTGTAGCATGTGTGTTTCTCAGGCATGGCGGCTGGTTCTTCCTGCGTTCCAGCCGCCGTATCACTTCCGCTTTCGTTTTTCGGGCGTTCTGCGCATGCGCGAGCGCGGTACGAGAGCGAGGCTTGGTTCGCGCATGCGCGATAGCGGCAATTTGCCGCTATTCGCGCATGCGCATTGGGACGGCAGTGACGTCACAGGGGCGCGCTATTTAAACTAGGGAAATAGCCTGCAAGCTTTGGGAATGTCTGCAGGTTTTCTCCAGTGACATCCCCAGGCTCCTGTGTGTGCAGCTACTGGTAAGTGGCTTTTCTGGGACAGGTCAGAGGAATCTTCCTGTCCCTTGCATTGATCTCTTGTCATTCTCAGTTCAGATGGACATCGCTGAGGACATGGATTCACCACTGCCTGTCTGTGGCCAGCCCTCTCAAAAAAGGTATTGGGAATGTGTTTTTTCCTGATGGTCTGATAATTAGGGGAGGGTGTGTGCCTGATTGCTTATCTATTGCCTGATGTTTTGTTTTGTGTGTGGTCTTTGTCTTTTGTTTTTTTTTTCCTCAGCCCTTCTAGATCAGATACGCATCGCAGCTCTCATAGAGGAAGCGACTCCTCCAAGTCGCAAAACCGGCAATCCTCTTCCAATTCAAAACATGGTGGTTCCTCCTCTAAATCAGGACACCGTAGTGGTGAGCGCTCTCACTCCAGTCGCTCTACTAATTCCTGCTGGGGTTGCAGAAGTCAAGCTCCCCCAGGAAGATCCTTATGCGACCTTTGTTTTTCCAAAGCCTCCAAAGAAAGAGGGGATACGGATCAACATCTTAAATCCCTGGTGGAAAGGGTTGTGAAGGAGTCGCTCAGGAACATGGATGATCATTCCCATACACCTCCAGCGGAGCAGTCTCGTTCTCCAGTAAGGGAGACACAGTTGCAAGATACCTGGGAGTCCTCGGTTCAGAGCCACCCTTCGGTTGCCATATCCGACAGTGACTCAGAGGAAGAGAGCCCTCCTGTGGGCTTTGATTTTGCTCTGCTCCCACCCTTGGTTAAGGCTATCAGAGAATCGCTTAATTGGGAAGACCCAGTAGAAGCTGCTCCCAAACAGAGGAAATTCTTTAAACAATTAAAGAAAGAGCGTGTTAATTTTCCTTTTATTGCAGAGCTTGGCGAAATCGTCACGGACGAATGGGGCAAGGTGGAGAAGAAAAATTCCATGCTTTCCAAAATCGCAAAACTCTATCCCTTCAAGGAGGAAGAAGTGAAGCACTTGGAGTCTGCTCCCTTGATAGATGCAGCAGTCATGAGGTTGGTGAAGCATGTGACTCTCCCTTTAGAGGACACAGTGTCCTTCAAAGACGTGTTAGACCGTCGAATTGATGCAGACCTGAAGAGGGTGTACCTAACAGCAGGCATGGCCTGTAAGCCAGCTCTTGCCCTAGCCGCTTTGTCTAAAGCGATGGAAGTGTGGACTGACAGTGTAGATGAGACACTGAGAGGTATCTCGGATGATACGGCTAGATGCTCGCCTATTCAAGAATTGAGGCTTGCGTCGGCTTTTCTTGGGGAAGCCTCTATTGACATCATACGCCTGACGGCTCGGATAATGCTTTCATCTGTCACTGCCAAACGGGCGCTGTGGCTCCGCCCCTGGTTAGCCGACCCAGCCTCAAAACAAGTCTGGTGTCGTATCCCCTTTGAGGGGTCCTCCCTGTTCGGGAACAAGTTGGACGAGGCGATTACCCGGGCCACTGGTGGGAAGTCGGGGTTCCTCCCCCAAGATCGTCGACCCCAAGGTCAGAGAAGATCTTTCCCAAAAAGGCAGTACCAGGAAAGAGCTAGGGAAGCTCGCAGTTACAGACCTGGCCGGGAATTTTCCAGATCCTGGAAGTCAAGACAATCGTCTTTTAAGAAGACAGCAAAAAGTGATTCCAAAGGAGAGAGGGAGCCGACCAAATCCTTTTGAGGTTGGGCCCGCTCAGACAGGTCAGGTGGGGGCTCGACTTTTCCACTTTCGTCATGTCTGGGCGGCTTCGATCCAAGACTTTTGGACCCTCAATACGGTCTCCTCAGGTCATGCTTGGACCTTCAGGGAAGCCCCCAGGCTCAGGTGGGTCCCTACTTCCCTTCCGACTACAGAAGAAAAAAGACAAAGCCTTCTGACTTACATAAAATCTTTATTGGTTCAAGGCGCTGTTATCCATGTCCCGGCCGACCAGCGAGGCAGGGGGATCTACTCTCCCCTCTTTTTGGTCCAGAAAAAAAGCGGGGCCTGGAGGCCGGTCATAGACCTGACCCATCTAAACACCTTCATAAGAAAGGAAAGGTTCAAAATGGAAACACTGTCCACAATACAACATTCCGTCCAACCAGGAGATTGGATGATCTCCATAGATCTCAAAGACGCCTATTTTCACGTTCCCGTTGCCGAAAACTATCAACAATTCCTTCGCTTTTCAGTAGGCAAGCTCCATTTTCAATTCACGTGCCTTCCCTTCGGGCTATCAACTTCTCCGCGTGTGTTTTCAAAAACTCTGTTGGCAGTGGTAGCTCTTCTGAGAACCAGGGGAATTCGTCTACATCACTATTTAGACGACCTTCTACTATTGGCACAAGACAGAGAACAGCTTCTAATTCACAGACGGCAAGTTATCTCCACTCTACAGGAGTTCGGGTGGATACTGAATCTGGAGAAGAGCCAACTGACCCCATCACAAACCCTACTATTCTTAGGGGCTCTGTTCGACACAGTCAGGGGCACTATCTCACTACCAGAGGAAAAGATCTCAGTGGTAAGGGACAGAATCCGTCCAGCTCTTACGGCTTCCTACCTTCAAGCTCTCCAGTGCCTGAGAATTATAGGCACCATGGTTTCAACAATCCCGATGGTGAGATGGGCACAGTGGAGGATGAGGCCTTTTCAGAAGGGCTTCCTTCAGCAATGGACAGGCAACAAAGCTCAGACGATTCGGATTACTTCATCCATGAAGAACTCCCTTCTATGGTGGCTACAACGGGAGAACCTTTGCAACTGCCATTCCATCCGTCCCATCCCATGGGTAACTATAACCTCAGATGCCAGCAGCAGGGGATGGGGGGCCCACTGCCTGGCGGAAGTCGCCCAGGGCACTTGGGATACTCCCTCCAGAAGGACAGTGTCAAACGTCCTGGAATTGAGGGCGGCCTTCCAGGCCCTTCTGGCTTTTCGTCACCTGATCCCAGGGGCATCGGTCCATCTCAGACTGGACAATACCACAGCAGTGGCATACATCAGAAGGCAAGGGGGCACCCGAAGTTTTTCCCTTCTCCAAGAAGTGGAACCGATCATGTCTTGGGCTCAGAAGAACTTGAAGGATCTGACAGCGTCTTATGTGCCAGGAATTCAGAACGTCCAGGCAGACTTCCTCTCCCGAATATCTCTAGACAACAACGAGTGGTCTCTCCACGAGGAGGTATTCGATTGGATCCTAACACTGGGGATCTGCCCAGAGGTCGACCTGTTTGCCTCCCCATGCAACAAGAAAATAGTAAAGTACTATTCAAGGTACAGAGATCCGCAAGCCTACGGGGTAGATGCCCTGACGGAGAAATGGTGGTTCCTCAAGGCGTATGCCTTTCCTCCAATTCCGATCATCCTACAGTTCCTGAAGAGACTCAGGTCGGAAACAGCAGAGGTAATTGCAGTAATTCCCTACTGGCCCAACAGGCCTTGGTTTCCGCTTCTGACACTCCTCAGTGTCAAGGATCCGGTTCCGTTACCATCCAGACCAGACCTGTTGTCCCAAGGTTCGAGGTTACATCCCTGTCCGGATCACCTGCACCTAAGGGCCTGGTTTTTGAGAGGGGAAGGTTGGAAGCGTCAGGCTGTCCATTAGAGGTTATTCCCACTCTCCTTAGTGCTAGAAGAAGTAGTACCAATCGGGTGTACGAAAGGATCTGGGCGAAGTTTACCAGTCACATGGCTTCCAGGTCTAGTTCCTGCAATACATTGGCAGTTCAGGATGTGTTAAGCTTCCTTCAAACAGGATTGGATATCTCACTGTCCGTGAGTTCCCTGCGTGTCCAAGTTTCTGCTATCTCAGCTTTTTCTGGAGTCACGTGGGCCAATCATCCTTTGATTCAACAGTTTTTCAAAGGTGCAGTCAGGCTTAGGCCACAGAAGAAACCCAGGTTCCCAAAATGGGACCTTCCTCTGGTGTTGGATTTCTTTACTCAACTCAACAAATCACTTTCAGTTAAGGAACTAACACTTAAAACCTCTTTTCTGGTGGCCATAACGTCGGCGAAGAGAATTTCAGAGATTCAGTCGCTAGGCTCCAAGGAGCCTTTCCTCACCTTCTTCCCGGACAGAGTGGTCCTCATTCCAATGCTGGGATCAAATCCCAAAGTAACCACTGTTTTCCATGAAAACCAGGAAATCACTCTACCTACCTTCATGTCTGATGGAAGTTCGGATCCACATCCTCTTGACATGGGTGCTACACTAAAGGAATATCTGGACGTTACAGCTTCATTTCGTCAGACTGACTCCCTCTTTGTTCTGTTTCATGGAAAGAATAAGGGCTCTAAAGCTTCTGTTAGATCCATTGCTGCGTGGGTAGTCCAAGCCATCCAGTGGGCTTACAGAGAGAAGGGCTTGGCTCCTCCTGAGGCAGTGACGGCACATTCCACCAGGAGTCTTTCCACATCATGGGCAGCCTCGCGTCACGTGGCGCCGGAAGTAATCTGCAGGGCAGCGTCTTGGTCTTCAATACATACGTTTATGACCCATTACTGTGTTGAACCTGCATCCTTAACTTCTGTTAAATTTGGTTTAAAAGTCCTGTCGGTTGACAGTGTTAAATAAATCTTTTCTGTTCAGCATTTTGCCCACCCAAGTGTGTTTATTGGGCGAGTTATTTCCCACACGTTGCTGCCATGGAGTCTGTCAGGAAAATGGAAAATTCCTATCAAAATACTTACCGTAATTTTCCTTTCCTGATGGACTCCATGGCAGCAGGAGTTCCCTCCCAAATGGCTGGAGTAGTACTAGTTATCGAACACGGCCGTGGGCAGGGAGCAAAGATTTATGGGAGTAGTGTCCTATAGGGTAATGGAGGCGGGGCTAAACCCACACGTTGCTGCCATGGAGTCCATCAGGAAAGGAAAATTACGGTAAGTATTTTGATAGGAATTTTCCATTTTTTTTTCATCTGCCCCCCCCCCCCCTTTTACATCGTAAACAATACAATAAACATGTATTTATAAAGAGCAATTGTTTGTTTAAACTTGGCTTCATTAGACAACTATTAAAAACTAAGCACACCCCAACAACCCCCTCCGCCATAGCAGCACCTATCATCATTTGAAAAAAAAAATTGAAAAATATGGAAAATGACAAATAATGAGATCACTTGTCTTCTTTCTGACATGTTTAATCATAAAAAGGAAGGAAATTATTTTATTTTTTAAATCTGTCTCCCCCCCTTTATATAGTAAACAATAAGATAAAAATGTATTCATAAATAGCAATTGTTTGTTTATGGCATGTTTATTTCATATGTTTAATCTTAAAAAGGAAGGAAAACTGTTTTATTTTTTAATCTGCATCCCCCCCCTTTTTTTACATAGCAAAACAATAAAAAAAAGTGTTTTAATAAATAACAATTGTTTATTTAAAACTTGGCTTCAACCCCCAACCTCCCCAGCATAGCAGCTTGTATCATAATTTGAAAAAAATATATATATGGAAAATAACTTTCTGGCATGTTTATTTCATATGTATAATCTTAAAAAGGAAGGAAAACTTTTTTTTTTTTTAAATCTGTATTTGTATTTTCCCCTTTTACATAGTAAACAATAATAAAAAAATGTTTTTATAAATAACAATTGTTTTAAGTTCTGCTTTTTTAGGGAGAACACGTAATGAAAAATGAAGCAGATATTGTCCCAATAGGAAATTTGAAAAAAAAAAACGTGGCAGTTGGTCTCCATGGAGATCTGAAAAAAAAAAAAAAATATGGAAAATGACAAATAATGAGATCACTTGTCTTCTTTCTGACATGTTTAATCATAAAAAGGAAGGAAATGATTTTATTTTTTAAATCTGTCTCCCCCCCTTTATATAGTAAACAATAAGATAAAAATGTATTCATAAATAGCAATTGTTTGTTTATGGCATGTTTATTTCATATGTTTAATCTTAAAAAGGAAGGAAAACTGTTTTATTTTTTAATCTGCATCCCCCCCCCCTTTTTTACATAGCAAAACAATAAAAAAAAGTGTTTTAATAAATAACAATTGTTTATTTAAAACTTGGCTTCAACCCCCAACCTCCCCTCCATAGCAGCTTGTATCATAATTTGAAAAAAATATATATATGGAAAATAACTTTCTGGCATGTTTATTTCATATGTATAATCTTAAAAAGGAAGGAAAACTTTTTTTGTATTTGTATTTTCCCCTTTTACATAGTAAATAATAATAAAAAAATGTTTTTATAAATAACAATTGTTTTAAGTTCTGCTTTTTTAGGGAGAACACGTAATGAAAAATGAAGCAGATATTGTCCCAATAGGAAATTTGAAAAAAAAAAACGTGGCAGTTGGTCTCCATGGAGATCTGAAAAAAAAAAAAAAAAAATGGAAAATGACAAATAATGAGATCACTTGTCTACTTTCTGACATGTTTAATCATAAAAAGGAAGGATTTTTTTTTTTAAATCTTTTTTTTTAAATAGCAGCTTATATATATTTTTTTTCAAATTATGATACATGGAAAATAACATATAAGAACACTTGTCTGCTTTCTGACATGTTTATTTCATATGTATAACCTTAAAAAGGAAGGAAAAACGTTTTTTTTTGTTTTTTTTTAAATCTGTATTTGTTTTTTCCTTCCATAGTAAACAATAATTAAAAAAAAATTATTTATAAATAACAATTGTTTTAAGTTCTGCTTTTTTATGGAGAACATGTAATGAAAATTTAGGCAGATATATTGTCCCAAGAGGAAATAAAAAAAAAAAAAAAAAAAAAAAAAAGCGCGGCAGTTGGTCTCCATGGAGATCTGAAAAAAAAAAAAAAAAGCATGGCAGTTGGTCTCCATGGAGATCTGAAAAAAAAAATGTCTCACTGTGACATCACAACTGCTCTTATAAGGAAGTGGAAAAAAAAAAAAAAAAGCATGGCAGTTGGTCTCCATGGAGATCTGAAGAAAAAAAAAAAAAAAGCTTGCTAGTGGTCTCCTTGGAGATCTGAAGGAAAACAAAAATGTCTCACTGTGACATCACAACTGCTCTAAGGAAGTGCAGCTGCCTCCTATGGCCAGTCTTATATTGACATTCGCAGAGAACAGACGTGAGAGTTCCAGCTCTTCATTTCTATTCAATCTGTAATTAAAAAACAAAAAAGCAAGATGAGAATATTATTACTTTTAGCGTTTATTCTGCTTATCTATCCAGCGACAGGTAAGATATTTTTCATTCAATAGATGCAACAGCATTTGGATATTATTAGTTATACTGATGTACAGATGGATCCTCCAGGGCAATAAGCAGGGGGGGGGGGGGGGGTGTGTGATGGGTCTATTTATAGTGTGTGTGATGGGTCTATTTATAGTGTGTGATGGTCTATATGAAATTGGGCAACAGGCAATGGAATGTAAAGATTTTTTTTAACCACTTCAGCCCTGGAGGATTTTACCCCCTTCCTGACAAGAGCGATTTTTGCGATTCGCCACTGCGTCGCTTTAACTGACAATTGCACGGTCGTGCGACGTTGCACCCAAACAAAATTGACGTTCTTTTTTCCCCACAAATAGAGCTTTCTTATGGTGGTATTTGATCACCTCTGCGTTTTTTTATTTTTTGCGCTATAAACAAAAGAAAAGTGAAATTTTGGAAAAAAAAAACAATATTTTTTTACTTTTTGCTATAATAAATATCCAATTTTTTTAATGAAAAAACATTTTTTTTCCTCAGTCTAGGCCGATACATATTCTTCTACATATTTTTGGTAAAAAAATAAAAATAAAAAAAATCGCAATAAGCGTATATTGATTGGTTTGCGCAAAAGTTATAGCATCTACAAAATAGGGGATAGATTTATGGCATTTTTTTTTTTTTTTTTTTACTAGTAATGTCGGTGATCTGCGATTTTTTTTTTCGTGACTGCGACATTATGGCGGACACATCGGACACTTTTGACACATTTTTGGGACCATTCACATTTACACAGCGATCAGTGCTATAAAATTGCACTGATTACTGTGTAAATGTGACAGGCAGGGAAGGGGTTAACACTAGGGGGCGCTTGCAGGGGTTAATATGTTCCCTGGGAGGTGATTCTAACTGTAGGGGGGAGGGGACTCACAAGGGGAGGAGACCGATCGGTGTTCCTCTGCACTGGGAACACACCATCGGTCTCCTCTTCTCTGACAGGACGTGGATCTGTGTGTTTACACACACAGCTCCACGGTCCTGCTGTGTTCCCGGGCAATCGCGCACCGGGTCCCGAGCAACGCCCCCTAGACGGCCGGGAATGAGAGGACGTCATATGACGCCAGCCCAGGATGGGAGATCCACCTTGTGGGCGTCATTTGACTATAGGCCGCTGCTGAAGTGGTTTAACCAAAAAGCAGATATTTATTATATTGCGGTTTACATAGGCAGATCCCCGTTCTGCCTCTCTGTGGAGCGATCGCGAGTGGTCGGCGGACATCGCGCCCCGGCGTTCAGCGGGCCCGCGCGCACACCCACAGTATCTCATGCAGCCGGGCCGCCCCCTGCAGCATTATAATTGGGGTGGGCGGTCCGGAAGCGGTTAAATGAACCCCTGAGAGTGTGTAGGAGCCCATTTCACCATAGGAGGCCATCTTTAGGAACTACTTTACAGGGGGGAAACATTTTTTTTTTTTTTTTTATTCTTTCCTGTTATTGTCCATTTATAACATTGTTTTATAGGACTTTATTAGAGCTTTTGATTGAAAAATAACCTTTATCTCTTTTGTCTCTTTTTTTTTTTCAGCTGACAAAATATTGTCGGTAGATATACCGAATTATATGCATTTGCTCGTCGGATCGCAGATGATAATCCCATGCCGGTTTCATCTGATTGACCCAACCAAAGGATATCTTGTGAGGATGGAGTGGGGGAGAGTGACCGCAAGTGAAACTTCCGAGTACGAAAATCTAATCTATCGATACAACCGTAAGGTGACCGTATCAATGAACCCCAGGGTCAGAATGTTCAACAGACTCGCCAACGGTGGCAACTGCTCCATGGCGATAGATCCGGTCACGTTGGAGGACAGTGGTCTGTATCTATTGAACATCAGCATTGATGACCATAGATATGATCCGTATCCAGTGGTGCAAGTAATTGTCCAACGTCCGTCAGGTAAGTTACCGAAATCTAAGCAATATATAGTTAAATACAGTAATCTCGATGCGCAATTCTTTAATACCAAGATAAGGATCCTAATGCCCCGTACACACGATCGGAAATTCCGCCAGCAAAAGTCCGATGTGAGCCTTTGGTCGGAAATTCCGACCGTGTGTAGACTTTTGCTGGCGGGATTTCTGCCAGCTAAAGATTGAGAGCAGGTTCTCTATTTTTCCGTCGGTTAACCATCCGAGATTTTTCCGACGGAAATTAGTGTAGCCATGTGACTGTCATTTTTATATATCATTGGACGCTGAAAATAACCGCCACTTTTTATATAAAAATAAGGAATCTTATTCTGGTGGATTTGCTTTGTTTATATCTAGTATTTGGGGGGGTGTGTGTATTAAAGGGTATGTACAGTGAGTGCGCTTTGTTTATATCTAGCATTTGGGGGGGGGGGGTGTATTAAAGGGTATGTACAGTGAGTGCGCTTTGTCACTCTAGGACAGGAAGTGTGTTACTGGCAGGATCTCCAGTCTTTTCACCTTCTAACCAGTCTTCTCTGTGTTACTTACAGATCTCGTCATTGAGGAGGACGATTACGATCCAAATGATCCGGACAGATTCAAGGATGATTATCCGCTGTATGTCACTATTCCAATTATGATAGGAATCCTATTCGCCGTGCTGATGCTTGGCGTTTGCATCTGGAGTGTGTGCAGGTAAGTTCCGTTAGCACTTTATTTCCTTTCAAGAGTGTCCCTAGCCAGAAGTAGAAATTGTTAAAAAAAACTCTATTTGTTCTAAATACACAATGCTTATGTTATGTCTCCTTGTTCTTTACAGATGCATAATTTATAGACGCAAGCGCAAGAAGAAAGAGGATATAGAGACCGGTCCCTTAGAAGAGGAATCGGGTCCTTGGGGAGAGCACACCGTTGTTTATGTAGAGGACACCGGCCCTGGAGATGATCACGCAATTCCTGGGGATAAGCACGCTATTCCTGGGGATGATCACACCATTCCTGGGGATAAGCACGCTATTCCTGGGGATGAGCACGCTATTCCTGGGGATGAGCACACCATTCCTGGGGATGAGCACACCATTCTTTGGATAGAGGACACCGGCCCTGGGGATGATCACACCATTCCTGGGGATGATCACACCATTCCTGGGGATGATCACACCATTCCTGGGGATGATCGCACCATTCCTGGGGATGAGCACACCATTCTTTGGATAGAGGACACCGGCCCTGGGGATGATCACACCATTCCTGGGGATGAGCACACCATTCCTGGGGATGAGCACACCATTCCTGGGGATGAGCACACCATTCTTTGGATAGAGGACACCGGCCCTGGAGATGATCACGCCATTCCTGGGGATGATCACACCATTCCTGGGGATGATCACACCATTCCCGGGGATGATCACACCATTCCCGGGGATGATGACTCCATTCCCGGGGATGATGACTCCATTCCCGGGGATGATGACTCCATTCCCGGGGATGATGACTCCATTCCCGGGGATGATGACTCCATTCCCGGGGATGATGACTCCATTCCCGGGGATGATGACTCCATTCCCGGGGATGATGACTCCATTCCCGGGGATGATGACTCCATTCCCGGGGATGATGACACCATTCCCGGGGATGATGACTCCATTCCCGGGGATGATGACTCCATTCCCGGGGATGATGACTCCATTCCCGGGGATGATGACTCCATTCCCGGGGATGATGACTCCATTCCCGGGGATGATGACTCCATTCCCGGGGATGATGACTCCATTCCCGGGGATGAGCACACCATTCCTTGGGGAGAGAACACCGGCCCTGGGGATGATTACACTATTCCTGAAGATGAGCACACCTGCCCTGAGGGAGAGAACACCAGCCCTGAGAAAGAGCATACCGTTTCTCGGGAAGAGCACAACATACCTGGGGGTGAGCACACCATTCATGGGGGTGATGTTCTTGGGGGAGAGCACACCGTTCATGGGGGTGAGCACACCATTCCTGGGGGTGAGCACACCATTCATGGGGGTGATGTTCTTGGGGGAGAGCACACCGTTCATGGGGGTGAGCACATCTGCCCTGGGGTTGAGCACACCGTTCCTAGGGAAAAGGGACCCAATAGGGGAGAGGAAGAGAGTGGCGCCAACATCTCACCAAGTCCATCAGAGACTTCCTCACTTGAGACTACTTCAACAGATAGTGAGTGCTACGTGAGCGCAGATGAGGAGTTATCGGTTTATATTCCAATACCTGAATCAACAGATAGCTCATCATCATTTGGCACTAGACAGGATGCTCCTGTTCTTAATTTCTTGAAGTGGCTTCAAACCTTTTTTCCTAATGCATTGCCCACTATCTATATGGGTAATGATTCAGAAAGCGAAGCTCAGCATACCGTTCTGCCAGGTGCTGATCGCTCATGGAAGATACAAATGCCAAAGTATTAAAAGGACGATGCTACAGGTGCAAAAATGGTAAGAACTGTGGATAGAGGTATTTTATGTGCAGAGGTGTGAGAGCTGTGGATGGGGGGGGGTATTCTAGGTGCAGAGGTATGAGAGCTTTGAAAGGGGGGGGGGGTATAGGTGCAGAGGAGTGAGAGCTGTGGGGGGGGGGGGTATTCTAGGTGCAGAGGTATGAGAGCTGTGGATGGGGTGGGGGTGTATTTTAGGTGCAGGGATGGGAGCTGTGGATAGGGAGGGAGGTATTTTAGGTGCAGGGGTGGGAGCTGTGGATAGGGGTATAGGTGCAGAGGGGTGGGAGCTGTGGATGGGGGTATAGGTGCAGAGGGGTGAGAGCTGTGCATGGGGGGGGGTGTATTTTAGGTGCAGGGATGGGAGCTGTGGATAGGGAGGGAGGTATTTTAGGTGCAGGGGTGGGAGCTGTGGATGGGGGTATAGGTGCAGAGGGGTGGGAGCTGTGGATGGGGGTATAGGTGCAGAGGGGTGAGAGCTATGGATGGGGGTATAGGTGCAAAGGGGTGAGAGCTGTGGATGGGGGTATAGGTGCAGAGGGGTAAGAGCTGTGAATGGGGGGGGTATTGTAGGTGCAGAGAGGTGAGAGCTGTGGATGGGGGGTATTCTAGATGTGAAGGGATGAGAGCTGTGGATGGGGGTATAGGTGCGGAGGGGTGAGAACTGTGGATGGGGGGTATTCTAGGTGTGGAGGGGTGAGAGCTGTGGATGGGGGGGGGGGGGGGGTATTCTAGGTGCAGAGGGGTAATGTTTGTGTCCGCTAATAATGATTTTAGTGTATTTTTTGTGAAAATATTGTTTTGATATTTTCACAAGAGTGGGCCGTGTTAGGTAGGCTGTACGGGGCCCCATGATTTCTAATGGCTGCTCTGAAAGGGCGGAGATCTAAGATCACACTATCCTTTCCCGCCTAATACAGTCTCTCTCTCTCTATATACACTCTAAAGGGGGCTTATAAATTTTATAAGCTCCCCCCCACAGACCCCCACAATCACCGCCCAGGGTAGTGTTTTTGTTTTCAGGTACCCCATTCAGTTGCAGCGCAGATTTATTCACCTTGACAGCAACAGCGTTTTCTCCCACGATACATAAAGCCGTGACTCCAGCACCGTAGGAGGTGATTTCACCACCACAGTTAAAAAAAAGAGCATATATGCCGAAGCATGGGGGCAGCAGGGGCGGAGGAGCGATTTGCTCCTAACTTTTGCGGGAGGATGCCCCCATGCTTCGGCACATATATATTTTAGGCACAGGTTGCGTTAAAAAATGTTTTATTTTTTACTATGTTTTTTTTTTTGTATTTGCTTTGCAGGTGTGGGATGTCTTACTGTATACAATTGACCCTCCCTTCTAGATTGTAAGCTCCAACGAGCAGGGCCCTCTGATCCCTCCTGTATTGATTTGTATTGTAATTGTACTGTCTACCCTCATGTTGTAAAGCGCTGCGCAAACTGTCGGCTCTATATAAATCCTGTATAATAATAATAATATACTGTAATGTTACTTTGTTTTATTGTTAACCATCATTTGCTTAGCAGGTACGCCATTCAGCTGCAACGCGGATTTATTTATCTTGACAGCAACAGTCGCTCCCACGATACATAAAGCCGTGACTCCAGCGCTGTCAGAGGTGATTTTTACCACCACAGTTAAAAACAAAATGGCGAATGTATACCCATCATTAGAAGTGGGTGGATGAAGGGAGGTATTCTAATGGTGGGCATACCCACCGATCAATCTCTTTTTTTCGTTCAGCCCACAGGCTGCATGAAAAAAACATATTACAATATATGCCAAACAAGGACCAGCAACGTACTGGTATGTTGCTGGACTTTGAGTGGTTATACCAGAATGATGCTGGCGGGTTTAGGTATCATCTTGGTATCATTCTTTTCAGCCAGCGGTCGGCTTTCATCTTAAAGCAATCCTAGTGGCTAATTAGCCTCTAGACTGCTTTTACAAGCAGTGGGAGGGAATGCCCCCCCCCTCCCACCGTCTTCCATGGTTTTATCTGGCTCTCCTGTCCCAACAGGGAACCTAAGAATGCAGCCGGTGGTTCCGCCAGCTGACCATAGAGCTGATCAGAGACCAGAATGGCTCCAATCATCTCTGTGGCCTAAGAAACGGGAAGCTACGAGCTAAACAGCGCCATTGGGAAATCATTTTATCACACCGATCTTGGTGTGGTCAGATGCTTTGAGGGCAGAGGAGAGATCTAGGGTCTAATAGACCCCCATTTTTTCAAAAAAAGAGTACCTGTCACTAGCTATTGCTATCATAGGGGATATTTACATTCCCTGAGATAACAATAAAAATGATAAAAAAAATATATATAAATTAAAGGAACAGTTTAAAAATAAAATTAAAAAGCAAAATAAATAATAAAAAAAAAAAATAAAAAGCACCCCTGTCCCCCCCTGCTCTCGCGCAAAGGCGAACGCAATCGTCGGTCTGGCGTCATATGTAAACAGCAATTGCACCATGCATGTGAGGTATCACCACGAAGGTCAGATCAAGGGCAGTAATTTTAGCAGTAGACCTCCTCCGTAAATATAAAGTGGTAACCTCTAAAGGCATTTAAATGCTTTTAAAAATGTATGTAGTTTGTCGCCGCTGCGCGTTTCTGCGCAATTTTAAAGCATGTCGTGTTTGGTATCCATGTACTTGGTCTAAGTTCATCTTTTTTATTTCATTAAACATTTGGCCAATATAGTGTGTTTTAGTGCATTAAAATTTAAAAAAGTGTGTTTTCTCTAAAAAAAAACGCATTTGAAAAATCGCTGCGCAAATACTGAGTAAAAAAAATAAATGAAAAACCCACCATTTTAATCTGTAGGGCCTTTGCTTTAAAAAAATATATAATGTTTGGGGATTCAAAGTAATTTTCTTGCAAAAAAAAATTATTCTTTCATGTAAACAAAAAGTGTCAGAAAGGGCTTCTTCAAGTGGTTAGAAGAGTGGGTGATGTGTGACATAAGCTTCTAAATGTTGTGCATAAAATGCCAGGACAGTTCAACCCCCCCCAAATGACCCCATTTTGGAAAGTAGACACCCCAAGCTATTTGCTGAGAGGCATATCAAGTCCATGGAATATTTTGTATTTTGACACAAGTTGCGGGAAAAATAAATGTTTTTTTTTTTGGACAAAGTTGTCACTAAATGATATATTGCCCACACATGCCATGGGCATATGTGGAATTACACCCCAAAATACATTCTGTTGCTTCTCCTGAGTACAGGGATACCACATGAGTGAGCCTTTTTGGGAGCCTAGCCGCGTACGGGACCCCAAAATCCAAGAACCGCCTTCAGGATTTCAAAGGGTATAAATTTTTGATTTCACTCCTCACTGCCTATCACAGTTTCGGAGGAATGCCCAGTTTCGGTGGAATGCCCAGATGGCACAAAATCCCCCAAAATGACCCCATTTTGGAAAATAGCCAAGCTATTTGCTGAGAGGTATGGTGAGTATTTTGCAGATCTCGCTTTTTGTCGCAAGGTTTTGAAAATTGAAAAAAGAAAAAAAAAATACATTTTTCTTTTCTTTCTTCATTTTCAAAAACAAATGAGAGCTGTAAAATACTCACCATTCATCTCAGCAAATAGCTTGGGGTGTCTACTTTCCAAAATGGGGTCATTTGGGGGGGTTTGTGCCATCTTGGCATTTTATGGCCTTCGAAACTGTGATAGTAGTGAGGAGTGAAATCAAAAATTTAAGCCCTCAGAAATCCTGAAGGTGGTGCTTGGTTTTCGGGGGCCCCGTACGCGGCTAGGCTCCCAAAAAGTATCCCCATACTCAGGGGAAGCAGGAGAATGTATTTTCGGGTGTTTGGCCCCTTTCACACAGGCGGTCCGTTCAGGTCCGCCTGTCAGTTTTTTAGGCGGACCTGAACGGACACTCCATAGACCCCTATGGAGGGGCGGATGTCAGCGGTGACATGTCCGCTGACATCCGACCCGCTCCGATCCGAAAAAGTGTGACGGAGGAAAACCCCATTTTTCCATCCGTCTCATCGGATCAGGTGACGACTGAGTTTTTCAGGTTTTCGGGGCCCCGTACGCGGCTAGGCTCCCAAAAAGTCCCACACATGTGGTATCCCCGTACTCAGGAGAAGAAGCAAAATGTATTTTGGGGTGCAATTCCACATATAACCATGGCATGTGTGAGCAATATATCATTTAGTTTTATTTTTTTTATCATTTTTCAGTCACTTGGGACAAAAAAAATAAAATATTCAATGGGCTCAACATGCCTCTTGGTGTCCACTTTTCAAAATGGGATCAATTGGAGGGGGGGGGGGGGGGGGGGGGTTGTACTGCCCTGCCATTTTAGCACCTCAGGAAATGAGATAGGCAGTCATAAACTAAAAGCTGCGTAAATTCCAGAAAGTGTACCCTAGTTTGTAGACGCTATAACTTTTGCGCAAACCAATAAAAATACGCTTATTGAATTTTTTTTTTTACCAAAGACATGTGGCTGAATACATTTTGGCTTAAATGTATGACTAAAATTGAGTTTATTGGATTTTTCTTATAACAAAAAGTAGAAAATCGTCAAATAACAGATAACATTAGACTTGTCACCAATATCGTCCAAGATGCGAATCTTTCCTCCCACCCAGTCTGCCTCCTCAGCCTAGACATACACAAGGCATTCGACAGTGTTAACTGGTCCTATCTAAATCATCTACTTTTTAAATTTGGTATCACAGATAAATTTATACACAGTTTTAATGCCCTCTATCACCTTCCCCGAACTAGAATCAAAATTCCAGGCCACAACTCCGAATTCTTCCCCTTAACCGCTTCCCGACCGCCTCGTGTAGATATACGTCTACAGAATGGCACGGGCAGGCAAAAGCACGTACGGGTACGTCCCCTTTAATTTGCCTGCCCGTGGGTCGCGCGCGCCCAGCCAGCGGCGCGCTCGCGACCTGGTCGGGAGCTCCGTGACCACGGCCGCGGGACCAGCGGACCCGATCGCCGCTGGTATCCCGCGATCGGGTCACAGAGCTGAAGAACGGGGAGAGGTTTGTGTAAACAAACCTCTCCCCGCGCTTCCTACTCTGCCTGTCATTGATCGGCTGTTCCCTGTCATCGGGAAAGCCGATCAATGACGTCAGACGTACAGCCACGCCCCCCTACTGTAAAAAAAACACAACACGTCACACTGACTCCTCCCCGCCCCCTAGTGGTTAACTCCTTCACTGCCACTGTCATTTACATAGGAATCAGTGCTATTTAAATAGCACTGATTTCTGTATAAATGACAAATGTCCCAAAAATGTGTCAAAAAATGTCCGATGTGTCCGCCATAATGTCGCAGTCACAATAAAAATCGCTGATCACCGCCATTACTAGTAAAAAAAAAATATTAATAAAAATGCTATAAAACTATCCCCTATTTTGTAAACGCTATAACTTTTGCGCAAACTAATCAATAATCGCTAATTACCAAAAATATGTAGAAGAATACATATCGGCCTAAAGTGAGGAAAAAAAATGTTTTTATATATATTTTTTGGGGATAGTTATTATAGCAAAAAGTAAAAAATATTGCATTTTTTTCAAAATTGTCGCTCTATTTTTGTTTATAGCGCAAAAAATAAAAACCGCAGGGGCGATCAAATACCACCAAAAGAAAGCTCTATTTGTGGGAAAAAAAAGGACGCCAATTTTGTTTGGGAGCCACGTCGCACGACCGCGCAATTGTCAGTTAAAGCGACGCAGTGCCGAATCGCAAAAAGGGGCCTGGTCCTTTGGCTGCAAATTGGTCCGGGGCTGAAGTGGTTAAGCAGAGGCACTAGACAGGGCTGTCCGCTCTCCCCAATTCTATTCGCTCTAGCAATAGAACCTCTAGCACAAGCCATAACTCAAACATCAAAGGATATATCAAAGGTTCGAATTAATTCAAACTTAGCCTCTATGCTGATGATGCTCTAGTGTTCCTCTCAAATCCCTTAACATCTATACCAAACCTCATATCTGAACTTAACTCCTTCCACAACCTATCAGGTCTAGGCATTAACGTCAACAAATGTTCAGCCCTCCCTATTAATCTCTCCCCTAGCCTAACCTCCACCTTGCAAAAAAAATTTAATTTTATATGGTGCTCCAAATCATTCAGATATCTCGGTGTCCACATTACCTCCCACTATAAAACATTATATAATACTAACTACTCCCCCCTCTTCTTACATATTAGCTCATTGCTTAAAGTGTGGTTCTCTTATAACATCTCCCTCCTAGGCAGGATTTGTGCCTTTAAAATGACTCTTCTCCCCAAACTACTATATTATTTCCGGGCTTTACCCATTAATGTTCCTAAAACAAGAATAGAATTCAAAGGGAGATTAATAGATTTATCTGGTCAACTAAAAAACCAAGATGCGGTTACTCCCTCATGTTTAGGCCCCAAAATAGAGGCGGACTGGGCCTCCCTAATATCTGGCACTACTTCATAGCAACTAAACTTACACAAATAGCCCAATGGTATGCCCCCACCCCACACCTCCCATGGCTAAAATTTGAATCATCCTCCGTTTCTCCCTACCACCTACAAGGCCTTTTATGGTCTAATCACATCCACCACCACAAACTCCTCAAGTTAAATCACATAGTGGCCCATTCCCTTCGATTATGGTTCATACTCTACAAAACCCTCAAACTATCCTCAGACACCCCCCCTCTAGCATCCTTTCTAGGAGACTCCAGACTCGCACAAAACTCGAACAACATACCGTATTTATCGGCATATAACACGCACAGGTGTATAACACGCACCTTCATTTAGGAGGGAAGTTTCAGGAAAAAAACTTAACATTTTAAATAAAAAACTTTGAATAAAAATAAGGGTCAGTGCCCATCAGTGCAGCCTCACTATTGCCCATCTGCAGCCTCACTATTGCCCATCAATGCCCATCTACTGCCTTACAATTGCCCATCATTGCAGCTTGATCAATGCCCATATGCAGCCTCACCATTGCCATGAATGCAGCCTGATCAGTGCCCATCTGCAGCCTCACCTCAGATTACTACAGCCTCGGAGGGGACAGGGAGGGGACAGGGAGGGGGGCGGGACGAGCGCCGTCAGATTACATACAGCGAGAATCTCCTGTTTACTCAGTGGCCTCTTTAATACAAAGTTCTATGATGGACAGAACACTGGTCCAATGCCAGCAGAGGAGATGGAACTTCCTATTACAGAGGCCGCTGAGTAAATAGGAGATTCTCGCTGTATGTAATCTAAGGGATCTCGTCCTGCCCCCCTCCCTGTTCCCTCCTAGGCAGCCCAAATTGCAGTATTGGCGTATAACACGCACACACTATTTGCGCCCGATTTTCAGGGTGAAAAGGTGCGTGTTATACGCCAATAAATACAGTACACTCATTTCATCTCTGGCGAGGCAAGAATTTGACCACCCTGAAATCATTGACCTCAAACAAAACATTTCTCACTTTTCCCACACTTCAATCCAAATATAATCTCCCATCCTCAGAACTTCCAAACTATATTCAAATTAAAAACGTCTTTATTGAACATTACTCGCTAGCCATCCAACCCCCAACGACGGTATTTGAACACGTCTGCATAAACTCCTCCAGAGATAAAGGTCTGATCTCCTTACTCTATAAAGACGTTAACAGCTCCACGATACCAGAAAAATCCAACCCAATGTCACAATGGGAATCTGACTTAGACTGCACTATCCCCATAGAATCCTGGAATTCTATGACAGACAATCTCCGCAAATGCAACATAGCACCCTCCTTTAGAGAATCGCCAATGAAACTGTTCTCTAGACTATATTTGACCCCTGTAAAAATTCACTCATTTTACCCAACAACCTCTCCATGTTGCTTCAGAGGTTGCACGGAACCTGGCACATACACTCAACATCTTTTGGAGCTGTGGACAACTAGAACCAGTGTGGCGACACACCACTATTAAAATAGAATCTATGGTAAAAAAAAGATTCATCCTCTCTCCACAAATTTGCCTACTATATGCAAATATCCCAGATATACCCCCTTCCTGTGTTAGACTGATCCACTCCCTTTTCAGCTCTATCCAATGGATGATTGCAGTACCGACCCTCACCTCCCTGGGGCCCTAAGCAAAATTCTGCTAAGGGGCCCTCTACTTGACCCGGCGGGGGGGCTGGCAGAGTCTGCTGGCAGGGGGGGGGGTTGCTGGCTGAATCCGCTGGTGGGGCGGGTTGGTTGATTGCCCTTGAGCCGCCACTGACAAACTTTAAAATTGTTTCTATGCATAATTTCTTCAATTTACTACTGAAGGGGATATAGTAAATACGTTTTATCACAACAGAGGTCATCACACCTTACTTCGGGCTGGGGAGGGCTGTGTGTTTCAGTGGAGAGCCAGGTCCTTGCACCTCTTCAGGGGGGGATGATGATTCTGTCCTGTCATGTCAAGTCAAGTCTCTTCTTTGCAGCCAGCCCCAGCCCACAAGCTCAGCGAGTCACATGGGACAGGACATTCTTGACGCCGCTCGTACCCTCCCCTGACATGCCACGTGACCTGCCTCTGAGACTCCTGGGAGGTGGGAGTTTTAGATTGCTGCGCTGATAAGGTCCTTACCTTTAGCGCGGCCGGGCTACAACTCCCACAATGCAGTGCAGCCTGGGCAGCAGCAGCCAGCTAGCCAATCGGCATCTAGCAAAAAATAAAAAATAAAAATTCACAGACAGTCAGCGCCGTGGCCGACATCTAGCAAAAAAAAACAAAAAAAAACAGCCAGCCAGCGCCGTGGCCCGCGGCCATTTTAAAGATAATGTAGGCGGCCTGGGGGGAAATTTCCACCCTGCCCCCCGGCCCAGCCTGCCCCTGCGGGGGGGGATGCTGAGTCTTGGGCCCCCCCCCCCCACGCAGCTTGCGTAGTCAGTGTATAGGGCATATCCACTTTGGATGATTGCCTTTAACTGGAAATCCAACAACTTACCCTAGCCCCAGGTTTTAACCAGAATGGGAAAACTTAAGCTATCTGAAAGAATCCATCACACTTTATCTGACAGCATTCATACCTTCAATGCAAAATGGATGTATTGGACCGAAGATTAACCCTTATACTTCTTGAATTACATGATTTTCTGCCATTTTCTTATCCCACCTCTAGTTATCTACACCCTATAGACACCTAACACCTTGGTATAATGTAGTCTCATTATGTACCCTTTCCCATTTTTTGTCATTGTATTTTCTGCTCTCGAATACTTGTGGAATAATTCTCAATACATTTTCAATGTTTATAATGTATAGCATTATATCTTAAATGTACATTATCCTCACAGTTTTGTAACCTCTTTATGAATCTTCCAAATAAAACTTTTGTAAACAAAAAAAAAACAAAAAGTAGAAAATATCTTTTTTTTTTTAAATTTTCGTTTTTTTCAATTTATAAAGCAAAAAATTAAAATCACAGAGGCAATCAAATACCATCCAAAGAAAGCTCTATTTGTGGGAAGAAAAGGACGCAAATTTCGTTTGGGTACAACATTGCTTGGCCGTGCAATTACCAGTTAAACCAGTGCAGTGCCAAATTGTAAAAAGTCCTCTGGTCTTTAGGCTGCAAAATGGTTCGGTCTGAAAGTGGTTAACAGACTAACCTACTTAGTCAATAATGCCCCGTACACACGGTTGGATTTTCCGACGGAAAATGTCCTATTGGACCATGTTGTCAGAAATTCCGACCGTGTGTAGGCTCCATCGGACTTTTTCCGTTGGAATTTCCGACGGAAAAAGTTTGACATCCTGCTCTCAAATTTTCCGACATTTTCCGATCGTGTGTAGCGAATTCCGACGGACAAAGTGCCACGCATGCTCAGATCACATTACAAGACCAAAGCTATTGGCTACTAGCCTCTACGTAGTCCCGTCGTACGCAACGAACGTCACCACGTTCAGAATGATCGGATTTTCCGACAACTTTGTCCGACCGTGTGTATGCAACACCAGTGTCGGACAAAATCCGTCGGAAAAAATCAGACGGATTTTGTGCTCGGAATTTCCGACCGTGTGTACGGGGCATAAGACTCAAGCAGCAATATCTTATATCAACCAAATAACAGTTTACCAACCACTGTCCACCTACAAAGTGGGCGACATTACCCAAAAGCCAGGTTACCAACCTGGCCCCACCCCACCACCGCAGCCTAAACAATCGCTCTTTACATTCCAGCATTGAAAATGCCCTTACCAATGACTGAGAAAATGTACCAAAAACATACCTCTCAAATTTGAAATGATAAAGAGGGACACCCTTTTACACAGTAAGTAGCAAAGAACATGTCCCTGGTTACAGGGACATCAAAGATCAATGATTGGGTAAACAACACAAGTGCTTTTTCTTACCTCTACCTTAACCAATGGCTTTTCAAAATAACAAATGCAGTGTAGCGCTGACACTTGACTAAGTGTGCGCTATACGTATGTACATTTAGTTTTCCAGAACTGTAACAGAGTTCTGGGGGTTAATTGTGCAGGTTTTTACTTTGGCGTCAGTCTGGCTGGGCTGTACTGAAGTTCTGCCTGGTCATAGGTGCAGTGAGGCACCTGTGACAGGCTGAGAACCAGGCCTGGTTGGACGTGTTAGGTACCAATCTTTCCCAGAGCCAATCAGTGGGCGCGTCTGGCCCCGCTGTGTAGTCTGGGAAGGGGTATTTAAGAGGCTGAAGTCACGTGTTCATGGTTCGGCTGCTGCTTTGATTCCTGGTTCCGGTCCGGGCCAGCCCCGTGAGGGGTCCCGGGCCCAGGAGTGTCTGCTGTCCCCTCGAACATGGTCATCCTGACCAGCCCCAGAGGCCCTCATGGTCTGGGGTGGGGATCCGTCCGTTCCAGAGCCTCGGAACTGGCTAGTTCGAGGCCCAGTAACTGAAGGAGAATTCGGAGGTGTCTCGGTGTGCTCTCGGTATTGGAGGGACACGGCAACTCGTACAAGTGACCAGGGGAGGACTCTTCGGAGGAGGGCCAAGGAGCTGGCTGCTCGGTAAGGCCCTTGGAGCTGAGTTGTATGGACACTAGTGAATCCACATTTCTCACAGTATCGCCAAGCAGGCTTCCTATTTGTCTTCAGTTACAATCTAGTCTGTGGCAGAGACTTTGCAACGTTTCCAGATCACATGTTGGCTGCTAAATCTATGGTTAGAGGTTTATCCAGCAGTGAAGCGCCCAGTTGTGAGTGGCTACTCTCTGGGCTAAATAAGAGACATTCAGTGGATGTCAGCAGTTCAAAGTGCCTGAGTTTTATCACCCGTGCCCTCTATTCCCACCTGAGACTGTGTTACTGTTGGATGTTACCCCTGCAAAATAAAAATCCTCAAAAGGACTTTTGTGTGTCCGCTTCTGAAGTTACTGAGTACTAACCCTGGGAACCCCTAGACAACGAAAGGAGGAGGTAATTGGTAAGCCCAGAAAATTCAAGGTCGCCCCTAGGGGTTATGGCCACTACATGCAGTAATCTGGATAAAAAGTTTAGTGCAGCATAACACTTTTGGCAGTAACATAGTAAATTTTGTATAGCGATGAACACCTCAGACCAAAACGAGGGACAACTAAAGCTGAATGAGGGACAGAGGGATTTGGTCCCAAAAGAGGGACAACTGGGCACTATGCCAAACACTGCCAGACCTCCGATGTATCTCTCCAGTTCACAATAGAGAAAATGAAGTCACTAATAAGTATATCAGCATATCAGTCAATTCACATTTTATGGTAACTGTACCATAAACTGAAGCCCAGGCCTAGAAAACCACTTATTTGTAGACAGAACAGTTCCTATTTTATTTAGAAGGTCTAAGATTTTGAATCCACCTAAATAATTCCCTTCCAGGAGAACAAGGATATCCAGTACAGCTCACAATTGTAAATAGAGAAAATGATCAGCCCACTAGTCCAAATACCTTTCCCATATACCCTGCAAGAGAAATTGAATTTTAACCGCTTAAGGACCGCCTCCTGTACATTTACGTCAGCAGAATGGCATGGCTGGGCATATCAACGTACAGGTACGTTGCCCTTTAAGAGCCCAGCCCTGGGTCGCTCGCGACCCGGTCCTGAGCTCCGTGACCAGCGGACCCGATCGCCGCTGGTGTCCCGCGATCAGGTCACAGAGCTGAAGAACGGGGAGAGGTATGTGTAAACAAACCTCTCCCCGTGCTTCCTACACTGCCTGTTCCCTGTCATCGGGAAAGCCGATCAGTGACGTCAGACGTAAAGCCACGCCCCCTACTGTAAAAAAACACACACACACAGACTTAACCCCTCCTCGCCCCCTAGTGGTTAACTCCTTCACTGCCACTGTCATTTACATAGGAATCAGTGCATTTAAATAGCACTGATTTCTGTATAAATGACAATGGTCCCAAAAATGTGTCAAAAATGTCCGATGTGTCCGCCATAATGTCGCAGTCACAATAAAAATCGCTGCTCGCCGCCATTACTAGTAAAAAAAAAAATATTAATAAAAATGCTATAAAACTATCCCCAATTTTGTAAACGCTATAACTTTTGCGCAAACCAATCAATAATCGCTAATTGAGATTTTTTTAACCAAAAATACGCAGAGGAATACGTATCGGCCTAAACTGAGGAAAAAAAAAATTTTTATATATTTTTTGGGGATATTTATTATAGCAAAAAGTAAAAAAATATTGCATTTTTTTCAAAATTGTCGCTCTATTTTTGTTTATAGCGCAAAAAATAAAAACCACAGAGGCGATCAAATGCCACCAAAAGAAAGCTCTATTTGTGGGAAAAAAGGACGCCAATTTTGTTTGGGAGCCACGTCGCACGACCGTGCAATTGTCAGTTAAAGCGACGCAGTGCCGAAATCGCAAAAAGGGGCCTGGTCATTTGAATGCAAATTGGTCCGGGGCTTAAGTGGTTAACAGGAGGATAATAAAATCCTCCTCACCAGAAAACAAATGAATGTCGACTATTATGAATATAATTGTCCATACTATTCATTTTATTTTTTAATTATTATTATTTATTTTATTGTTTGTTATTATTATTATTATAACAGGTGGGGGACATATGTAATAAATGCAAAGAGCAGGATGGACATAAAGAGCAGTGCACCCATCTACATTCTGATGCATTCTCTTTTTAGCAGCTGCAAATCCTGCACCATCAACATCTTTTAGGGACAGATTTAAAATTATGATTGTGATAAAGGAGAGCCATTTAAATGCGACAGAAAAAGAAAGGAAAGCCTTGTGAATAGTTAAATTTGCTGAATCAGCTCTATTGGGCAATGCGAATGGCCTAAGGCATGAAATAACTGCCTATCCTTGTCTTGCTGATCCAATTCTGCAAACACTTTTGTCCAGTAAGTTATCCACTTACTTAAACTAACCAGACTGAACTTAGTAGGAAAGCACATCTAAAGTATTTATATATATATTTATTTACCTCATGGGGGGGGGGGGGGGGGGGGGGGGGGGGGGGACACCTCCAATATACCTCATGGGGGGGGGACACCTGCAATATACCTCATGGGTGAGCACACCTTCAATATACCTCATAGGGGAGGACACCTCCAATATACCTCATGGAGGAGGACACCTCCAATATACCTCATGGGGGAGGACACCTCCAATATTCCTTAATGGGCGAGGACACCTTCAATATACCTCATAGGGGAGGACACCTCCAATATACCTCATAGGGGAGGACACCTCCAATATACCTCATGGGGGAGGACACCTCCAATATACCTCATAGGGGAGGACACCTCCAATATACCTCATGGGGGAGGACACCTCCAATATACCTCATGGGGGAGGACACCTCCAATATACCTCATGGGGGAGGACACCTCCAATATACCTCATGGGGGAGGACACCTCCAATATACCTCATGGGGGAGGACACCTCCAATATACCTCATGGGGGAGGACACCTCCAATATACCTCATGGGGGAGGACACCTCCAATATACCTCATGGGGGAGGACACCTCCAATATACCTCATGGGGGAGGACACCTCCAATATACCTCATGGGGGAGGACACCTCCAATATACCTCATAGGGGAGGACACCTCCAATATACCCCATGGAGGAGGACACCTCCAATATACCTCATAGGGGAGGACACCTCCAATATACCTCATAGGGGAGGACACCTCCAATATACCTCATGGAGGAGGACACCTCCAATATACCCCATAGGGGAGGACACCTCCAATATACCTCATGGGGAAGGACACCTCCAATATTCCTTAATGGGTGAGGACACCTTTAATATACCTCATGGGGGAGGACACCTCCAATATACCTCATGGGGGAGGACACCTCCAATATACCTCATGGGGGAGGACACCTCCAATATACCTCATGGGGGGAGGACACCTCCAATATACCTCATAGGGGAGGACACCTCCAATATACCTCATGGGGGGAGGACACCTCCAATATACCTCATGGGGGAGGACACCTCCAATATACCTCATGGGGGAGGACACCTCCAATATACCTCATGGGGGAGGACACCTCCAATATACCTCATAGGGGAGGACACCTCCAATATACCTCATAGGGGAGGACACCTCCAATATACCTCATGGGGGAGGACACCTCCAATATACCTCATGGGGAGGACACCTCCAATATACCTCATGGGGAGGACACCTCCAATATACCTCATGGAGGAGGACACCTCCAATATACCTCATGGAGGAGGACACCTCCAATATACCTCATGGGGAGGACACCTCCAATATACCTCATAGGGGAGGACACCTCCAATATACCTCATGGGGAGGACACCTCCAATATACCTCATAGGGGAGGACACCTCCAATATACCTCATGGGGGAGGACACCTCCAATATACCTCATAGGGGAGGACACCTCCAATATACCTCATGGAGGAGAACACCTCCAATATACCTCATGGGGGAGGACACCTCCAATATACCTCATGGGGGAGGACACCTCCAATATACCTCATGGGGGGAGGACACCTCCAATATACCTCATGGGGGGAGGACACCTCCAATATACCTCATGGGGGAGGACACCTCCAATATACCTCATGGGGGAGGACACCTCCAATATACCTCATGGGGAAGGACACCTCCAATATACCTCATGGGGGAGGACACCTCCAATATACCTCATGGGGGAGGACACCTCCAATATACCTCATGGAGGAGGACACCTCCAATATACCTCATGGGGAGGACACCTCCAATATACCTCATGGGGGAGGACACCTCCAATATTCCTTAATGGGTGAGCACACCTTTAATATACCTCATAGGGGAGGACACCTCCGATATACCTCATGGGGAGGAGGACACCTCCGATATACCTCATGGGGGAGGACACCTCCGCTATACCTCATGGGTGAGGACACCTCCGCTATACCTCATGGGTGAGGACACCTCCGCTATACCTCATGGGTGAGGACACCTCCGCTATACCTCATGGGTGAGGACACCTCCGATATACCTCATGGAGGAGGACACCTCCAATATACCTCATGTGGGAGGACACCTCCAATATGCCTCATGGGGAGGATACCTCCAATATACCTCATAGGGGAGCACACCTCCAATATACCTCCAATATACCTCATGGAGGAGGACGCCTCCAATATACCTCATGGAGGAGGACGCCTCCAATATACCTCATGGAGGAGGACGCCTCCAATATACCTCATGGAGGAGGACGCCTCCAATATACCTCATGGGTGAGGACGCCTCCAATATACCTCATGGAGGAGGACGCCTCCAATATACCTCATGGGGGAGGACGCCTCCAATATACCTCATGGGGGAGGACGCCTCCAATATACCTCATGGAGGAGGACACCTCCAATATACCTCATGGAGGAGGACACCTCCAATATACCTCATGGAGGAGGACACCTCCAATATACCTCATAGGTGAGGACACCTCCAATATACCTCATAGGTGAGGACACCTCCAATATACCTCATGGAGGAGGACACCTCCAATATACCTCATGGAGGAGGACACCTCCAATGTACCTCATGGGGAGGACACCTCCAATGTACCTCATGGAGGAGGACACCTCCAATGTACCTCATGGAGGAGGACACCTCCAATGTACCTCATGGGTGAGGACACCTCCAATGTACCTCATGGAGGAGGACACCTCCAATGTACCTCATGGAGGAGGACGCCTCCAATGTACCTCATGGAGGAGGACGCCTCCAATGTACCTCATGGAGGAGGACGCCTCCAATGTACCTCATGGAGGAGGACGCCTCCAATGTACCTCATGGAGGAGGACGCCTCCAATGTACCTCATGGAGGAGGACGCCTCCAATGTACCTCATGGAGGAGGACGCCTCCAATGTACCTCATGGGGGAGGACGCCTCCAATATACCTCATAGGGGAGCACGCCTCCAATATACCTCATGGAGGAGGACGCCTCCAATATACCTCATGGAGGAGGACGCCTCCAATATACCTCATGGGTGAGGACGCCTCCAATATACCTCATGGAGGAGGACGCCTCCAATATACCTCATGGAGGAGGACGCCTCCAATATACCTCATGGGGGAGGACACCTCCAATATACCTCATGGGGGAGGACACCTCCAATATACCTCATGGAGGAGGACACCTCCAATATACCTCATGGAGGAGGACACCTCCAATATACCTCATGGAGGAGGACACCTCCAATATACCTCATGGAGGAGGACACCTCCAATATACCTCATGGAGGAGGACACCTCCAATATACCTCATGGGGAGGACACCTCCAATATACCTCATGGAGGAGGACACCTCCAATATACCTCATGGGGAGGACACCTCCAATATACCTCATGGGGGAGGACACCTCCAATATACCTCATGGGGGAGGACACCTCCAATATATCTCATGGGGAAGGACACCTCCAATGTACCTCATAGGGGAGGACACCTCCAATATACCTCATGGAGGAGGACACCTCCAATATACCTCATGAAGGAGGACACCTCCAATATACCTCATGGGGGAGGACACCTCCAATATATCTCATGGAGGAGGACA
This sequence comes from Lithobates sylvaticus, assembly GCA_028564925.1. Classification (NCBI taxonomy): domain Eukaryota; kingdom Metazoa; phylum Chordata; class Amphibia; order Anura; family Ranidae; genus Lithobates; species Lithobates sylvaticus. The sequence goes on from CM053037.1 coordinate 180,403,173, forward strand.
CCTCCAATATACCTCATAGGGGAGGACACCTCCAATATACCTCATAGGGGAGGACGCCTCCAATATACCTCATGGAGGAGGACGCCTCCAATATACCTCATGGGTGAGGACGCCTCCAATATACCTCATGGAGGAGGACACCTCCAATATACCTCATGGAGAAGGACACCTCCAATATACCTCATGGGGGAGGACACCTCCAATATATCTCATGGAGGAGGACACCTCCAATATACCTCATAGGGGAGGACACCTCCAATATACCTCATAGGGGAGGACAACTCCATATGCAGAAGAACAGATTGATTCCATAGCAGTAGCGAAATTACATGACACGTTGAATGCAATTTGTGACCCAATAGCAATATAAACATAGCTTCTAAAAACCTTTTCAGAACTCCTTACCAAAAACGAGAATTGTATGCTGTCATTGTGTCTCAAACTCCTACTGACAGTTTTGATGAGAGTGTGGAAACAACCACCTTGCTACATGTCATATAAAGGCAAAAAGAGTTCTGCAGAATCCTCAAAGGAGAAGCAAGTGTGACGGACTGGGGTCTATATGGTCACAAAACAGACACCCCAAAGCAAAGTACATATTCATTTTTTTTATTTTTTTTATTTCTAAGCAAAGAAATACCTTCCTGCTATTTTAGCAATAACCAGTAGATGGCAGGGAAGGTACACAAACAGTGTCTATATAAGGCCACACACACCATGTGACTGGAATGAAATTATTCCAGCCATAAAGTTCAGTGGTCTTATTTCATACTGTTTGTGTGATTATTTGCAGGTATGTACTCTAAATCGTTCCTAATCTGTATTAAGTTATGATAGTAGGATTCCTAAACATCTTGAGCAGATGCAGGGGAAGTTTTAGCAGATTTGATGCTATAGTTTTGCTGTAATTTGAAGTTTAGAACAGCATGTGTGAGAAACAGTGGAAAGGGAACAAAAACATGCGAATACTGCATTAGTCAGAACAAATGTCTAAAATGTATATTATAAGCTCTTGACTGCTCTACATAGGTATATTTAAACCTGATTTATGCAAGTTCAATAAAGTTAGAAAAGCACATGTTGAAAAGCTAATATTAAACTGTTAACAACCGGCCCATAGCCGAAAAACGGCTACAGGGCGGTTTGTTAACTCTGGGAGGGCGTACAATGACGTCCTCCCAGAATTCCGCTCTCGCGCGCCCCCTGGGGCACGCATCCGAGAACTTCTGTGACCGCCGGGTCCAGAGGACACATAACATGTACATGGCAAACTAGTCTGCGATGAGGTCCCCTGATGAAGTCACGTCACGTGACGCCACGCGTAGGGACACGGAGAGGCATCCATACCTATAGAGTAAACGAGCACGGCGCTCGTGGGAGATAAGCACAATTTCTCTATATTTTTTTGTGAGTAATACTGTGAGTTTATACTTTTTACCTGCAATGCTTTAATAAACGGTGTACCAAGCTATTGTTAAACAATACTACACTATACGGCTCCCCCTTCATTTATTTCTTACCTACCACTCCGGCAACGGCTGTGAGAGATAAGGCTAGACACATCAGGAGCCAGGGACAAGGAATAAGGAAATACATAACCAACCCCCCCCCCCCCCCCCCCCCCCCCCCCCCCCCCCCCCCCCAACCCCCCCCCCCCCCCCCCCCCCCCCAGACAGACCAGCACGTTAGAGGAAGAAGACAGCAGACCCCATATCACCATTTCTATGTGGTTAACCCTTTACCGCAAGGTAAGGGTCCATTGCTTACCATAGGGTGCCCCACACGAAGAGGAACGACCCTCACTATTTTATGACACTTCACTGCACGAATATCACCCTTGTCTAAGGATCACACCACCAACCCAACCAGGAGATATTATAATCACAATCATTTACTGCTGAGGACTATTTTGCAACACGGACCCATATGCATGCAGCCTAGTCTGTTATTGATTTTGGTCACGTTCATTTCAATATGACTATTTGTTTCTAGTCGCGCTCTTTGTAGCAGGATATCTCTGTGCAATTTATGTTTGCATTTTCTACTGTCTAAATCGCATTCAGCGATTTTCTGGCAACTTTGTTTTCTGCATATATATATATATATATATATATATATATATTTTATTTTTATTTTTTTCTAGTCTCGCAGACTAGTTTCATTTTTCCTCCACGTTCTGCACTTTTGTTTCTAGTGTGCATACTTACCGTTATTTATGGCAGTGCATTTTTATCCTTTGCACATATTTCTGTTCACCTAGTATCATTAACTGCCATTATCCTCACCTTATTGTCTAGTCAGTGTAATTTATATACCTGCACTAGCACATCACGGTTATATACCAATCATCTGCACTTTATATTTTTATATTCTTACCATATGCTCACTCAATATATAATTTTATATACATATTTTATTATTTATGACCGATATTAAAGCGGTTCTGCACTGTCTGTATTTTTTTTTTTTTTTGTGTGCAATGCAATGGATTGCAAGATGTTATGCAAGTACTCACATGTTCAAAATCACCAAGTCATTGCTGCCGTTTTTTTTCTTTTAAAATAATTCAGGAACATTCTTCCTGCTGGGTGCCATCTTGCCTGTGGGCATGTGAAACCCCACAGGCACTTCAGATGGCCCAGCATGCACCGCCGTTACTGCGCCGATCTCGCGCGTACGCAGTAACGGCGAAGTGCAGCTCACGTTCTCCGAAATCTCGCGAGATGTCGGCACATCTGCCGACATCTTGCGAGATTTCGGAAGATGTGGCCGACATCTCGCGAGATTTCGGGAGATGTGGCCGACATCTCGCGAGATTTCGGAAGATGTGGCCGAAATCTCGCGAGATTTTGGAAGATGCGCGCACTGACTCCTGGGATCAATGACACCAGATCCCAGGAGACAGTGCGGCCTGACGACGATCGACGCAGAGACCCCGCCCACCGCCGCAGAGACAGAGGACAGGAAGTCAGCGATTATCAAGGTAAGTGAAAAAAAAAAAAAAAAAAACACATTTCATTTAGTACTCTTTGCCTGATTTGGAAGGCAAAGAGATTTACTAAATGAAATGTGTGCAGAACCGCTTTAATGATGTTTTATTAGCCATTATATGTATGTGTTATTAGTTATTTTAACCCCCTTTGCACTTTACATATTTATTATATATATTTATTCATCAGCAATTATTATTATTATCATATTTATTGATCACATTACATTCCATCTACTACAAAGGAATCATCTGTCTCTATCTATAGAGCTTGGATTTAACAGATAGACCAGTCACCACTACTGTCTGACTATTGTTTATATTAGGGGTTTACGTCTCTAACCCGATACTGCCACCTTGTGGTAGATTTAGTAGCTCCCCCTGGGGAACAGCGCAGCATCATCCCCACTTTTCTAAACCAGTGACATAGATAATCAGTGGCGTACTAAGTGGGGGGTGCCACATACTGGGGGGGGGGGGGGGTGGTGTCAGGCCAGCGCCCTCCCCCTCCGCAAATGGAGAGGAGACATCGCCGCGGGTTAGGCAGCGGCACCGCGCAGTGACAGACCACACAGGGAAAGCCTGAGGCAGTGGCTTTGCAGTGCACAGATCCCCCTAATAATACAGGCCCCCCCTACAGTCCCATAATGTACCTCAGAACACACACGGAGAGCCCGAGGCAGTGGCTTTACAGGGGGGGGTGCGAGACGCACCCGAGTGTCACCTGTCGGCCCAGTGACCTGGGACCCGGCGCAACGATCCCCTTCTCTGCTATTATTTATATACTGTATATAAGAACACATTTTGCATATTGCACTTTATTTATATACCATTTTTTGAATGTACTATATATCCCTCAGGGGATACTTTGTATTTAGCGCTGCATTTGATTTGCTTTTGATTTTAGTCAAATGTAAAGGGGAACTCTGTGGACTCTAATGTAAAGGGGAACTCTTGTGATTAACTTCATATGATTAGAAATGTTATTTAATTGCAATATATATGTATAGTTTATACTATTGAAAAATAAAAAATTGCTGTGCGCCGCTAAAGTGTTCGGGTTTGACTTGAAGAAAAAGTGGCAACCATAGGCAGGGACCACGACTCAGTCGACAGAGCTATCTGTCAGGGTGCCGCTGCTGTCTACAGGATCGTATTCTGAGCCTGAACTTGACAGATGAGTGCAGGGACGGACTGACCATTCGGTGATTCGGTGGCTGCCCGAGGGCCCAGTGCAGGGGGGGGGCCCGGGCCGGCTCAGTCCGCCCCTGGAGGTGCCAGTCCTGGGGCCGCTTTTGTCTCTGTCGGCAGCGTCAGCAAACAGCAGCAGCGGCCGCCACACTTTGCAATGCAGCCTGTGTGTGTGTGCCTCCTCTTCTGGCAGCGCCGCCCACTGATATGCCTGTCTGCCTGAGTCTAGTTGCATTCGGCCCGTGCGGCGTCAGCACCGCTGATTTCTCCTGCCTTCCATTCGGCCCGCCCACTGCACGCGGAGAATAGGAGAAGTGGACTGCCGCCCATGGATCTGAAGAATTAAGGTATTTTCTCTCTCTCATAAATTGCCACCACTGTGCCCATTAAATGCAGCCACTGTGCCATCAAACGCAGCCACGGTGCCCATAAATTGCCACCAATGTGCCCATCAAACGCAGCCACTGTGCCCTCAAACGCAGCCACTGTGCCCATAAATTGCCACCACTGTGCCATCAAACGCAGCCACTGTGCTATCAAACGCAGCCACTGTGCCCATAAATTGCCACCACTGTGCCCATTAAATGCAGCCACTGTGCCATCAAACGCAGCCATGGTGCCCATAAATTGCCACCACTGTGCCCATCAAAAGCAGCCACTGTGCCATCAAACGCAGCCACTGTACCATCAAATGCAGCCACTATGCTCATCAATCGCAGCCACTGTGCCCTCAAGGGCAGCCACTGTGCCAAACACAGCCTCTGTGCCCATAAATTGCCACCACTGTGCCCATTAAATGCAGCCACTGTGCCATCAAACGCAGCCACGGTGCCCATAAATTGTCACCACTGTGCCCATCAAATGCAGCCACTGTGCCCATAAATTGCCACTACTGTGCCCATTAAACGCTGCCACTGTGCCATCAAATGCTGCCGGTGTGCCATCAAATGCTGCCACTGTGCCCATCAAACGCAGCCATTGTGCCCATCAAACGCAGCCACTGTACCCATAAATTGCCACCACTGTGCCCATCAAACACAGCCACTGTGCCAAACGCAGCCATTGTGCCCATCAAACGCAGCCACTGTACCATCAAACACAGCCACTGTACCCATAAATTGCTACCACTGTGCCCATCAAACGCAGCCACTGTGCCATCAAACGCAGCCACCGTACCCATAAATTGCCACCACTTTGCCCATCAAACGCAGCCACTGTGCCCATAGATTGCCACCACTGTGCCCATCAAACGCAGCCACTGTGCCCTCTGAAATTGCTGCCAAACTCGCACTGACATGCTGGTATGAAATCGTGCAAGATTAGCTGAACTTGCACGATTTAATTTTCTCTGTCAGTGTGAACCTGGGCTAAGTGAGTTTATTCCCTATATATATATATATGTGGTCAGAGGGAAGAATGTCCCTTACATTGGTGGTCAGTGGGAAGAATGTCCCTTACATTGGTGGTCAGTGGGAAGAATGTCCCTTACATTGGTGGTCAGTAAGAAGAATGTTCCTTACATTGGTGATCAGTGGGAAGAATGTTCCTTACATTGGTGGTCAGTGAGAAGAATGTTCCTTACATTGGTTGTCAGTGAGAAGAATGTTCCTTTTATTGGTGGTCAGTGGGAAGAATGTTCCTTACATTGGTGGTCAGTGAGAAGAATGTCCCTTTTATTGGTGATCAGTGGGAAGAATGTTCCTTATATTGGTGATCAGTGGGAAGAATGTTCCTTACATTGGTGGTCAGTGAGAAGAATGTTCCTTACATTGGTGGTCAGTGGGAAGAATGTTCCTTACATTGGTGATCAGTGGGAAGAATGTTCATTTTATTGGTGGTCAGTGGGAAGAATGTTCCTTACATTGGTGATCAGTGGGAAGAATGTTCATTTTATTGGTGGTCAGTGGGAAGAATGTTCCTTACATTGGTGATCAGTGGGAAGAATGTTCCTTACATTGGTGATCAGTGGGAAGAATGTTCATTTTATTGGTGGTCAGTGGGAAGAATGTTCCTTACATTGGTGATCAGTGGGAAGAATGTTCCTTACATTGGTGATCAGTGGGAAGAATGCTCCTTACATTGGTGATCAGTGGGAAGAATGTTCCTTACATTGGTGATCAGTGGGAAGAATGTTCCTTACATTGGTGATCAGTGGGAAGAATGTTCATTTTATTGGTGGTCAGTGGGAAGAATGTTCCTTACATTGGTGATCAGTGGGAAGAATGTTCCTTACATTGGTGATCAGTGGGAAGAATGTTCCTTACAGTGGTGATCAGTGGGAAGAATGTTCCTTACATTGGTGATCAGTGGGAAGAATGTTCATTTTATTGGTGGTCAGTGGGAAGAATGTTCCTTACATTGGTGATCAGTGGGAAGAATGTTCCTTACATTGGTGATCAGTGGGAAGAATGTTCATTTTATTGGTGGTCAGTGGGAAGAATGTTCCTTACATTGGTGATCAGTGGGAAGAATGTTCATTTTATTGGTGGTCAGTGGGAAGAATGTTCCTTACATTGGTGATCAGTGGGAAGAATGTTCCTTACATTGGTGATCAGTGGGAAGAATGTTCATTTTATTGGTGGTCAGTGGGAAGAATGTTCCTTACATTGGTGATCAGTGGGAAGAATGTTCCTTACATTGGTGATCAGTGGGAAGAATGCTCCTTACATTGGTGATCAGTGGGAAGAATGTTCCTTACATTGGTGATCAGTGGGAAGAATGTTCCTTACATTGGTGATCAGTGGGAAGAATGTTCATTTTATTGGTGGTCAGTGGGAAGAATGTTCCTTACATTGGTGATCAGTGGGAAGAATGTTCCTTACATTGGTGATCAGTGGGAAGAATGTTCCTTACAGTGGTGATCAGTGGGAAGAATGTTCCTTACATTGGTGATCAGTGGGAAGAATGTTCATTTTATTGGTGGTCAGTGGGAAGAATGTTCCTTACATTGGTGATCAGTGGGAAGAATGTTCCTTACATTGGTGATCAGTGGGAAGAATGTTCCTTACAGTGGTGATCAGTGGGAAGAATGTTCCTTACATTGATGGTCAGTGAGAAGAATGTTCATTACATGGACGGGGACACATGATCTCCTTTTGCCCGGGGGCCCCATGAGCTGTCAGTCCGCCCCTGGATGAGTGACTTCCTCTTCACTATCTGTCATGCTCAGAAACGTGTAGGCCTCTTCACTACTGTACCTTTGATTTAACATTTTGGTCTCTAAATTTACTGGTACAGTAGTGAGACTCACAGGAAAAAAAGCACCTGTCTGCCGGAGGGCTTTCACACTGGAGCGGTGCGCTAGCAGGACGCCAAAAAAAGTCCTAGCAGCATCTTTGGAGCGGGATAGGAGCGGTATATTCACCGCTCCTATACCGCTCCTTCCCATTGATTTGAATGGGACACCGCGGCAATACCGCCGCAAAGCACCACTACGGCGGCGCTCTGCGGGGGATTTTAACCCTTTTCCGGCCGCTTGCGGGGGGTAAAACCGCACCGCGAGCGGCCGAAATTTCGCGGGCAAAACAACGGTAAAGCAGTACTGAATATAGCGCTGCTTTACCGTCACCGCGGCTCCCCGCCCCAGTGTGAAAGGGGCCTAACTAAAGTTGAATAATGCCCTTGCTATAGGTGTAGGCCATATCCCTTTCATGACTACGCCTATTTCTGACATTTGGTGTTTACAAGTTAAAATCCGTATTTTTTGCTAGAAAAATTACTTAGAACCCCCAAACATTATATATATATATTTTTTAGCAGAGAATCTAGAGATTAAAATGGCGATTGTTGCAATATTTTATGTGACACGGTATTTGTGCAGCGGTGTTTTAAGCGCAACTTTTTGGGAAAAAGATACATTCATGAATTTAAAAAAAAAACGAAACAGTAAAGTTAGCCCAATTTTTTTTTGTATAATATAAAAGATGATGTTACGCCGAGTAAATAGAAACCACATATGTCACGCTTTATATTTGCACGCACTCGTGGAATGGCGACAAACTACAGTACCTAAAAATCTCCATAGGCGACACTTTAAAAATGTTTTACGGTTACCAGGTTAGAGTAATGCCCCGTACACACAGTCGGAATTTCCGACGTAAAATGTCCTATCGGACCGTGTTGTCGGAAAATCCGACCGTGTGTGGGCGTCATCGGTCTTTTTACGTCGGAACAAATTTGAGATCCTGCTCTCAAATTTTCCGACAACAAAGTCCGATCGGACTTTTTCCGATCGTGTGTAGCGAATTCCGACGGACAAGGTGCCACGCATGCTCAGATCAAATTATAAGACCAAAGCTATTGGCTACTAGCCTCTACGTAGTTCCGTCGTACGCAACGAACGTCACCACGTTCAGAATGATCGGATTTTCCGACAACTTTGTCCGACCGTGTGTATGCAACACCAGTGTCGGAAAAAATCCGACGGATTTTGTGGTCGGAATTTCCGACCGTGTGTATGGGGCATTACAGAGGAGGTCTATTGCTAGAATTATTGCTCTCACTCTGACAATCGCGGGGATACCTCACGTGTGTAATTTGAACACCGTTTACATATGCGGGTGCGCAGGGGCGGGCTGGGCCGGGGGGCAGGGATGCAATTGCCCCCCGGGCCGCTCTGATGTGCTGTACAATCTGGCCTCTGTGTCACAAGCTCACAACTGCGCATGTGCAGTTTCTGAGCTGGCCGAGTGCAGCAGCTCCATCCAGCAATGTGTTCTGTAACACAGACTTTTAGCCCAGTGACAGAGCGCAGCCCAGTAAAGCCCCTCCCTCCTCCACATGATTGGTAGATCTGCTCTTTCCCCGCCCACACTGGAGGCAGCCTGTCTGTGAAGAGGATGTGTGGTCGGGGAAGTAAAAAACCAAGCTGTCGGCTGGAATGCAGTGAATGCCAATGTAAGTGAGCTTCTCATCCCTCCCTGCTCTCTCTCTCACCCAAATCCCTGGAATCCAGTGAATGCCAATGTAAGTGAGCTTCTCATCCCTCCCTGCTCTCTCTCTCACCCAAATCCCTCTCTGCAGCTAAAGAGTTTTCTTTCTGGCAGGCTGTGACAGTACCTCGCCCTCCTAGGTGGTATGAACAGGTCACACTGACACTGGTATGCTGCAGAGCTGGCAGTCTTCCTGCATGTTACCCCCGGCTGCCCCCATAGACCTCTATTAAGTTGCACATTTTTACTGCATGTTTTGAAAGTGCACAAAAAACAAAGTCCTGCATCTTTGGTGCACTGTTAGAAAATGTGCAACTTAAAAGATATCTGGGGGACTGCGGCTAAAGAAAACCGCCAGTACACCAGCCAAACACAGCACACCAGTGTGAGCCCCAGGGCTATTCACTTGTCACAGGCACTGCCACTCCTGAAAAGTGATTCATGCTTGGGTCACTTTTCTGAGGCATTTGTCAGGCAGTGAGGAGGTATCATCACATTTCCTCCCTGCCTGTTTTAACCTTCTAAATGCCAATCCCTCTAGCTAATGGCACGCTTCACTTTGAACGCACCTTATTTCCATTACTCTCTGTGCAGGCAGTGTGAAGCGGTCTCTTTCTGTGCAGGCAGTGTGAAGCGGTCTCTTTATCTCTCTCTGTGCAGGCAGTGTCGAGTGGTCTCTCTCTGTGCAGGCAGTGTCAAGCGGTCTCTCTCTCTGTGCAGGCAGTGTCAAGCGGTCTCTTTCTGTGCAGGCAGTGTCAAGCGGTCTCTTTATCTCTCTGTGCAGGCAGTGTCGAGTGGTCTCTCTCTCTGTGCAGGCAGTGTCAAGTGGTCTCTTTATCTCTCTCTGTGCAGGCAGTGTCGAGTGGTCTCTCTCTCTCTCTCTCTCTCTCTCTGTGCAGGCAGTGTGAAGCGGTCTCTTTATCTCTCTCGGTGCAGGCAGTGTCAATCGGTCTCTCTCTGTGCAGGCAGTGTCAAGCGGTCTCTTTCTCTCTGTGCAGGCAGTGTCAAGTGGTCTCTCTCTTTCTGTGCAGGCAGTGTCAAGTGGTCTCTCTCTTTCTGTGAAGGCAGTGTCAAGTGGTCTCTCTCTCTCTGTGCAGGCAGTGTGAAGCGGTCTCTTTATCTCTCTCTGTGTGCAGGCAGTGTCAAGTGGTCTCTCTCTGTGCAGGCAGTGTGAAGCAGTCTCTTTATCTCTCTCTGTGCAGGCAGTGTCAAGTGGTCTCTCTCTCTGTGCAGGCAGTGTGAAGCGGTCTCTTTATCTCTCTCTGTGTGGGCAGTGTCAAGCGGTCTCTTTCTCTCTGTGCAGGCAGTGTCAAGCGGTCTCTTTCTCTCTGTGCAGGCAGTGTCAAGCGGTCTCTCTCTCTGTGCAGGCAGTGTCAAGCTGTCTCTTTCTGTGCAGGCAGTGTCAAGCGGTCTCTTTCTCTCTCTGCAGGCAGTGTCAAGTGGTCTCTTTCTCTCTGTACAGGCAGTGTCAAGTGGTCTCTCTCTCTGTGCAGGCAGTGTGAAGTGGTCTCTCTCTGTGCAGGCAGTGTCAAGTGGTCTCTCTCTTTCTGTGCAGGCAGTGTCAAGTGGTCTCTCTCTTTCTGTGCAGGCAGTGTAAAGTGGTCTCTTTCTCTCTCTCTCTGCAGGCAGTGTGAAGTGGTCTCTTTCTCTCTCTCTGTAGGCAGTATGAAGTGGTCTCTCTCTCTGTGCAGGCAGTGTCAAGTGGTCTCTCTCTCTCTGTGCAGGCAGTGTCAAGTGGTCTCTCTCTCTCTCTCTCTCTCTCTCTCTCTCTCTCTCTCTCTCTCTGTGCAGGCAGTGTCAAGTGGTCTCTCTCTCTCTCTGTGTGCAGGCAGTGTGAAGCAGTCTCTTTATCTCTCTCTGTGCAGGCAGTGTCAAGTGGTCTCTCTCTCTGTGCAGGCAGTGTGAAGCGGTCTCGTTCTCTTTCTCTGTGCAGGCAGTGTGAAGTGGTCTCTCTCGCTCTGTGCAGGCAGTGTGAAGCGGTCTCTCTCGCTCTGTGCAGGCAGTGTGAAGCGGTCTCTCTCTGTGTAGGCAGTGTGAAGCGCTCTCTCCGGCTCTCTGTGCAGACAATGTGAAGTGGTCGCTCTCTCTCTGCGGCAATGTGGAGCAGTCTCCCTCCTTCTCTCTCTCTCTCTCTCTCTGTGCGGGCAATGTGGTGTAGATAGATGGTGAGCTGATTAGGTGGTTCAATGGGCCACTTGACTGGACTTGCCCCCCAGGCCTAAGGCTGCCAGCCCTCCCCTGCGGGTGCGACTTCCATATGCGTTTTCTTTGCTGTGCGAGCTCGCGGGGACGCTTTAAAAAAACATTTTTTTCTTATTTATTTATTTAATTTTATATAATTAAATTGTGTTTTTAACCGCTTCCCGACCGCCTCCTGTAGATATACGTCAACAGAATGGCACGGGCAGGCAAAAGCACGTACCTGTACGTCCCCTTTAATTTGCCTGCCCGGGGGGGGAGCTCCGTGACCACGGCCGCGGGACCAGCGGATCGGGTTACGGAGCTGAAGAACGGGGAGAGGTCTATGTAAACAAACCTCTCCCCGCGCTTCCTACACTGACTGTCAGTGATCGGCGGTTCCCTGTCATCGGGAACGCCGATCAATGACGTCAGACGTACAGCCACGCCCCCTACTGTAAAAAAAAAACACAACACGTCACACTGACTCCTCCCCGCCCCCTAGTGGTTAACCCCCTAACTACAACTGTCATTTACAAAAATGTGTCAAAAATGTCCGATGTGTCCGCCAAAATGTCGCAGTCACAATAAAAATCGCTGATCGCCGCCATTACTAATAAAAAAAAAAAATATTAATAAAAATGCTATAAAACGATCCCCTATTTTGTAATCGCTATAACTTTTGCGCAAACTAATCAATAATCGCTAATTGTGATTTTTTTTACCAAAAATATGTAGAAGAATACGTATCGGCCTAAACTGAGGAAAAAAAATGTTTTTTTTTATATATTTTTTGGGGATATTTATTATAGCAAAAAGTAAAAAATATTGCATTTTTTTCAAAATTGTCGCTCTATTTTTGTTTATAGCGCAAAAAATAAAAACCGCAGGGGCGATCAAATACCACCAAAAGAAAGCTCTGTTTGTGGGAAAAAAAGGACGCCAATTTTGTTTTGGAGCCACGTCGCATGACCGCGCAATTGTTAGTTAAAGCAACGCAGTGCCGAATTGCAAAAAGGGGCCTGGTCCTTTGGCTGCCAATTGGTCCGGGGCTGAAGTGGTTAAAAAAAAAAATGTGATCATTTTTATTGCTGTCACAAGGAATGTTAACATCCCTTGTGACAGTAATAGGTGGTGACAGGTACTCTTTATGGAGGGATCGGGGGGTCTAAAAGACCCCGCTGATCCCTCCTTTGCACTTGAAAGTATTCAGATCGCTGAAAACGGCGAATCTGAATACTGCATTTTTTTTTTTTTTTAAACCGGCGCCATTGGCAGCCGAGTAAACCGGAAGTGTCGTTGTGACGTCACTTCCGTGTTTACATTCAGGAGCCATTTCCGGCTTCGTTCCAGTCTGTCTCTAGGCGCCCGAAGTGGCGCGTCACGGATCGGAACTCCCGGTGGGACGGGAGGCCTGGTAAGAGCGGCGAGAGGCGGCGGGAGGGGGGGGATGTCCCCTCCCGCTCCCCCGGTATAACGGCCAAGCGGCTTTTAGCCACATGAGTTGTTATACCTGGAAAGCCGATCGACGGCTCTAAAAAGCGGTACTGGGATGATGCCTGCAGCCTAAAAATCTTTAGTCCTAGCTGCACAGTTGGTTTTACCCACTTCCCGCAAAATCAAGTACCTGTACGTCATTTTGCTGAAGAGGTTGTAGTGGGATGATAGTTAATAAATATATATATATATATATATATACAGGGCCGGATTAACATAGGGGCTGATGGAGCTGCAGCTCCAGGCCCCTGCCTTAACCACTTCAGCCCCGGACCAATTGGCAGCCAAAGGACCAGGCCCCTTTTTGCGATTCGGCACTGCGTCGCTTTAACTGACAATTGCGCGGTCGTGCAACGTGGCTCCCAAACAAAATTGGCATCCTTTTTTTCCCACAAATAGAGATTTCTTTTGGTGTTATTTGATCGCCCCTGCGGTTTTTATTTTTTGCGCTATAAACAAAAATAGAGCGACAATTTTGAAAACAATGCAATATTTTTTGCTTTTTGCTATAATAAATATCCCCAAAAAATATATAAAAAAACATATTTTTTTCCTCAGTTTAGGCCGATACGTATTCTTCTACATATTTTTGGTAAAAAAAATCGCAATTAGCGATTATTGATTGGTTTGCGCAAAAGTTATAGCGTTTACAATATAGGGGATAGTTTTATAGCATTTTTATTAATATTTTTTTTTTTACTAGTTATGGCGGCGATCAGCGATTTTTATTGTGACTGCGACATTATGGCGGACACATCGGACATTTTTGACACATTTTTGGGACCATTGTCATTTATACAGCAATCAATGCTATTTAAATGCATTGATTCCTGTATAAATGACAGTTGTAGTGAAAGAGTTAACCACTAGGGGGAGGGGAGGGGTTATGGGCTGTGACATGTGTGTGTTTTTTTACATTAGGGGGCGGGGCTGACGTCTGACGTCATTGATCGGCTTTCCCGATGACCGGGAACAGCCGATCAATGACGGGCAGAGTAGGAAGCGCAGGGAGAGGTTTGTTTACACAGACCTCTCCCCGTTCTTCAGCTCTGTGACCCGATCGCGGGACACCAGCGGCGATCGGGTCCGCTGGTCCCGCGGCCGGGGTCACGGAGCTCCCGACCGGGTCGCTGGCGGCGCGCGCGCGACCCACGGGCAGGCATTCAAAGGGCCACGTACAGGTACGTGATTTTGTCTGCCCGTGCCATTCTGCTGACGTATATATGCAGTGGGCGGTCGGGAAGCGGTTAAAATCGGCCCGCCCAGCCAGCAGTATAAGCCCGATTTTCTCCTGTCCATAAACTTCTATGGGACAGGAGAAGCTGCGTGTAAATGTAGGGGTGTTTGGCTGCATCTGTGTTGGCTCACTGTGGTTATTACAATATCACAGTGCACAGTCCCCCCTACACAAATGGGAGAGGCTGAGTCGGCTTTGCCTCTGTGAAGTCTGTGCAGTGAAGGAGCCGTGTGGGTGGGAAGTTATGAACAGAACACTGGCAGATAGAAGGTGGACAGGATATCTGAGTGATGAGCCTCCAGGGACCATCCACATGTGAGCTCAGTGACTGGACTCTTATCTCCCTTCCCTCGTTTTTTACTTTTTTTCTCCATCAGTAATTCTTATAACTGCAGCCAAAGTGTTTAGAATTGTGTCATCAGCCTGTGGTAGTGCTCGGTCCCTTGTGCTTTTAGGTGGGTTCACACTGGTTTGCTATGTTTTGGCCCATTGCTGGTGTATCCGCAGTTTTCCTGCGTTTTACCCACAGTCCTATTGATTTCTATTAGGTTGTGTGTTTTTTTCTGCATTTTCTGAAAGCGCACTAAAATTCCTACATGCATCTTATCTTTGGCGCACTGTCAGAAAATGCAGCAAAAACCTGCAACCTGATATATATCAATAGGACTGCAGCTAAAACTGCAGATACATAAGCAGTGCGGCCGACTGCAGCACACCAGTGTGAGCCCAAAGACTTTCACACACAACCCCCCTGTAGAACTTGGTCTGATCAATACTCCTGGCATATATACACACGGCCATACCATCCCAGCTCAGGATGGGTGGGGGCTCCAGGGATTTGATTGACTATGCAGGCCCTGTCCCTTCTATCCGTCTGGGCAGAGTGCTGCAGGGAGTGGCAGGCTGCTAGTGGCAAGTGGAACACTGTATCTGGTTACAGGCTGCTGGTGGCAAGTGGCACTCTGTATCTGGTGACAGGCTGCTGGTGGCACACTGTATCTGGTGGCATGCTGCTGGTGGCAAGTGGCACACTGTATCTGGTGGCATGCTGCTGGTGGCAAGTGGCACACTGTATCTGGTTGCATGCTGCTGGTGGCAACTGGCACACTGTATCTGGTGACAGGCTGCTGGTGGCAAGTGGCACACTGTATCTGGTGGCATGCTGCTGGTGGCAAGGGGCACACTGTATCTGGTGACAGGCTGCTGGTGGCAAGTGGCACACTGTATCTGGTTGCATGCTGCTGGTGGCAAGTGGCACACTGTGTCTGGTGGCATGCTGCTGATGGCAAGTGACACACTGTATCTGGTGGCATGCTGCTGATGGCAAGTGGCACACTGTATCTGGTGACATGCTGCTTGTGGCAAGTGGCACACTGTATCTGGTGGCTTGCTGCTGATGGCAAGGGGAACACTGTATCTGGTGGCAGGCTGCTGATGGCAAGTGGCACACTGTATCTGGTGGAAGGCTGCTTGTGGCAAGTGGCACACTGTATCTGGGGACAGGCTGCTAGTGGCAAGTGGCACACTGTGTCTAGTGGCAAGTGACACGCCGTATCTGGTGGCATGCTGCTGATGGCAAGTGACACACTGTATCTGGTGGCATGCTGCTGATGGCAAGTGGAACACTGTATCTGGTGACAGGCTGCTGGTGGCAAATGGCACACTATCTGGTGACATGCTGCTGATGGCAAGTGGCACACTGTATCTGGTGGCATGCTGCTGATGGCAAGTGGCACACTGTATCTGGTGGCATGCTGCTGATGGCAAGTGGCACACTGTATCTGGTGGCAGGCTGCTGATGGCAAGTGGCACACTGTATCTGGTGGCAGGCTGCTGGTGGCAAGTGGCACACTGTATCTGGTGACATGCTGCTTGTGGCCAGTGGCACGCTGTATCTGGTGGCAGGCTGCTTGTGGCAAGTGGCACACTATCTGGTGGCAAGTGGCACACTGTATCTGGCATGCTGGTTGTGGCAAGTGGCACACTGTATCTGGTGGCAGACTGCTGGTGGCAAGTGGCACACTGTATCTGGTGGCAAGTGGCACACCGTATCTGGTGGCAGGCTGCTGGTGGCAAGTGGCACACTGTATCTGGTAAAAGGCTGCTGGTGTAAGGCTGCTGGTGGCAAGTGGCACACTGTATCTGGTAGCTGATGGCAGGTGGCACACTGTATCTGGTGGCAGGCTATGGGTGGCATCTGGGATACTGCATCTGACGGCAGGCGATGGCAAGTGACACGCTGCATCTGGTGGCAGGTGACAAGCTCAGGTTCCCACTGATTCTGCATCATGGTGAGTTGAACTATTTCACTATATATTACAATGTAGTGATAGAAATAATGGAATTTGATCATCCTGACGCCATATCAAGCATAGTGTCAGGATGATTTTAAGTGCTAACACCAGCCATTTGCCCGAAAAATCACCCCCCGCCACCTATTTCCCCATGAACTCCGAGACTACACCCCCCTCATGTTTTTTTGGGAAGGGTTGATGTCCCTGAATGGCAGTTTGGAAATGTGGTCTCCTATGTTGCTGCTGGTGAGAGACTGCATAGCAGGTGGTATTGGGGGTGTTGCTGCTGCTCAAAGGCTGCACGGCTGATATTACTGGTGAGAGTATATTTATTTTTGTTTTAGCAAAAAATGTTTGCATTTTCATTTTGTTTCCATAAAAAGGCCCCCAAAATCCTCAGCACCAGGCCCATGATGCTCTTAATCTGGCCCTGTGTGTATATATATATATATATATATATATATAAAAAATATTTGGGGATTCTAAGTAATTTCCTAGCAAAAAATACTGATTGTACCTTATAAACAACAAATGTCAGAATTACGCCTGGTCTCCCTTACATGCATAGGCAGGTGAACTATCCTTTTAAATAGATACAGCAGAATTTGAATATTATTAGCTATACTGATATACAGATGGATCCTCCAGGACAACAGGCAAGGGGGAATTTAAAGCAAAATGTGTGATGGGTCTATATATATATATATATATATATAGTGTGTAATGGTCTACAGGAAATTGTACAATCAACAGAATCTCCTTCATCACACACTATACAATCTGATTGTACGGTCTCCTTTAGATCTGCCATCAATACACAGGAAAGATGATTTTGTCCTGTTGGTTTCAGTGGATCTAAAGCTGGCCATACACTATACAATCTGATTGTACAATTTGTATTAGATTTACCACAACTATATGTACCGCATTTATCGGCGTATAACACGCACTTTTTCCCCCTTAAAATCGGGGGAAAGTCGCGGGTGCGTGTTATACGCCGAAGCCCCCCCAAAAAAATGACAAAAATTGGCTGCGGCGCCGAAAAATGGTGACCGAACCAAGGCCGAAGCGCGGCCGAAAAAAGACCGAGCCGACTGTTCAGCTCCGCTCGTAGTCCCGCCTCCCTGCGCTTGCTCCCGAAGCGTCTGCAAGGCTGCAAATGACGCTGGCAAACTGCAAATGACACTGGGCAGGTTGCAAATGACGCTGGGCAGGTTGCAAATGATGCTGGGCAGGTTGCAAATGACGCTGGGCAAGCTACAAATGACGCTGGCAAGCTACAAATGACGCTGGGCAGGTTGCAAATGATGCTGGGCAGGTTGCAAATGACGCTGGGCAAGCTGCAAATGACGCTGGGCAGGTTGCAAATGACGCTGGGCAGGTTGCAAATGACGCTGGGCAGGTTGCAAATGACGCTGGGCAAGCTACAAATGACGCTGGCAAGCTACAAATGACACTGGGCAGGTTGCAAATGACACTGGGCAAGCTAAAAATGACGCTGGCAAGCTACAAATGATGCTGGGCAGGTTGCAAATGATGCTGGGCAGGTTGCAAATGACGCTGGGCAGGTTGCAAATGACGCTGGGCAAGGCTGCAAATGACACTGGCAAGCTGCAAATGACACTAGGCAGGTTGCAAATGACGCTGGGCAAGCTACAAATGACGCTGGGCAAGGCTGCAAATGACGCTGGGCAAGGCTGCAAATGACGCTGGGCAAGGCTGCAAATGATGCTGGGCAAGCTGCAAATGACGCTTAAATGTAAGTTTTTTTTTTTTCCCTAAACTTCTCTCCTAAAACTTTTTTTCCTTAAAATTCCCTCCTAAACTTGGGGTGCGTGTTATACGCCGATAGATACGGTAATAGGAGGACAGACCTAAACTATCCAATCATGCAGGCCCTTGTATTGCATAGCTGACGGTAGATCTAAAAGGGATTGTAAAGTGTGTGTGTGTGTGTGTGTGTGTGTGTGTGTGTGTGTGATCAGCCTATAGGAGGTTGTACAATCAGATTGCATACTGTGTAGCTGAAGGGTCCTCCCAGTGATGAGGGGACAATTAACACACCAGCAGTGTCCTCACTAGAAGAGGGGGGGGGGGGGGGGGGGGGGGGGGGGGGGTCACGCGGCTGCCACACACTCACCGTTTGCTCGGACGATTAACCGCTTTCCTTTTTCTGTCATTTGTTGTTAAAATCAGTCATTTTTTTTGCTAGAAAATTACTTAGAACCCCCAAATATTATATATATTTTTGAGGTATCACCGCACCACCTTATAGCGAGAGCAATAATCCTAGTGCTCGACCTCCTCTACAAAAAGGTAATCTGTAAGAAAAAAAAAATGAAACCGTCGCCTATGGAGATTTTTAAATACCGAAGTTTGTCGCCCTTCCACCAGTGGGCGCACTTTTAAAGGATAACATGTTAGGCATCTGTTTACTTTTCGGAATATCATCTTTCACATTATAGAAAAAAAATTGGACTAACTTTACTGTTTTTTTTTTATTATTATTAATTTTTTTAATTCACGAAATTGCTGCACAAATACAGTGTGACGTTAAATTTTGCAATAATCTACATTTTATTCCCTGGGGTCTCTGCTAACAAAATAAATAAAAAAAAACATACCGTATATACTCGAGTATAAGCCGATCGTGCTGAAAATGTCCCCCTCGGCTTATACTCGAGTCAAGCACTTTTCTGCAGCAGAGAATGACCTTTTCCGACCCGAATTTGGGGCCCCGTATCTCGGGGCCGCTTGGTGCTAGGAACCCCAAACCCAGTGGAACCAACACTACAACTATATCATGCACTATGTCATATCATATCAAGATGGGGTTCCTAGCACCAAGTTGTGGATATCATCAGAGGCGGGATATCCAAATAGGATGAAACATGTCAGGCTGGCTGATGCAAGCACGTTATCTACCGCAGATTTTTTACATGTTCCGATTTTGCTGTCACTTTGTAAGTAGACTACAATAAATTTTAAGTGTTATACCCTTACGGGCTTCACTATTGTTGCTCCTTTTTTTCTGTTCTGGTGATGATTGCTTAACCGGTTCCCGACCGGCGCACGACGATATACGTCGGCAGAATGGCACGGACAGGCATAAGGGCATATATATAAGTCCCTCCTTAATGCCGTCCATGTCATCGGGAGCGCGCCGGTCGGGACCCCCGTGAGGCCGGTCGTGGGTCCCGCGGACTCGATCGCCGCGGGGACACCCGCGATCGTCTCACGGGAAGGCAGAACGGGGAGATGCGGAAATAGACAGCATCTCCCCGTTCTGCCTAGCAACTAGTGACGCCGATCTCTGCTCCCTGTGATTGGAGCAGAGATCAGCATTCACTAGCTGACAGCCACGCCCCCCACAGTAAGAAACACACCCCTAGGCATACTTAACCCCTACACTGCCCCCTTGTGGTTAACCCCTTCACTGCCAGTGTCATTTACACAGGAATCAGTGCATTTAAATAGCATTGATTGCTGTATAAATGACAATGGTCCCAAAAATGTGTCAAAAATGTCCGATGTGTCCGCCATAACGTCGCAGTCACAATAAAAATCCCTGATCGCCGCCATTACTAATAAAAAAAATCTTATAAAACTATCCCCTATCTTGTAAACGCTATAACTTCTGCGCAAACCAATCAATAATCGATTATTGCGATTTTTTTTTTTTTTTTTACCAAAAATATGTAGAAGAATACGTATCGGCCTAAACTGAGGAAAAAAATAGTTTTTTTATATATTTTGGGGGATATTTATTATAGCAAAAAAAAAAAAGAATGCGTTTTTTTTTTTTCAAAATTGTCGCTCTTTTTTTGTTTATTGCGCAAAAAATAAAAACCGCAGGGGCGATCAAATACCACCAAAAGAAAGCTCTATTTGTGGGAAAAAAAGGACGTCAATTTTGTTTAAGAGCCACGTCGCACGACCGCGCAATTGTCAGTTAAAGCGACGCAGTGCCGAGTCTCAAAAAAGGCGCCTGGTCCTTTGGCTGCAAATTGGTCCGGTCTGAAAGTGGTTAACCACTTTATTACCAAGGACGTCATATGACGTCCTTGACATTGAGTGGGGATATCTGAATGTTGGGTGCAGCTATTGGCATCATTCAGATATCATTTTTTCCGGCCGGCGATTCTGTGCACCATAAGAACGATCATAGCGGCAGTTCCGCCGCCTGATCGTTCTTATAGGCAGCGGGAGGGGACATCCCCCCTCCCGCCGCCATCCAGTGCTTCTCCGGGCTCTCCCGTGCCATCGGGGGCCCAGAGAAAGAATCGCCCTCCGCCGGATGACGAGCATAGAGAATTCTCTATGACCGTCGAAGGCCCGGTAAACAAAGCCGCGATTGCGGCTATCAGCAGGAGACCGTGAATTTTTTTTTACCGATCTCATGCTTTCCAGCCTGGAGGAAAGATGTGGGGTCTTATTGACCCCACATCTCTCCATAAAGAGGACCTGTCACATACATTCCTGATACAAGGGATGTTTACATTCCTTGTAATAGGAATAAAAGTGATCCAAAAATTATTTAAAAAAAAAAAAAAAAGTGTAAAAATAAAAAAAAATTAAGTAAAATAAAAATAAATCAATAATAAAAAAAAAAATTTAAAGCGCCCCTGTCCCCGGTAGCTCACGCTCAGAAGCTAACGCACACGGACCTGTCATGCCATATTCCTATTACAAGGGATGTTTACATTCCTTGTATTAGGAATAAAAGTCATCAAAAAAATTTTGGGGGGGAAAAAAGTGTCAAACTAAAATAAATAAAGTAAAATGAACAATAAAAAAAAAATTTTTTTAAAGCGCCCCTGTACCTGTGTGCTCGCATGCAGAGGCGAATGCATACGTAAGTTTACACATATGTAAACGCCGCTCAAACCACACATGTGAGGTATCACCGCGTGCGTTAGAGTGCGTGCAACAATTCTAGCACTAGACCTCCTCTGTAACTCTAAACTGGTAACCTGTAAAAAAAAATTAAAGCGTCGCCTATGGAGATTATTAAGTACCGAAGTTTGGCGCCATTCCACGATTGTGCGCAATTTTAAAGCGTGACATGTTCGGTATCTATTTACTCAGCGTAACATCATCTTTCATATTATATAAAAAAAAATGGGCTAACTTTACTGTTTTGCTATTTTTTAATTCATGAAACCGTTTTTTTTTCCAAAAAAAAGGCGTTTGAAAAATGATTGCGCAAATACCGTGTCAGATAAAAAGTTGCAATGACTGCCATTTTATTCCCTAGGGTGTCTGCTAAAAAAAAAAAACGTATATAATGTTTGGGGGGGTTCTGAGTAATTTTCTAGCAAAAAAATTATGTTTACATGAAGGAAAATAGGCCAAAATAGGCCCGGTAAGCAAGTGGCACTGACACCTGACCACCTGACACTGATGTACCCGGGCAACCCTGTGATCCATCTATCAAGTCTGGAGGGGGCCATCCAAGTGTGTCATCTTCCAATCTTTGATTGCATGATTATACGCTTGGTTTTCTTTCCATTCTGGTAAGCAGATTGAGAGCACGAGGGTGTAGTTTGCTTCATATATGCACTCTTATGCCGCGTACACACGGTTGGAATTTCCGATGGAAACAGTCCGATGGGAGCTTTTCATCTGATTTACCGACCGTGTGTACGCCCATTGGTCTTTTTCTGTCGGAATTTCCGACGAACTTTGAATTGAGAGCCTGTTCTCAATTTTTCCGACGGAAAACCTTTCTATCGGATTTTCCGATCGTGTGTAGGCAATTCCGACACGCAAAATTTGCATTCTCGGAAGCATTAAACTTCCCTTTTATAGTGCAGTCGAACGTGTTTTATGCCGCTGTGTTATTGACCGTCGGAATTTGGTGTGATCGTGTGTAGGCAACACAGCTTGAGCGGAATTCCGTCGGAAAAACCGTCAGAGTTTTTTCCGACTAGAATTCCGATCGTGTGTACGCGGCATTAGGGTCCTTTCACACGGGGCGGATCAGTGAAGATCCGCCCCGTGGATAGCCGCTTGTTCAGCGGGGATAGCCGGAGCGATCTCCGCTGAGCAGGAAGATGACAGGTCCATCTCTGCACACAGCGCAGGGACGGACCTGTCATAGCGCCGCTCTTCCCTATGGGAGATCGGGTGACGACGGACCGTAGAGTCCGTCGTCATCCGATCCGCTCTGCAGACGAATGAAAAAATAGGGTTTTCCTCCGTCTTCAGAAACGGAGCATAGCGGGCACGGACGAGAGCGGGTGTCAGCGGATGCTCATCCGCTGACACCCGCTATCCCATAGGGATACATGTATGTCCGTTTTTCATCCGAAAACGGATGGATGAAAAACGGACATACAGTCCGTCCGTGTGAAAGAGCCCTATATCTTGGTGGAAGATTTCCGTCACCTATCTATGGACAATCACATTTAAAGCTCTCACATTTATTTTGTATGGACAATCATTGCTTTTATTCACATGTGTTTTTTTATGGACAATCACATTTAAAACTGCTGTGTAGCTAGGGTTGCCACCTGTCCAGGATTCACCCGGACAGTTCGGGTTTTCAATCATGCGTCCGGGTTTCAGACTGCCTAAAACCCGGACACATTATTCAGACTGGACTATGGCTTCCCAGCAGGGTTGCTGCATGCAGTTGTCTAAGCTGAGAGTGTCTGTTACACTCTCTTTTACACTGCTCAAAGCCAACACTAACAATTTCCCCCCCCAAACACACACAGACAGGAGAGGAGAGAGGGCTCAATCTGCGCCTCTTCCCCCCACTCTTACTCCTCTGTGTCTGCTCACACTCCAATCCCCAAGGCTGTGCTTCAGAAAAGGAAAGTGGGGGCCGGAAATATGAATCCAGCAGCCTCAGATACATCTGGATGAGAGGTGCTGACTGCCAAGGGGTGAGTGAGCTCACCATCCATCCCTGTCTGTGACTGAAGACTCCCCCCTTCTCTATCATGCTTCTGAGTAAGTACACTAAGGCAAATCAGGGTTCTCAGAGCACCCCTTACATCAGATGTCCCCTTTACACCAGAGGCCACAGTGTTTCCCCTTACATGCTGGGGTAGGGAACCTCGGCTCTCCAGCTGCTTTGAAACTACAAGTCCCATGAGACATTGCAAGACCCTAACAATCACAGGCATGACTCCTAGAGGCAGAAGCATCATGGGATTTGTACTTTTAAAACAGCTGGAGAGCCGAGGTTCCCTACCGCCGAGTCTTCTCAGTGTTCCCCCTTAAATCAGGGTTTTCCCAGAGCATCCCTTATGTTAGAGACTCCAGAATTCTCCCTTACATCAGAGTCTGCAGAGTCTCTCCTTACATCAGAGTCTGCAGAGTCTCTCCTTACATCAAAGTCTGCAGAGTCTCTCCTTACATCAGAGTCTGCAGAGTCTCTCCTTACATCAGAGTCTGCAGAGTCTCTCCTTACATCAGAGTCTGCAGAGTCTCTCCTCTTACATCAGAGTCTGCAGAGTCTCTCCTTACATCAGAGTCTGCAGAGTCTCTCCTTACATCAGAGTCTGCAGAGTCTCTCCTTACATCAGAGTCTGCAGAGTCTCTCCTCTTACATCAGAGTCTGCAGAGTCTCTCCTTACATCAGAGTCTGCAGAGTCTCTCCTTACATCAGAGTCTGCAGAGTCTCTCCTTACATCAGAGTCTGCAGAGTCTCTCCTTACATCAGAGTCTGCAGAGTCTCTCCTTACATCAAAGTCTGCAGAGTCTCTCCTTACATCAGAGTCTGCAGAGTCTCTCCTTACATCAGAGTCTGCAGAGTCTCTCCTTACATCAGAGTCTGCAGAGTCTCTCCTTACATCAGAGTCTGCAGAGTCTCCCCTTACAGTGAAAGGGAACTCTTGTTATTAACTTCATATGATTAGAATTAATAACAAAATATATGTATAGTTTATACTATAAAAAAAAAGTGTTCGGGTTTGACATGAAGAAAAGGTGGCAACCCTATGCGTAGCGCTGCACTACTGGACTTTATATTTTTGTTTGATGAATCGGCAAACTGTGCTGGCCGCTGTGTGTGTTTTTTTGGGGTTAGCGCAGATATTTGTTCACCTTGTTATACATTTTAGTCAAAAGACTAAAATGAGACTAAAACTAAAATTCTATTTTAGTCAAAAGACTATAACTAAAACTAAATTGCAATTACTGAAATGTACTGAAGATTTAGTCGACTAAACACGACTAAAACTAAAACAATTGCAGAAGACTAAAATGGGACTAAAACTAAAAAGCCATTTTAGTCCTAAGACTAAAATTAAAACTGTTTATAACATTGTTTTATAGGATTTTATCGGAGCTTTCAATTGGAAAAATTAAGTTTTTTTTTTTTCAGCTGTGAAAATAATGTCGGTAGATGTACCGAATTATATGGAGCTGCTCGTCGGATGGCAGTTGGTAATCCCATGCCGGTTTCATCTGACCGACCCAACCAAAGAATATCTCGTGAGGATGGAGTGGGGGAGAGTGACCGAAAATGATACCACCTACGAAAATCAAGGACAATCTAATCTATCGATACAACCGTAAGGTGACCGCCTCAATGATCCCCAGGGTCAGAATGTTCAACAGACTCGCCAACGGTGGCAACTGCTCCATGGAGATAGATCCGGTCAGGTTGGAGGACAGTGGTCTGTAGCAATTGAACATCAGCATTGATGACCATAGATATGATCCGTACCCGTTGGTGGAAGTTACTGTCCAACGTCCGTCAGGTAAGTTACCGAAATCTAAGCAATATATAGTAAATACAGTAATCTCAATGCACAAATCTTTAATACCAAGATAAGGATCTTTGATGGAGCCATGTGGCTGTGTCAAAAGTGTCCAATCTGTCCACCACAATGTCGCAGTCCTGATAAAAATCGGTGATCGCCGCCATTACTAGTAAAGGAAAAAAAAATAATAATAAAAATGACATAAATCTATCGCCTATTTTGTAGACGCTATAACTTTTGCGCAAACCAATCAATATACGCTTATTGCTATATATTTTTTTTTTTTTACCAAAAATATGTAGAAGAATACATATCGGCCTAAACTGTTGAAGAAATTCCTTTTTTTTTATTTATATTTGTATATTTATTATAGCAAAAAGTACAAAATATTGTTTTTTTTTTTTTTTTTTTTTCAAAATTGTCGCTCTTTTTTTTGTTTATAGCGCAAAAAATAACCGCAGAGGTGACCAAACACCACCAAAAAAAGCTCTATTTGTGGGAAAAAAAAAAGGATAAATTTTGTTTGGGTACAACGTCGCACGACTGAGCAATTGTTAGTTAAATGTGCCAAATCGCAAAAAATGGCCTCCTAAGGAAGGGGGCAAATCCTTCCGGGGGTTAAGTGGTTAAAAACAATTGCTAGTCATCGCCATCTAGTGGCTGAAATGCAGTATTTTCCACACACACACACATTTACATTGTTCAGAATAAAGCCTAAAAACATTTGAATTTAAATAAACCCCTGAGAGTGTGTAGGAGCCCATTTCACCGTTGGAGAGCATCTTTAGGAACTACTTTTACAGGGAAAAAAATATTTAATTCTTTCCTATTACTGGCCATTTATAACCAGTGTTAATTTAGTCGACTAAAATGACTAAAACATTTTAGTCGGCTAAATGAATACTATTTTAGTCGACTAAAATACGACTAAAACAAAAGCAATTGAGATGACTAAAATACGACTAAAACTAAAAGCCATTTTAGTCAAAAGACTAAAATGAGACTAAAACTAAAATTCTATTTTAGTCAAAAGACTATAACTAAAACTAAATTGCAATTACTGAAATGTACTGGAGATTTTAGTCGACTAAACACGACTAAAACTAAAACAATTGCAGAAGACTAAAATGGGACTAAAACTAAAAAGCCATTTTAGTCCTAAGACTAAAATTTACACTGTTTATAACATTGTTTTATAGGATTTTATCGGAGCTTTCAATTGGAAAAATTAAGTTTTTTTTTTTTCAGCTGTGAAAATGTCGGTAGATGTACCGAATTATATGGAGCTGCTCGTCGGATGGCAGTTGGTAATCCCATGCCGGTTTCATCTGATTGACCCAAAGGATATCTTGTGAGGATGTAGTGGGGGAGAGTGACCGAAAATGATACCACCTACGAAAATCTAATATATCGATATAACCGTAAGGTGACCGTCTCAATGATCCCCAGGGTCAGAATGTTTAACCGACTCGCCAACGGTGGCAACTGCTCCATGGAGATAGATCCGGTCAGGTTGGAGGACAGTGGTCTGTAGCAATTGAACATCAGCATTGATAACCATAGATATGATCCGTACCCGTTGGTGGAAGTTACTGTCCAACGTCCGTCAGGTAAGTTACTGAAATCTAAGCAATATATAGTAAATACAGTAATCTCAATGCACAAATCTTTAATACCAAGATAAGGATCTTTGATGTAGCCATGTGACTGTCATTTTCATATATCATTGGACTTGGCTGAAAATAACTGTCACTTTTTATATAAAAATAAGGACTTTTATTCTGGTGGATTAGCCTTCTGAATAGAGCCCAATGTGCTTTGTTTATATCTAGTATTTGGGGGGGGGGTGTATTAAAGGGTATGTACAGTGAGTGCGCTTTGTTTATATCTAGTATTGGGGGGGGGGGTGTATTAAAGGGTATGTACAGTGAGTGCGCTTTGTTTATATCTAATATTTGGGGGGGGGGGTGTATTAAAGGGTATGTACAGTGAGTGCGCTTTGTTTATATCTAATATTTGGGGGGGGGGGGTGTATTAAAGGGTATGTACAGTGAGTGCGCTTTGTTTATATCTAATATTTGGGGGGGGGGGTGTATTAAAGGGTATGTACAGTGAGTGCGCTTTGTTTATATCTAATATTTGGGGGGGGGGTGTATTAAAGGGTATGTACAGTGAGTGCGCTTTGTTTATATCTAGTATTTGGGGGGGGGGTGTATTAAAGAGTATGTACAGTGAGTGCCCTTTGTTTATATCTAGTATTTGGGGTGGGGGGTGTATTAAAGGGTATGTACAGTGAGTGTGCTTTGTTTGTTTATATCTAGTATTTGGGGGGGGGGGTGTATTAAAGGGTATGTACAGTGAGTGCGCTTTGTTTATATCTAGTATTTGGGGGGGGGGTGTATTAAAGGGTATGTACAGTGAGTGCGCTTTGTTTATATCTAGTATTTGGGGGGGGGTGTATTAAAGGGTATGTACAGTGAGTGCGCTTTGTCACTCTAGGACAGGAAGTGTGTTACTGGCAGGATCTCCAATCTTTTCACCTTCTAAAAAAAAAATTCTTCATAAATTTAGGCCAATATGTATTCTGCTACATATTTTTGGTAAAAAAAAATCCCAATAAATGTATATTGATTGGTTTGTGCAAAAGGACGCAATGTCCGCCGGGCAACCCGCCAGCTTTTGTGATAGAGCAGGAACGTGGATCTGCGTGGGTAAACACACAGATCCACGTCCTGCCAGGGGAGTAGAGACCGATCGTGTGTTCCTAGTATATAGGAACACTGATCGGTCTCCTCCCCTAGTCAGTCCCACCCCCACCCCCAGTTAGAACACACACAGGGAACACATTTAACCCCTTAATCGCCCCCTAGTGTTAACCCCTTCCCTGCCAGTGACATTTATACAGTAATCGGTGGCTTTTTTTTAGCTCTGATCGCTGTACAAATGTCAGTGGTCCCAAAAAAGTGTCAAAAGTGTCCAATCTGTCCACCACAATGTCGCAGTCCTGATAAAAATCGGTGATCGCCGCCATTACTAGTAAAGGAAAAAAAAATAATAATAAAAATGACATAAATATATCGCCTATTTTGTAGACGCTATAACTTTTGCGCAAACCAATCAATATACGCTTATTGCTATATATATTTTTTTTTACCAAAAATATGTAGAAGAATACATATCGGCCTAAACTGTTGAAGAAATTCATTTTTTTTTTATTTATATTTGTATATTTATTATAGCAAAAAGTACAAAATATTGTGTTTTTTTTTTTTTTTTTTAAATTGTCGCTCTTTTTTTGTTTATAGCGCGAGAAATAAAAACCGCAGAGGTGAACAAATACCACCAAAAGAAAGCTCTATTTGTGGGAAAAAAAGGAGATAAATTTTGTTTGGGTATAACGTCGCACGACTGAGCAATTGTTAGTTAAATGTGCCAAATCGCAAAAAATGGCCTGCTCAGGAAGGGGGCAAATCCTTCCGGGGGTTAAGTGGTTAAAAACAATTGCTAGTCATCGCCATCTAGTGGCTGAAATGCAGTATTTTCCACACACACACATTTACATTGTTCAGAATAAAGCCTGAAAACATTTGAATTTAAATAAACCCCTGAGAGTGTGTAGGAGCCCATTTCACCGTTGGAGAGCATCTTTAGGAACTACTTTTACAGGGAAAAAAATATTTTATTCTTTCCTATTACTGGCCATTCATAACCAGTGTTAATTTAGTCTAAAACATTTTAGTCGGCTAAATGAATACTATTTTAGTCGACTAAAATACGACTAAAACGAAAGCAATTGAGATGACTAAAATACGACTAAAACTAAAAGCCATTTTAGTCAAAAGACTAAAATGAGACTAAAACTAAAATTCTATTTTAGTCAAAAGACTATAACTAAAACTAAATTGCAATTACTGAAATGTACTGGAGATTTTAGTCGACTAAACACGACTAAAACTAAAACATTTGCAGAAGACTAAAATGGGACTAAAACTAAAAAGGCATTTTAGTCCTAAGACTAAAATTAAAACTGTTTATAACATTGTTTTATAGGATTTTATCGGAGCTTTCAATTGGAAAAATAACTTTTTTTTTTTTTTTTTCAGCTGTGAAAATATTGTCGGTAGATGTACCGAATTATATGGAATTGCTTGCCAGATCGCAGTTGATTATCCCATGCCGGTTTCATCTGACTGACCCAAAGAATATCTCGTGAGGATGTAGTGGGGGAGAGTGACCGAAAATGATACCACCTACGAAAATCTAATCTATCGATACAACCGTAAGGTGACCGTCTCAATGAACCCCAGGGTCAGAATGTTTAACCGACTCGCCAACGGTGGCAACTGCTCCATGGAGATAGATCCGGTCAGGTTGGAGGACAGTGGTCTGTATCAATTGAACATCAGCATTGATGACCATAGATATGATCCGTACCCGTTGGTGGAAGTTACTGTCCAACGTCCGTCAGGTAAGTTACCGAAATCTAAGCAATATATAGTAAATACAGTAATCTCAATGCACAAATCTTTAATACCAAGATAAGGATCTTTGATGGAGCCACGTGACTGTCATTTTCATATATCATTGGACTTGCCTGAAAATAACTGTCAGTTTTTATATAAAAATAAGGACACTGTCACTGATCTCTGCTCCGTGTGATCGGAGCAGGGATCAGTGACAGTGTCACTAGGCAGAACGGGGAGATACTTGTTTACATTAGCATCTCCCCGTTCCTCCTTCCCGTGAGGCGATCGGAGCAGAGATCAGTGACGTGTCATACACAGCCACGCCCCCCCCCCCCCCCCCACAGTTAGAAACACTCCCCAGGGCTCACTTAACCCCTACACTGCCACCTAGTGGTTAACCCCTTCACTGCCAGTGTCATTTACACAGGAATCAGTGCATTTGTATAGTACTGATTGCTGTATAAATGACAATGGTCCCAAAAATGTGTAAAAAATGTCCGATATGTCCGCCATAATGTCGAAGTCATGATTAAAAATCAACACCATTTAAAAAAAAAAAAAATTCTTAAAAAAAAAAAAACGATACCCCTATTTTGTAAAACGCTATAACGTTTGCCCAAAACCAATCAATAAACGCTTATTGCGATTTTTTTTTTCACCAATAATATGTAGAAGAATTCGTATCGGCCTAAACTGAGGGAAAAAAAAATGTTTATTTATTTTTGGGGGATATTTATTTATATATATATATATATATTTATATATATTATAGCAAAAAGTAAAAAATTTGTTTTTTTCAGAATTGTCGCTCTTTTTTTGTTTATAGCGCCTAAAATAAAAACCGCAGAGGTGATCAAATACCACCATTTTCCCTATTTGTGGGAAAAAAAGGACGTCAATTTTGTTTGGGAGCCATGTCGCACGACGACGCAAAATGTGCTCTGGTCTTTGGCCAGCAAAATGGTCCGGGGCTTAAGTGGATAACCCGCTGTTAAAAACGCCTGTGTAGCGCAGCTGCCAAAGCGATTTGCAGGCGCTTCGGCAGCGGCGTTACACATGCGTTTTTAACTCCTTAAGCGTCCCGCTCCCGCCCGAATAGCGCCAAAGCTCTATTCAAGGCTCTATTCAAGTCTGCTAGTTCCTGATGAAGAGGACCATGTCCATGAAACGCGTTGAGCAGAAAGACTTGCTATAAATCACTGCAGTGGTTTAATGACCGTTTTATAATTGTATTTTATTATATGTTTACTTTTTTTTAAAAGAAATGAAATAAAATGTTACAAATTTTACTAAAAACGGTGTGCCTCAAAAGTCCCATATGTTACTACAGACACTTTGTTGTTCCTACTTAGTAGGAACAAACTATTTCTCTCCTCTCCCCTGACAGAACAGGGATTTGTGTGTAAACACGTGCTGGCGGTCGTGCACATGATCGCAGGTAGCCGGCCGCGATTGCGCCCGCCGACCACACACATCGGTACTCCCGATGTGCAGCCCCCTACCGTCTCCTGAAGGGTATGACGTGCCCATACAGGATTTAGCCCAGCGGTGCCATTCTGCCGCAGTATAAAGATGTGAGCCGGTCGGGAACCGGTTAAAGGGTATGTAAACCCTAATACTACACTACTATTATTTAATAACATTTGGTTGTTTAAAAATAAATTATAAAAAAGTTGCACCTTTTTTGATTTTGCCAGAAATCTTGTCAGCTGATAACATCTCTGTGCCGACTGTTATCAATGCCATTGTTCCCAGCTATCTCTGGGGACTACAGAACCCACCCCCCCCCCCCATCCCTTTATGTTATAGAAAATAAGAGAGCGCACAGTGTTCTGAAGACCTTCCTAGGATGACAGGACAGGAAGTGTGTTACTGGCAGGATCTCCAGCAGTGGCGGCTGGTGCTCAAAATTTTTGGGGGGGCGAAAATAAACTGAAAAATGCTGAAAAAAAAAAGCCCATCAAATGCAGCCACTGTGCCCATCAAAACGCAGCCACTGTGCCCATCAAAACGCGGCCACTTTGCCCCTTTAAAACGCAGCCACTTTGCCCCTTTAAAACACAGCCACATTGCCCATCTAAAACAGTCCCTGCAAAGAAGCTGCCACTGTGCCCCCCCCCCCCCCCCCCCCCGCCCTGAACTTACCTTGTCTCGGCGGCATCGTGTCCTCCATTCCCTCTTCTGCCAGCTCCTCCTCTCATCCTCTGCTATGATTGGGCGCCTTATAGGCGCCCAATCACAGCGCCTGTCGTTTCAGCCAATCAGGGCACACGTAACACAGACCTGTGCTCCTGATTTGCTAAGGGGCCGTACAATGTTAGCAAACCGAATTCCTTTGGTTTGTTAACACTGCTGCTGAGTGACAAGGAACGCACAGCGTTGCGCCCGCTTGTCACCTTTTTGGACGGCGCTAATCAGGTGTTTCCAAAAAACACCCCCACCGCTGTAATTCAGGCGCCCGGTGACCGAAAAGGGTCCGGAAACCTGAATAGGGGGTGTCAGCAGTGACCATAGATAGATTCATGCATTGCATGAATCTATCTATGGAGTATCGAGAGTGACAGGAGAGGGGGGGCGGCGCTCCTGCGCCCTTTATGGACGCACCGCCCCTGATCTCCAGTCTTTTCACCGTCTAACCAGTCTTCTCTGTGTGTTACTTACAGATTTATAGACTGATGATGAGGATGATGATGAGGATAATGATGACGATCTTGAACCGGCCATGGATCAGGAGAAAATATCGTGGGCTACCATCCTTATAATTATAGTGCACTATGCATTCAGTGTTGTATTGTTCATTTGGATGTGTAAGGAGAGGCGCTGAATTGACGATGGAGCTACACCAGGGGACGTTTTTTTTTTCTTTAATAAAGTAACTGTCAAAAACTCATGTCGTGTCTTTACTCACTATGTTACTGTTTACCATATACTCATTCACATGGAGGGGGGCGCTGGGATTGATAAAAGGGGCTTCCAGATTCCGATAAGCCCCTTGCCCACAGACCCCATAACCAACAGCCAGGGTTGTGGGGAAGAGGCCCTT
Organism: Lithobates sylvaticus; assembly: GCA_028564925.1. Lineage (NCBI taxonomy): Eukaryota > Metazoa > Chordata > Amphibia > Anura > Ranidae > Lithobates > Lithobates sylvaticus. The sequence continues at coordinate 180,435,719 of CM053037.1, forward strand.
GAACCCATGAACATTGGGACAGGGTGCTTTGGGGTGGGGTCTGCCCCAAAGCATTCCCCCCATGCTGAGGGCAGGTCGGGCATTGGTGTGATTCGGGGGAGGCGCCCCCCCCCCCCCCCCCCCCCCCCCCCCCCACACACACACACACACACACACACACTTTCCTGGCCTGCATGCTTAGATAAGGTAAGGTCTGGTATGGATTTTTTTTTTTTTGGCATGGGGTTCTTAACCACTTGCTTACTTGGCACTTAAACCCCCTTCCTGCCCAGACCAATTTTCAGCTTTCAGCGCTGTCACTCTTTGAATGACAATTGTGCGGTTATGTAACAATGCATCAACTGTGGGTATAGAATTGGGTATACGGGATTGTATGATGATATTATTATTTTTTTTTTCTTTTTGTGGTTGAACTGGATGTCTTTTTTTCAACCTGACTAACTATGTAACTGTACCCATATGACATTTTTGTAATTTTTTTCACACAAATAGAGCTTTCTTTTGGCGGTATTTAATTGCTGCTGTTTTTTTTTGCTTAATAAAACGAAAAAGGACCAAAAATTTTGAAAAGAAAACAAACTGTTTCATTGTTATAAAAATGTTCTCCTTCACTGATTGGCACTGATAGGCGGCACTGATAGGCAGCACTGATAGGCACTGATAAGGTGGCACTAATGGGCACTGATAAGGCAGCACTGAGAGGTGGCACTGATGGGCACTGGTAGATGGCACTGATGTGCACTGATCACTGATGTGTGGCACTGATGAGCACTGATCACTGATGGGTGGCACTGATCACTGATGGGTGGCACTGGTAGGTGACACTGATAGGCAGCACTGATCTGTGGCACTGATTATGAGACACTGATGGGCATTGATTGGCAGCACTGGTGGACATTGATGGGTGGCACTGTGGGCACTGGTAGGTGGCACTGGTGGTTACTGATAGGTGGCACTGGTAGGTGGCACAGTGGGCACTGGCAGCTGGCACTGATGGGCACAGAAAATGCAACGCGGTTTTCTGTGTGAGGGACTGATGTCCCTCTAAAAGAAGCCAGTGGTCGGTTACCGATCTGTTTACATCACGTGATCAGCCGTCGTTGACTGACAGCTGAACACATGGGGAGGGGCCGTGAACGACCCCTTATGCCCCGTACACACTGTCGGAAATTCCGACCACAAAATCCGATTTTTTTTTCGACTGATTTTTTCCGACACTGGTTTTGCATACACACGGTCGGACAAAGTTGTCGGAAAATCCGATCATTCTGAACGTGGTGACGTTCGTTGCGTACGACGGGACTACGTAGAGGCTAGTAGCCAATAGCTTTGGTCTTGTAATGTGATCTGAGCATGCGTGGCACTTTGTTCGTCGGAATTCGCTACACACGATCGGAAAATGTCCGATGGGATTTTGTTGTCAGAAAATTTGAGAGCAGGATCTCAAACTTCCGATGGAGCCCACACACGGTCGGAATTTCCGACAACATGGTCCGATAGGTCATTTTCCGTCGGAAAAATCTGACTGTGTGTACGGGGCATTACTCTCATCTGTGATCACAGAGCGTGCCGCGCGCGACCCACAGGGACGCGCAGACAGCGCTTGCTTGGCAGGACGTCTATGGACGCCCTCCCACCAATTAAGTCCTGCGCTGTAGCCATCTTTCGGCTATAGTGCGGGCGGCAAGTAGTTATTTTATAGCTCTCCCCAGCAATCTCCCCGGTAGCAAAGATCCCTGGGATATATAGTCCGGGTGTATAGTCGTGCAGGGGAACAGCCATCTGATCGAACTACCAATCCCTTTGATTGGGCTCACAAATATGATTTCAGTCTAGTAATGCTGAGGAATAATATGCTGGACACTAGAGGAATAATATGCTATACAGATAAGGCAGGGAATAGCTGTTTGTTGCAATGGTAGTCCATATTGCTACGTAAACTATTTCTATTCCAGGTCACTAGGATGTCCTCCTGACATTCGGGTAGCAATTGTAATGCGGCGTACACACGGTCGGAATTTCCGATGGAAACAGTCCGATGGGAGCTTTTCAACGGATTTTCCGACCGTGTGTATGCCCATCAGTCTTTTTCTGTCGGAATTTCCGACGGACTTTGGATTGAGAACCTGTTCTCAATTTTTCCGACGGAAAACCTTTCTATCGGATTTTCCGATCGTGTGTATGCAATTCCGACACGTAAAATTCCGACGCATGCTCGGAAACAATTCGACGCATGCTCGGAAGCATTAAACTTCCCTTCTATAGTGCTGTCGAACGTGTTTTATGCCGCTGTGTTACAGACCGTCGGAATTTGGTGTGACCGTGTGTAGGCAAGACAGTTTGAGCGAAATTCCGACGGGAAAACCATCAGAGCTTTTTCCGACGAGAATTCCGACCATGTGTACGCGGCATAACTTATCCAAAAACTCGTTGGTGTTTTTAATAAAGGATTTGGTATTTTTGACAAGGGGAGATGACATCCTATCCAAAAATTGTAATACAGGAAGAAAAATTAGTCTCTGCCCGACACGATTGGACGTCCGAGGGGGGATTTTCTGTATCCTTGTGGACTTTGGGAAGGCTACATAGGACCGGAATCCTAGGATGGACAGGCAACCAAAATTCATACAAATCACGTGTGATAGTCCCCTTTTTTTGTTTGAGGACCACCTCTAGTTTACGTATGCTCCATGTAGGGTCACTACTTCATTTTTTTTTATATACTTCTTGATCCTCTAGTTGTCTGTTAGTTTCCTTCTCACACATTTGTCTGTCCATGATTACAATTGAGCCCCCCTTGTCCGCTGGTTTCAACACTATTTCATCACTTTGTTTTAATTCTTTGAGAGCCAATGTTTCTTTAGATGATGATGTCTGTGATCACGATAATCCGATTGTGAAACAAACGCATGTACATCCCTCATGACTGACTTGGCAAAAGTCTCCACTGGTGCATATCTAGTGGGTGGAACACACTTATGCCCCTTACACACGGTCAGATATTCCGATGGAAAAAGTCCGATCGGATTATGTTGTCAGAAAATCCGATCGTGTGTGGGCTCTAGTGGGCTTTTTCCGCCGGAATTTCCGCAGGATCTCAAATTTTCCGATTTTTTTTTTTCTCAAAATCCGATCAGACTTTTTCCGATCGTGTGTCAAGAATTCCGACGGACAAAGTGCCACGCATGCTCAAATCAAATTACGAGACCAAAGCTATTGGCTACTAGCCTCTACGTAGTTCCGTCGTACGCAACGAACGTCACCACGTTCGTAATGATTGGATTTTCCGACAACTTTGTCCGACCGTGTGTATGCAACACCAGTTTCGGACAAAATCCGTCGGAAAAAATCCGACGGATTTTGTGTGTTTTTTTTTTCAATCAAGTTTCCATGGGAACCACCCCTTCAAATCGGTTTATGCTCAAAACGCACTTTCCATTTGATATCGCTAAACAGTCTATATAAATCCTGATCTAGCACGAATTTATCCTGTTCATTTGAAAGTCCGGTGGACCTCAGCTGCAAAGTCCGATCGTGTGTAGGCGGCATTACATGCGGGGCTGAACTCGCACAATTTCATTCATGTGAACCTAGGCTTATGGACGGTTTTGGGTACCGTAGTTTTTTACCATTTCAGACATGCACAGTTCTGAGACTTGCCATATTTGTGATCTATTTACTTGTCCCAACCTTTTTTTTTATTATTATTTATTTATTTTTGTAATTACATTTTTTATTAACGTGTGCAAAAATTAAGAAAAAAAGGCCTGGCAGAGAAAGGGTTAATGGATAAAGTCACCCTAAAGCCCGGTTCACACTGCTGCGACCTGTGACACGTTGCACCCATTGCTGCATTTTTGGTGCATATTTGGTCAGTTACAAAAACGCACCTCCCCATTGAATCTGCGGCAAAATTGCACATTTTTTGTTGCCCATTATCGGCTTTTTTTTTTTGATCGGCAAAACGCAGATAACCCTATTTTCGGTGGCCGATATATCCTCAGTCCCTTTCTGTCTCAAACGTCAGGGGTCTGTTTAGACTTCTGATATTTCACCAAAGCACCAATCCCCCCCCCTCAACAGGGGCCCTACATTTTTTTTATAAAATAGTAAAATAAAGCAAAGTGGTAAAAAATAAATAATAAAAACGGGGACATCTGCACTGACAATCAGGGCACTGATCATCAGTATCCTGATCAGTGCAGCCCCAACAGTGCCCACCAGTGCCTCCTCATTAGTGCCTATCATTGCTGCCTATCTGTGCCATCTATCAGTGATGTATTTTAGTGCAGTCTCATCAGTGAAGGAGAAAAATTACTTACCGTATTTTAGGAGGGAAGTTTAAGGAAAAATAACTTACATTTACAATACAAACTTACAAGTGTCCATCTGCAGCCTTGTCAGTGTCATTTGCAGCCTTTTTCAGTGTTATTTGCATGCTTTTCAGTGTCATTTGCAGCCTTGTCAGTGTCATTTGCAGCCTTGTCAGTGTCATTTGCATGCTTGTCAGTGTCATTTGCAGCCTTGTCAGTGTCGTTGCAGCCTTGTCAGTGTCATTTGCAGGCTTGTCAGTGTCATTGCAGCCTTGTCAGTGTCATTTGCAGGCTTGTCAGTGTCATTTGCAGGCTTTTCAGTGTCATTTGCAGCCTTGTCAGTGTCATTTGCAGCCTTGTCAGTGTCATTTGCAGCCTTTCATTGCAGCCTTGTCAGTGTCGTTGCAGGCTTGCATTGCAGCCTTGTCAGTGTCATTTGCAGCCTTGCATTGCAGCCTTGTCAGTGTCATTTGCAGCTTTGTCAGTGTCATTTGCAGCCTTGTCAGTGTCATTTGCAGCCTTGTCAGTGTCATTTGCAGGCTTGTCAGTGTCGTTGCAGGCTTGCATTGCAGCCTTGTCAGTGTCATTTGCAGCCTTGTCAGTGTCATTTGGAGCCTTGTCAGTGTCATTTGCAGCCTTTCATTGCAGCCTTGTCAGTGTCGTTGCAGGCTTGCATTGCAGCCTTGTCAGTGTCGTTGCAGGCTTGCATTGCAGCCTTGTCAGTGTCGTTGCAGGCTTGCATTGCAGCCTTGTCAGTGTCATTTGCAGCCTTGCATTGCAGCCTTGTCAGTGTCATTTGCAGCCTTGCATTGCAGCTTGTCAGTGTCATTTGCAGCCTTGTCAGTGTCATTTGCAGCCTTGTCAGTGTCATTTGCAGCCTTGTCAGTGTCATTTGCAGGCTTGTCAGTGTCGTTGCAGGCTTGTCAGTGTCATTTGCAGCCTTGTCAGTGTCATTTGCAGGCTTTTCAGTGTCATTTGCAGGCTTTTCAGTGTCATTTGCAGCCTTGTCAGTGTCATTTGCAGGCTTGTCAGTGTCATTTGCAGGCTTGTCAGTGTCATTTGCAGCCTTGTCAGTGTCATTTGCAGCCTTGCATTGCAGCCTTGTCAGTGTCGTTGCAGCCTTACATTGCAGCCTTGTCAGTGTCATTTGCAGCCTTGCATTGCAGCCTTGTCAGTATCATTTGCAGCCTTGTCAGTGTCATTTGCAGCCTTGCATTGCAGCCTTGCATTGCAGCCTTGTCAGTGTCATTTGCAGCCTTGCATTGCAGCCTTGCATTGCAGCCTTGTCAGTGTCATTTGCAGCCTTGCATTGCAGCCTTGTCAGTGTCGTTGCAGGCTTGTCAGTGTCGTTGCAGGCTTGTCAGTGTCATTTGCAGGCTTGTCAGTGTCATTTGCAGCCTTGTCAGTGTCGTTGCAGGCTTGTCAGTGTCATTGCAGGCTTGCATTGCAGGCTTGTCAGTGTCATTTGCAGCCTTGCATTGCAGCCTTGTCAGTGTCATTTGCAGCCTTGCATTGCAGCCTTGTCAGTGTCGTTGCAGGCTTGCATTACAGGCTTGTCAGTGTCGTTGCAGGCTTGCATTGCAGGCTTGTCAGTGTCGTTGCAGCATTGCATTGCAGCCTTGTCAGTGTCATTTGCAGCCTTGCATTGCAGCCTTGTCAGTGTCGTTGCAGGCTTGCATTACAGGCTTGTCAGTGTCGTTGCAGGCTTGCATTGCAGGCTTGTCAGTGTCGTTGCAGCCTTGCATCGCAGCCTTGTCAGTGTCGTTGCAGCCTTGTCAGTGTCATTTGCAGCCTTGTCAGTGTCATTTGCAGCCTTGTCAGTGTCGTTGCAGGCTTGTCAGTGTCATTTGCAGCCTTGTCAGTGTCGTTGCAGGCTTGTCAGTGTCATTAGCAGCCTTGCATTGCAGCCTTTTCAGTGTCATTGCAGGCTTGTCAGTGTCATTTGCAGCCTTGTCAGTGTCGTTGCAGCCTTGTCAGTGTCATTTGCAGCCTTGTCAGTGTCATTTGCAGCCTTGTCAGTGTCATTTGCAGGCTTGTCAGTGTCATTTTCAGCCTTGTCAGTGTCATTTGCAGCCTTGTCAGTGTCGTTGCAGGCTTGTCAGTGTTGTTGCAGGCTTGTCAGTGTTGTTGCAGGCTTGTCAGTGTCGTTGCAGGCTTGTCAGTGTCGTTGCAGGCTTGTCCGTGTCATTTGCAGCCTTGTCAGTGTTATTTGCAGCCTTGTCAGTGTCATTTGCAGGCTTGTCAGTGTCATTTGCAGCCTTTTTCAGTGTTATTTGCATGCTTGTCAGTGTCATTTGCAGCCTTAACAATGTCATTTGCAGGCTTTTCAGTGTCATTTGCAGCCTTGTCAGTGTCATTTGCAGGCTTGTCAGTGTCATTTGCAGGCTTGTCAGTGTCATTTGCAGCCTTTTTCAGTGTTATTTGCATGCTTGTCAGTGTCATTTGCAGGCTTGTCAGTGTCGTTTGCAGCCTTGTCAGTGTCGTTGCAGCCTTGTCAGTGTCATTTGCAGCCTTGTCAGTGTCATTTGCAGCCTTGTCAGTGTCATTTGCAGCCTTGTCAGTGTCATTTGCAGGCTTGTCAGTGTCATTTGCAGGCTTGTCAGTGTCATTTGCAGGCTTTTCAGTGTCATTTGCAGCCTTGTCAGTGTCATTTGCAGCCTTGTCAGTGTCATTTGCAGCCTTGCATTGCAGCCTTGTCAGTGTCATTTGCAGCTTTGTCAGTGTCATTTGCAGCCTTGTCAGTGTCATTTGCAGCCTTGTCAGTGTCATTTGCAGCCTTGTCAGTGTCATTTGCAGGCTTGTCAGTGTCGTTGCAGGCTTGCATTGCAGCCTTGTCAGTGTCATTTGGAGCCTTGTCAGTGTCATTTGCAGCCTTTCATTGCAGCCTTGTCAGTGTCGTTGCAGGCTTGCATTGCAGCCTTGTCAGTGTCGTTGCAGGCTTGCATTGCAGCCTTGTCAGTGTTGTTGCAGGCTTGCATTGCAGCCTTGTCAGTGTCATTTGCAGCCTTGCATTGCAGCCTTGTCAGTGTCATTTGCAGCCTTGCATTGCAGCTTGTCAGTGTCATTTGCAGCCTTGTCAGTGTCATTTGCAGCCTTGTCAGTGTCATTTGCAGCCTTGTCAGTGTCATTTGCAGGCTTGTCAGTGTCGTTGCAGGCTTGTCAGTGTCATTTGCAGCCTTGTCAGTGTCATTTGCAGGCTTTTCAGTGTCATTTGCAGGCTTTTCAGTGTCATTTGCAGCCTTGTCAGTGTCATTTGCAGGCTTGTCAGTGTCATTTGCAGGCTTGTCAGTGTCGTTGCAGGCTTGTCAGTGTCATTTGCAGCCTTGTCAGTGTCATTTGCAGCCTTGCATTGCAGCCTTGTCAGTGTCGTTGCAGCCTTGCATTGCAGCCTTGTCAGTGTCATTTGCAGCCTTGCATTGCAGCCTTGTCAGTGTCATTTGCAGGCTTGTCAGTGTCATTTGCAGCCTTGTCAGTGTCGTTGCAGGCTTGTCAGTGTCATTGCAGGCTTGTCAGTGTCATTTGCAGCCTTGCATTGCAGCCTTGTCAGTGTCGTTGCAGGCTTGTCAGTGTCGTTGCAGCCTTGTCAGTGTCATTTGCAGGCTTGTCAGTGTCATTTGCAGGCTTGTCAGTGTCATTTGCAGCCTTTTTCAGTGTTATTTGCATGCTTGTCAGTGTCATTTGCAGCCTTGTCAATGTCATTTGCAGGCTTGTCAGTGTCATTTGCAGCCTTGTCAGTGTCGTTGCAGCCTTGTCAGTGTCGTTGCAGCCTTGTCAGTGTCATTTTCAGCCTTGTCAGTGTCATTTGCAGCCTTGTCAGTGTCATTTGCAGGCTTGTCAGTGTCATTTGCAGGCTTTTCAGTGTCATTTGCAGCCTTGTCAGTGTCATTTGCAGCCTTGTCAGTGTCATTTGCAGCCTTTCATTGCAGCCTTGTCAGTGTCGTTGCAGGCTTGCATTGCAGCCTTGTCAGTGTCATTTGCAGCCTTGCATTGCAGCCTTGTCAGTGTCATTTGCAGCCTTGCATTGCAGCCTTGTCAGTGTCATTTGCAGCTTTGTCAGTGTCATTTGCAGCCTTGTCAGTGTCATTTGCAGCCTTGTCAGTGTCATTTGCAGGCTTGTCAGTGTCGTTGCAGGCTTGCATTGCAGCCTTGTCAGTGTCATTTGCAGCCTTGTCAGTGTCATTTGGAGCCTTGTCAGTGTCATTTGCAGCCTTTCATTGCAGCCTTGTCAGTGTCGTTGCAGGCTTGCATTGCAGCCTTGTCAGTGTTGTTGCAGGCTTGCATTGCAGCCTTGTCAGTGTCATTTGCAGCCTTGCATTGCAGCCTTGTCAGTGTCATTTGCAGCCTTGCATTGCAGCTTGTCAGTGTCATTTGCAGCCTTGTCAGTGTCATTTGCAGGCTTTTCAGTGTCATTTGCAGGCTTTTCAGTGTCATTTGCAGCCTTGTCAGTGTCATTTGCAGCCTTGTCAGTGTCATTTGCAGCCTTGTCAGTGTAATTTGCAGCCTTGTCAGTGTCATTTGCAGCCTTGTCAGTGTCATTTGCAGCCTTGTCAGTGTCATTTGCAGGCTTGTCAGTGTCGTTGCAGGCTTGTCAGTGTCATTTGCAGGCTTTTCAGTGTCATTTGCAGGCTTTTCAGTGTCATTTGCAGCCTTGTCAGTGTCATTTGCAGGCTTGTCAGTGTCATTTGCAGGCTTGTCAGTGTCATTTGCAGGCTTGTCAGTGTCATTTGCAGGCTTGTCAGTGTCATTTGCAGGCTTGTCAGTGTCGTTGCAGGCTTGTCAGTGTCATTTGCAGCCTTGTCAGTGTCATTTGCAGCCTTGCATTGCAGCCTTGTCAGTGTCGTTGCAGCCTTGCATTGCAGCCTTGTCAGTGTCATTTGCAGCCTTGCATTGCAGCCTTGTCAGTGTCATTTGCAGGCTTGTCAGTGTCATTTGCAGCCTTGTCAGTGTCGTTGCAGGCTTGTCAGTGTCATTGCAGGCTTGTCAGTGTCATTTGCAGCCTTGCATTGCAGCCTTGTCAGTGTCGTTGCAGGCTTGTCAGTGTCGTTGCAGGCTTGTCAGTGTCATTTGCAGGCTTGTCAGTGTCATTTGCAGCCTTGTCAGTGTCGTTGCAGGCTTGTCAGTGTCATTGCAGGCTTGCATTGCAGGCTTGTCAGTGTCATTTGCAGCCTTGCATTGCAGGCTTGTCAGTGTCATTTGCAGCCTTGTCAGTGTCGTTGCAGGCTTGTCAGTGTCATTGCAGGCTTGCATTGCAGGCTTGTCAGTGTCATTGCAGCCTTGCATTGCAGCCTTGTCAGTGTCATTTGCAGCCTTGCATTGCAGCCTTGTCAGTGTCATTTGCAGCCTTGCATTGCAGCTTGTCAGTGTCATTTGCAGCCTTGTCAGTGTCGTTGCAGGCTTGCATTGCAGGCTTGTCAGTGTCGTTGCAGGCTTGCATTGCAGGCTTGTCAGTGTCGTTGCAGCCTTGCATCGCAGCCTTGTCAGTGTCGTTGCAGCCTTGTCAGTGTCATTTGCAGCCTTGTCAGTGTCATTTGCAGGCTTGTCAGTGTCGTTGCAGGCTTGTCAGTGTCATTTGCAGGCTTTTCAGTGTCATTTGCAGGCTTTTCAGTGTCATTTGCAGCCTTGTCAGTGTCATTTGCAGGCTTGTCAGTGTCATTTCCAGGCTTGTCAGTGTCATTTGCAGGCTTGTCAGTGTCGTTGCAGGCTTGTCAGTGTCATTTGCAGCCTTGTCAGTGTCATTTGCAGCCTTGCATTGCAGCCTTGTCAGTGTCGTTGCAGCCTTGCATTGCAGCCTTGTCAGTGTCATTTGCAGCCTTGCATTGCAGCCTTGTCAGTGTCATTTGCAGGCTTGTCAGTGTCATTTGCAGCCTTGTCAGTGTCGTTGCAGGCTTGTCAGTGTCATTGCAGGCTTGTCAGTGTCATTTGCAGCCTTGCATTGCAGCCTTGCATTGCAGCCTTGTCAGTGTCATTTGCAGCCTTGCATTGCAGCCTTGTCAGTGTCGTTGCAGGCTTGTCAGTGTCGTTGCAGGCTTGTCAGTGTCATTTGCAGGCTTGTCAGTGTCATTTGCAGCCTTGTCAGTGTCGTTGCAGGCTTGTCAGTGTCATTGCAGGCTTGCATTGCAGGCTTGTCAGTGTCATTGCAGCCTTGCATTGCAGCCTTGTCAGTGTCATTTGCAGCCTTGCATTGCAGGCTTGTCAGTGTCATTGCAGCCTTGCATTGCAGCCTTGTCAGTGTCATTTGCAGCCTTGCATTGCAGCCTTGTCAGTGTCATTTGCAGCCTTGCATTGCAGCTTGTCAGTGTCATTTGCAGCCTTGTCAGTGTCGTTGCAGGCTTGCATTGCAGGCTTGTCAGTGTCGTTGCAGGCTTGCATTGCAGGCTTGTCAGTGTCGTTGCAGCCTTGCATCGCAGCCTTGTCAGTGTCGTTGCAGCCTTGTCAGTGTCATTTGCAGCCTTGTCAGTGTCATGTGCAGGCTTGTCAGTGTCATTTGCAGCCTTGTCAGTGTCGTTGCAGGCTTGTCAGTTTTATTTGCAGCCTTGTCAGTGTCGTTGCAGGCTTGTCAGTGTCATTTGCAGCCTTGTCAGTGTCATTTGCAGCCTTGCATTGCAGCCTTGTCAGTGTCATTTGCAGCCTTGTCAGTGTCATTTGCAGGCTTGTCAGTGTCATTTGCAGCCTTGTCAGTGTCATTTGCAGGCTTGTCAGTGTCATTTGCAGGCTTGTCAGTGTCATTTGCAGGCTTGTCAGTGTCGTTGCAGGCTTGTCAGTGTCGTTGCAGGCTTGTCAGTGTCGTTGCAGGCTTGTCAGTGTCGTTGCAGGCTTGTCAGTGTCGTTGCAGGCTTGTCAGTGTCGTTGCAGGCTTGTCAGTGTCGTTGCAGGCTTGTCAGTGTCGTTGCAGGCTTGTCAGTGTCGTTGCAGGCTTGTCCGTGTCGTTGCAGGCTTGTCCGTGTCATTTGCAGCCTTGTCAGTGTTATTTGCAGCCTTGCATTGCAGCCTTGTCAGTGTCGTTGCAGGCTTGTCAGTGTCATTTGCAGGCTTGTCAGTGTCATTTGCAGCCTTGTCAGTGTCGTTGCAGGCTTGTCAGTGTCATTGCAGGCTTGCATTGCAGGCTTGTCAGTGTCATTTGCAGCCTTGCATTGCAGCCTTGTCAGTGTCGTTGCAGGCTTGCATTGCAGGCTTGTCAGTGTCATTGCAGCCTTGCATTGCAGCCTTGTCAGTGTCATTTGCAGGCTTGCATTGCAGGCTTGTCAGTGTCGTTGCAGGCTTGCATTGCAGGCTTGTCAGTGTCGTTGCAGCCTTGCATCGCAGCCTTGTCAGTGTCGTTGCAGCCTTGCATTGCAGCCTTGTCAGTGTCATTTGCAGCCTTGTCAGTGTCATTTGCAGGCTTGTCAGTGTCAATTGCAGCCTTGTCAGTGTCATTTGCAGCCATGTCAGTGTCATGTGCAGGCTTGTCAGTGTCATTTGCAGCCTTGTCAGTGTCATTTGCAGCCTTGCATTGCAGCCTTGTCAGTGTCATTTGCAGCCTTGTCAGTGTCATTTGCAGGCTTGTCAGTGTAATTTGCAGCCTTGTCAGTGTCATTTGCAGCCTTGTCAGTGTCGTTGCAGGCTTGTCAGTGTTGTTGCAGGCTTGTCAGTGTCGTTGCAGGCTTGTCAGTGTCGTTGCAGGCTTGTCAGTGTCATTTGCAGCCTTGTCAGTGTCATTTGCAGCCTTGTCAGTGTCGTTGCAGGCTTGTCCGTGTCATTTGCAGCCTTGTCAGTGTTATTTGCAGCCTTGCATTGCAGCCTTGTCAGTGTCGTTGCAGCCTTGCATTGCAGCCTTGCCGTTTAAAAATGGTGCCGAGATACAGAGCGGATACTTTGTTTAGCAAAAACTAAAAACCCCAGTAGCAATTAAATACCACCAAAAGAAAGCTCCATCTGTCTCAACGTGATACAAATGTCATATGGGTACAGTGTTGCATGACCACGCAGTTGTCCTTCGAAGTGACAATGCTGAAAAGTTAAAAATTGGCCTGGGCAGGAAGGGGGTGAAAGTGCCCAGTAGGCAAGTGGTTAAATGTACTCATTAACCACTTGCCGACCGCCGCACGACGATATACGTCGGCAGAATGGCACGTACAGGCAGGAGGGCGTATATATATAAGTCCCTTCCTGCCTGCGGGTGGGGGGCCCCTGGTGCCTGCGGTGGTCGGCATCGTTGGGGGAGCGATCGGAGATGAGGGGGAGGCCACTCATTCGTGGCCACCCCCTCGCGATCGCTCCCGGCCAATCAAACACTTCCTCTAGCCCTGTCATGTAAACAGGGCTAGAGGAAGTGATGTCATCCCTAACGGCCGCGGATGGAGGGCCCGATCGGGCCCACCCCCTGTGCCTGTAGATGACCGAATCATTGGGGGAGGGATCGGAGATGAGGGGGGGGGGCACTCATTCGTGGCCACCCCCTCGCGATCGCTCCCGGCCAATGGAATGCTTCCTCTGGCTTTGTATTGTGTACAGAGCTAGAGGAAGTGAGGTCATATCTCCTCGTGGCGGTCTTTTCGAACCGACGCCGAGGAGAGAAGATACATGAGTTACACTACACAAACACTAAACTACACTACACTAACAGTAGAACACTCTAGGCACACTTTTCACACCCCAGCCCCCCCCCCCCCCCGATTGCCCCCCTGCACCCCCTGTCACAGTGACACCAAAGCAGTTTTTTTTTTTTTTTTTTTTACTGTTTACTGCATTGGTGCATTGTGACCCTAATAACTGTTAGGGCAGTTAGATTTAGCCCCCTTTAGGTCTAGGACCCCCCCCTAATAAAGGTTTAACCCCGTGATCACTCCCCGTCACCAGTGTCACTAAGCGATCGTTTTTTTGATCGCTGTATTAGTGTCACAGTTGACGCTAGTTAGGGAGGTAGGTATTTAGGTTTGCCGCAGCGTTTTATAGCGTCAGGGACCCCCCCATATACTACCTACTAAAGGTTTTAACCCCCTGATTGCCCCCTAGTTAACCCTTTCACCAGTGATCACCATATAACTGTTACGGGTGACGCTGGTCAGTTAGTTTATTTTTTATAGTTTCAGGGCACCCGCCGTTTATTACCTAATAAAGGTTTAACCCCCTGATCATCCGGCGGGTGATATAAGTAAGGTTTTAGAGTCAAATAGGGTCTGCGTCGCCCCAGGCAGCGTCGGGTTAGTGCCAGTACCGCTAACACCCACGCACGCAGCATACACCTCCCTTAGTGGTATAGAATCTGAACAGATCGATATCTGATCTGATCAGATCTATACTAGCGTCCCCAGCAGTTTAGGGTTCCCAAAAACGCATTGTTAGCGGGATCAGCCCAGATACCTGCTAGCACCTGCGTTTTCCCCCTCCGCCCAACCCAGCCCAGCCCACCCAAGTGCAGTATCGATCGATCACTGTCACTCACAAAACACTAAGCACACATAACTGCAGCGTTCGCAGAGTCAGGCGGATCCCTGCGATTGCTAACAGTTTTTTTGGTAGCGTTTTGATTTAGTCGCTAACAGTCAGGAGCTTTTTTTTTCCTGTGAGTCTCACTAGTGTACTACTAAATTTAGAGCCCAAAATGGCAAATCAAACGTAAACTAGTGAACAGGCCTACTTGTTTCTGAGTATGTCAGATAGTGAAGAGGAGGTCACTCATCTGTCAAAATCAGGCTCAGAATACGATCCAGTAGACGACAGCGGCTCCATGACAGATAGCTCTGGCGACGGAGTTGTGGTCCCTACTAAGGTCAGGCGTACCAGACCCCAAACTCCTTCTTCTGTTGTTGAGGTGCAGGAACCGCAGGTCTCTCGTAGGAAGCAGAGACGTACTAGAGCCGCTATTCCTTCTGGTGAACAGGCAAGCACCAGCGGCCTAGTACACCCTGGAGGTACATCCAGCACTGCAGTATCACGTGGTGACGTGGCGAGTCCCATAAGTGCAGTTCAAGCTGGCGAGGTGGCAAGCACAAGTAGTGTCCCGCTGCCACCAAGAAGAAGACAAAGACAGGCCCGTCGTGCCCATAGTGCCCTTCCTGCAGAATTTGCCAATCCTGATTGGGTGCCCACCACTTCTGCAGAACCCGTACTTCCCCCATTCACTGGCCAACCCGGTATTCAGGTGGAAACAGTTGATTTTACGTCACTTGATTTTTTTTCGCTGTTTTTCTCCGAAGAGCTCTATAGATCTATTGTGGACCAAAGCAATTTGTACGCTGGTCAACACATCGCCGCTAATCCCCAGTCCTCCCTTGCCAGAGATTGGAGACCAATTACGGTCCCCGAATTTAAGCTCTTTCTGCGCCTTTCCCTCATCATGGGCGTAGTTAAAATGGGTACGTTGCGTTCATATTGGTCCACTGAGCCAATGTACCATATGCCCGTGTTCTCTGCTTCAATGTCCAGGGCACGATACGAGATGATTTTGCGGTTCATGCACTTCAATGACAATGAACTCTGTCGTCCTCGTGGAGACCCTGCATACGATCGGCTCTATAAAATTCGGCCCCTCATAAACCATTTCAACCAACGTTTTGCAGACTTGTTTACTCCCCATCAAGTTGTCTGCGTTGATGAGTCCTTGATTAAGTTTTCTGGGCGCTTGTCATTCAAACAATACCTTCCCAGCAAGCGTGCCAGATACGGGGTCAAGATGTATAAGCTCTGTGACAGGGCCACAGGCTATGTGTATGTAGTTTTATGGTTTATGAGAGCAAAGATAGCCACGTAGAGCCGACAAACTGCCCTGACTACATAGGGAGTGCTGGCAAGACTGTGTGGGACTTGGTGTCACCCTTATTCAGAAAGGGGTACCACTTGTACGTGGACAATTATTACACGAGCGTGCCACTGTTTAGTCATTTGTTTGATCAGCAGATTGGAGCCTGTGGCACCGTGCGACCTAATCGCCGGGGCTTTCCCCAGCGGCTTGTAGAGTCCCGTCTTAGGCTGGGGGAGAGAGCCTGCTTGAAGTGTAATAACTTGCTCGCTATGAAGTGGAGGGATAATAAGAATGTTTTCGTTCTTACCTCCCTTCATGCAGACACGACGGTCCAAATTACTACGGCGACTGGTGTTGTGACTAAACCCCTCTGTGTCCACGAGTATAACCAAAACATGGGAGGGGTGGACCTCAACGACCAGTTGTTGGCGCCGTACCTAGTTGCCCGTAAGGCTAGACGCTGGTACAAAAAAGTGTCTATTTACTTATTCCAATTGGCTTTGCTGAACGCTCATGTGCTATACGGAGCTTCAGGACATACTGGATCCTTCCTTAAATTCCAGGAAGAGATCATCGGAGCCCTTCTGTTTCCAGACGGTGCTCCACCTCACCTTCCCAATCCAAATGCAGTTAGCCGGCTGCATGAGCGGCATTTTATTTATGTCCCGAGTACCCCTACCCAACGAGCTCCCCAAAGAAAATGTCATGTCTGCAGAAAGCGCGGATTTAGGCGTGACACCTGCCATTATTGTCCCCGCTGTCCTGACAATCCTGGTCTTTGCATCGGTAAATGTTTTGAACGCTACCATACACTAGTTGAGTATTAGCGTAGGGTACAGCATTGCACAGACTAGGCACAGTTTCTCAAGAATGCCATCGCATTTTGAGACCAAAACCGCTGGAACCGTTACAACAGTTCCGTTAGAACTGTTACAGTTACAAAAAAAAAATAAATAAATAAAAAAAAAAAAAAATAGTTGTTGTTTTATTGTTCTCTTTCTCTCTATTCTCTCTCTATTGTTTTTCTCTTTTTTACTGTATTCTATTCTGCAATGTTTTATTGTTAACCATTTTTTTGTTTTCAGGTACGCCTTTCAGTTGCAGCGCAGATTTATCTATCTTGACAGCAACAGCGTTTGCTCCCACGATACATAAAGCCGTGACTCCAACGCTGTAGGAGGTGATTTCACCACCACAGTTAAAAAAAAAGAGCATATATGCCAAAGCATGGGGGCAGCAGGGGCAGAGGAGCGATTTGCTCCTAATGCCGCCTACATATGGTCGAAATTCCGACGGAGGCTTGCCCGTGGAAAAGTCCGACTGTGTGTACGCGGCATAACTTTTTTGCGGGAGGATGCCCCCATGCTTCGGCATATATATATTTTAGGCACAGGTTGCGTTAAAATTTTTTTTATTTTTTACTATGTTTTTTTTGTATTTGCTTTGCAGGTATGGTTAATCTTACTGTTATACTGTAATGTTACTTTGTTTTATTGTTAACCATAATTTGCTTAGCAGGTACGCCATTCAGCTGCAGCGCGGATTTATTTATCTTGACAGCAACAGTTGGACAGCGCTGTTGGAGGTGATTTCACCACCACAGTTAAAAACAAAATGGTGTATGCCCATCATTAGAAGTGGGTGGATGAAGGGAGGTATTCTAATGGTGGGCATACCCACCGATCAATCTTTTTTTTTCGTTCAGCCCACAGGCTGCATGAAAAAAAAGATTACAATATATGCCAAACAAGGGCCAGCAACGTACTGGTATGTTGCTGGACTTTGAGTGGTTATACCAGAATGATGCCGGCGGGTTTAGGTATTATCTAGGTATCATTCTTTTCAGCCAGCGGTCGGCTTTCATGTAAAAGCAATCCTAGTGGCTACTGCGCAGCGCATGCGCAGTACGGAGCATGAAGATTTTCGGAAATTGTCGGAAGATGAACGGTGCCTGCGCCGTGAGTCGAGGTGAAGCCCCCACCATCCAAGCGAACATAGGGTTAGTCAAACTAAGAGGGCCCCTTGTGGGCTCGCTTCGCTCGCCACGCTTCTTGCACGGCCTCGCTGCGCTCGGCTCTTTTATATTCTAACTCTATGTCCACTTGGATGGTGGGGCTTGAAAGTGGACTCACGGCGCAGGCGCCGTTCATCCTCAGCAATTTTCGGAATCAGGGTGTCCTGTGTACTGCGCATGCGCAGTACACAGCGGACACTTCGTGATGGGGGACGGCTAATGATACAACAGCGGCCCGTAGGCGGAAGCAGGAAGTACCACTCAAAACTAAGCACCCACTCCCCCTCCCCCCCAAAAGAAAATGACATGCCAAATGTGGCATGTAAGGGGGCGAGGAGTGCTTAAAGCGGATGTTTCACTTTTGGGTGGAACTCCGCTTTAAGCACTGCGCTACTTTTAACTGGTAATTGCTTGGTCATGCAACACTATACCCAAATGAAATTTATCTAATTTTTTCCCCCACAAATAGCTTTCTTTTGGTGGTATTTGATCACAGCTGGTTTTTATTATATAAATGAAAAAAGACCAAAAATATTATAGTATTATTTACTTTCTGCTATAAAACATATCCCACAAAATCAAATGTCTTAATAAATTTAGGCCTAAATGTATTGAGCTATATGTTTTTTTTTAATCCCAAAAAGTTTAAATTGATTGGTTTGCGTGAAAGTTATAGTGTCTACAAACAATGGTGTGTTTAGCTTTAGCTTTAGCATTTACTAGGGTTATCCCGATACCACTTTTTTAAGACCGAGTACAAGTACCGATATTTTTTTTTTCAAGTACTCGCCGATACCGATTACTAATACTTTTTTTAATGTTATGTGACAATTTTCAAAGAACAATACAGATTAGGTGGCACTGATATGCAGCACTGATGAACACTGATAGGATTAGGTGGCACTGATAGATGGCACTGATGGCTGGCACTGACAGATGGCACTGATGGCTGGGACTGACAGGTGGCTAGCACTGATAGGTGGCATTGACAGGTGACGCTGGCACTGATAGATGGCACTGACAGGTGTCTGTCTCTTTTACATGGCACTGACAGGTGGCTGGAACTGACAGGTGGCATTGACAGGTGACGCTGGCACCGATAGATGGCGGGCACTGATAGATGGCACTGATGGCTGGCACTGACAGGTGGCTGGCAGTGATAGGTGGCATTGACAGGTGACGCTGGCACCGATAGATGGCGGGCACTGATAGATGGCACTGATGGCTGGCACTGACAGGTGGCTGGCACTGATAGGTGGCACTGACAGGTGGCTGGCACTGATAGATGGCACTGACAGGCAGTGTTGGTCATCTTCATTTAAAAAAGTAATTAGTTAAGTTACAAATTACTTCTCTCAAAAAGTAATTGCGTTAGTAACTCAGTTACTACATTGGAAAAGTAATTAGTTACGCAGCAAAGTAACTGACTTTTTTTTTAATATTCTATACGTGTAACTAAGGGTCTGCTCTATTATTACTCTAACCAAGGGGGAGATCTGTTATAGCGTGTAAGCAAGGGGCGGGTCTATTATTATTATATCGTGTAAGGGGCGGATGGCTACAGAAGAGGGCGAATGTTAAATTAATGGGCAGAGCTCGATATATAACAATAATAATAAATGCGCCCCTTGGTTACAGTAATACTAGACCCGCCCCTTAGTTACACAATAGACGCCCCTTGCAGAGTAGCACAAGCATCGGGAGCGTGGGCATCACCTCGTACAATTACATGTTAACTGCGCCTGCGCGGTGTAGAGTTCACTCAGAGCTGTTTAGGTTCGGCAATTTTCGTAAGCTCCGTAGTCCTTCGTACTGCGCATACAAAAACATATTTGGGAAGCACTCACCAATGCGTTTAAATTCAAGATGGTGCTGCCATAAGACCAACAAGCAATAGCGAACATATTACAGCGCACACATTCAAGAATGACGTTTCCTGCAGGGCTAGTTAAAAACACCTGAACATATTCAAAAAATACGGGGGTTTGGTCACACTATATTGTTATATAGTGCTAAGCCCACTTACTGCGACAAGCGCAGCGCCTGCGCAGTACAGGGGGTCCTTATCCAGAGGGGAAACTTTTTCGTCAGGACACCGGAATTACACTACTGCCATCTAGTGGCGGTAGAAGTAATTGCGGTAATTCCGCTCAAGTAATGGGAACTGCGTTACCATGAGGGGAAAAGTAATCAGTTAGATTACTCGTTACCCGCTAAAGTAACTGCTTTAAGTAACTCCGTTTATTTTAACTCAGTTACTTGCATCACTGCTGACAGGTGGCTGGCACTGATAGGCGGCACTTATGGGCATTGGGCACTGATAGGTGGCATTTATTGGCACTGATGGGCAGGCACTGTCATGCCATGAGGAAACGCTGCTGCAACGCCAATCTTGGTACTCCTTGCACTTGGCCGCAATAAAAGCAGCAGCGGCCATCTTGTTACACCCAGTCCGAACTATATGGGCTGGGTGTAATAAGATGTCTGCTGCTGGCTTACTGCAGCCAAGATCAGGGTGTACCAAGATGGGCGTCGGGATGTCAAACCGCTGACGTCAACACGGAGCGTCACTTCCGTTGTTCCGCCCGCTGACTTCCGGTTGTGCCGAGACGCTTAATCCTCTCTCCCAGGTATCAGATCTGGTATCGGGAGCATTTGTGTGAGTACAAGTACTCGCGCAAATGCTCAGTATCGGTCCCGATACCGATACTAGTATCGGGACAACCCTAGTATTTACTGAATTTGAATTAGAATTTACTGGAAATTTTATTTACTTTTATTTTTTTATACTAGGAATGGCGGCGATCAGCAATTTATAGTACGACTGTGATAGTGCAGCGGGCAATCTGTCACTGACGCTGAGAGGGAACTGACACTGACATCACCAGTGGCCTTAATACAATGATTAGTGCTAATAAAATACACTGTCACTGTATGAATGACACTGGCTGGGAAGGGGTTAACATCTAGGGCAATGACATGGTTATTTGTGTGCCTAACAAGTGTTAGTGTGTCTGCTGTTTTCACTAAGCAATGTGCGTGTTTTTACTCCCTGCTTTGCAAGGAGAACGGCATATCACTGCTGTCTGTAGAGAGCCCTGTGGTGCTTACCTACACAGGGCTCTCTTCTGTCATTTGCTCAGCCGATCAGAGGGTTCCCGACATAAACCATTGGCTGGGACCCACTGATCAGCTTGTGCTGTAGCGATTGTGCGCAGCTAAGCCACTCCCTGTAGCAGTAAAGCTACAGGAGTCGGTTAGCAAGTGGAAGTGGAACTTTACCCATAACAACTTGATAAAAAAAATAATGTTCTTTAGCAAGGAACATACATTCCACATTAATAACTATGCCATAGCTCCCAACTGTCCCTGATTTCGAGGGACTGTCCCTGATTTGGAGCAATGTCCCTCTGTCCCTCATTCCTCCTCATTTGTCCCTCATTTTGGTCTGATCTATATAGTTGTATATAAAATTGAAAAAAGTGTTTCTCAGTGCTAAACCTTTTATCTGATTTCTAAATTGCTGCATTTCTAAATTCCAAAAGCCAATATAAAGGAATAGTAGTGGTAAAAAAAGCATTTGTGGGTTTAACCAATCTTGTTTTTTTGTACAATTCTCCTTTAAGGGGGCGTGGCAAGGGTGTGTGTCCTATGCCTGCATACTTTTGCTGATAGGTGTCCCTCATTCCCATCTCAAAAAAGTTGGGAGGTATGATTATGCTACCAAAATGAGTGTGTGCTATAAATTGCCTCCATCATTGCCACTGTTTCCTCTTGCTTAAAGGCTGCCATTTTCTGAAGTCCAGAGCCCCCGAGCAGCAGTAAATCCTTCTGCCATCAGATAGGCCTCTACAAATTTGGCACAGTGCCTAAAAAATAGAGAGAAACTAAACATATGCAGGGCCGTCTTTAAGGCAGGGCAAAAGGGGCAGCTGCCCTGGGCCCTGTCATTGTTGTGGGGCCCAAAGCAGCTGCCTCATACTTTCCAACTATCCCAGTTTAAATTCCCTTGTTCCTTGAAGTTTTAGTCCTGTGCTGTGTCCCGATATCTCAGTGTGAAGTGCTGCTACTAATGCTGCCCAGCTCTGCCCTATTGTTGTGTACAGATGACTCACCTGCAGACCCTGTGTTTACATGTAAATAACCGTCAATCATATGTAAATAACGGCAGCATTCATATGTAAATAGCTGAGGCATGATACGTTAATAAAGGCAACATCCATATGTATATCAGGCCCCCCTACAGTAAGGAGAAGATGTGCTGTAACATATAGCAACCAATCAGTGAGCAGTATTACTGTACAGTAATCTCTAGCAACCAATCAACAAGCAGAAATCATGTGCTGTAACCTCTAACAATTAATCAGTAAGCCTTAATGTGTGCTGTAACCTCTAGCAACCAGTCAGTAAGCAGTAATGATATGCTATAACCTCTGGCAACCAATCGCTGCCTGATCTGATACAGTAAACTGATTTTAAGTCTAGCTGCTATTTATTGTATGTCTCAGAGCAGGTGGAGAGCGAAATTGCATGGGGAGGGGGGGCCCCAATTTGCTCAGGGTCCAATCAATATTAAAGACGGCCCTGAACATATGCGGAATAGGGTGAGACCGTGTATTTCCTGGAGTATAGGCACCTACATTACTATACCTGCAAAAGGGTCCAGCCTAAAGTGATGTAGCAGGACTTAATTTTCTGACTAAAGTTTAAAACTTAAAGGCTGGTTTCACACTAGTGCGAATTGGATGCAGACGCATCCAATTCGCATGACAGGAAATTGTGACCGGCCCTCTATGGAGCTGGTGTTCTGTCGAGAAGTGCCCCCCCATCAAATAGTGCCCGGGACGAACTGCGCATGCGCCGTACGTAACAGCACAACAGCTGAGTTTACAATCAGCTGTTGTGTTGGGTAGACGGCGCCTGCCGACTAAAAAAAAATGTTAGAGTCAGATTGTGGCTTGCGCTGACAAGGCACGTTCATGTTGTCGAGGGGCAGATTTTTACATGAAGGGGGCGGATTTTTTAAAAGATGGCCAGCGCTACAAAGATGGGGGTGGAATTTTTAACAATGGCCAAAGAAATCTGCAAAACAAATCTTTATCTGCTATTGGACGTTTGCCCCCAACATGTAAACATTTGCCCACAATCTGACTCTAAAATGTCTTCAGTCGCCCATAGTGCGCAGGCGCCGTCTAGTTACGTATGGTGCATGCGCAGTTAGTCCTGGGCACTATTCAATGGGGGGGGGGGGCACTTCTTGACACTACACGGGCTGCAGAGGAGGGGCAGGATGGACAGAGTGAGCGGCGTGGCCCTGTTCGGAGAGAGAGCCCAGAGGGGAGGACACTTTCGGAACCAGTGAGAGAACTCTCAGGGTAGGGGTCAGCATCGGATCAGCAGCACCACTGACACATAAGCGGCATGTGTGACTTGTTTTACTTCTGTCCCTGCCTTGTGTCAGTGAAAACAGCGACGCTGAAGCCTCTCCTACACTGCTATCTGCATAGTTCCGCCTCCCAGCAGGAGGTCTGGCTGCTGTTTTACTTAAAGTGGTGTTCCAGCCGCAATTTTTTTTTTTTTTTTAAGTCAGCAGCGACAAATGCTGTAGCTGCTGACTTTTAATAAGGACACTTACCTATCCAGGGAGCCCGCAATGTCGTCGTCCCCGAGGCGGATCCGTCCATCGGATCGGCTGCCGGCACCGCCATCTTAACGAAGGGAGACAGGCAGTGGAGCCTTGAGGCTTCACTACCCGTTTCCTACTGCGCATGCGCGAGTCGCGTTGCGCTTTGTGAATGGCCCAGTTGTTTTCTGGGACACACACAGGTCCCAGAAGACAACGGGGCAGCTCGCCGAAGAGGAGGAAGTGACGGAACAGCGCCGCGGAATAGGAAGAGGCAGATTAGAGGCAGATTTTTTTCAAATGTTTTTTTATAGATTTTTTGGAGAATGTTAAAGCGGAGCTCCACCCTAAAGTGGAACTTCCGCTTATCGGATTCCTAAAATACAGGTATATGCACCCACTTCCGGGACTAGCATCCCCGCCCATATCAGAGGATACCCGAGGATGCCCCGTTGTGTCTTGGGAAACACAGTTCCCAGGACACAACGGGGACAAATAGAGACGCGCAGCGCGACCCGCGCATGCGCAGTAGGGAACCGGGCAGTGAAGACGTTGCGTCTTCACTTCCTAATTCCCTGACAGAGGATGGCGGCAGGACAGACGAGAGACGAGCGGTCACTCGTCACATTCTGCCGACACCGCTGGAACCTGGGACAGGTAAGTGTCCATTTATTAAAAGTCAGCAGCTGCAGTATTTGTAGCTGCTGACTTTTAATATTTTTGGTGCGGGTGGAGCTCCTCTTTAATGTAATTTTTTATTTTAGGGTGGACCTCCGTTTAAATGCAGCTAAAAGCCGATTGGTCTGCTGCTCTGCCACTCAGCTCTGCACCTGCCTTCTCTTCAAGTCCAAGCTGTGCGAGAAGTACAATGTGCAGCTTGGAGAATGAAATGTCTGCTGGAGCAAGGGTGGGAAGAGTCAGTGCCCCCTCTTGTCACAGTTGTACACTGAACCCGGTTTACAGCAATGTAACATGTGTGCAGCTGGAGTACAGCAATGTAAGGTGTGCAGCTGGAGTAAAGCAATGTAACACGTGTGCAGTAGAGAGAGTACAGCAATGTAACATGTGTGCACCTGGAGTACAGCAATGTAACATGTGTGCAGTAGAGAGGGTACAGCAATGTAACATGTGTGCAGTAGAGAGGGTACAGCAATGTAACATGTGTGCAGCTGGAGTACAGCAATGTAACATGTGTGCAGTTGGAGTACAGCAATGTAACATGTGTGCAGTTGGAGTACAGCAATGTAACACGTGTGCAGTAGAGAGAGTACAGCAATGTAACATGTGTACAGCAATGTAACACGTGTGCAGTAGAGAGAGTACAGCAATGTAACATGTGTGCACCTGGAGTACAGCAATGTAACATGTGTGCAGTAGAGAGGGTACCGCAATGTAACATGTGTGCAGTAGAGAGGGTACAGCAATGTAACATGTGTGCAGCTGGAGTACAGCAATGTAACGTGTGCAGTAGATAGTACAGCAATGTAATATGTGTGTAGTAGAGAGAGTACAGCAATGTAACGTGTGCAGCTGGAGTACAGCAATGTAACATGTGTAGTAGAGAAAGTACAGCAATGTAACATGTGCAGCTGGAGTACAGCAATGTAACGTGTGCAGTAGAGAGGGTACAGCAATGTAATGTGTGTGCAGTGATGGAAAATGTGTACAGGAAAGTAGAGTGATGGAACATGGGGGGTAGAGGTGTGCGGGGGGGGAACTGAACTGCATATAATGGGGGGCCTCTCTGTGTCCTGAGCAGAGACAGTGTACTCCTAATATGGGGGGGGGGGGCCCTGTCATGTGGATTAGGGGGGCTGCGCTCATATTGAGAAACCACTGTGTAGCCTAAAGGATGGGGGGCAGTGTACTTATAATGGGCACCACCTGTGTGTCCTCAGGATGGGGACCTCAGTACATCTTATAATGGGGGACCCCCTATATGACCTGGGGATGGAGGTTTTATACACCTTGCAATAAGGGGCACGCTTTGTGACCTGAGAACTAGGACTTATTGTGCTTTATACCGGTAATTGGGAATCCCCTCTGTGACCTGAGGATGAGCATATACACTTCCACTGTATACATGGGCAGGGCAAAGGAGGGGGCAGGAAAATTAGGTTTTGCCTAGGGTGTCAGAAACCCTTGCTCCAGCCCTGCTCGTTGGTGCTGACTATTAGTGTAAAGGCTGGCTGTATTTGTGGGAGGAGCCTGAGAGGGCTATTTAATCCTTTAATCCCTAGTAATTTGTTCAAAAAGGAAAATATACTGATTTACCATGTTCTGCATATATGTAACCCGATATGCAATTTATGAACAATATCAGATGTTGATGTACCTGCTGATTCTTACACCTTGTTAAAAAAATTTAATAAAAATTATTGGAAAAGAAAGGTCTAGAGAGGCAAAACTGGATAAAAGACAAATGAGACAAATGTGATTAATCTGTTGGCTTGATACATTAAAATTTAAATGTGAGCATAAGCATGACAGGATGCATTTAAATTTGAGCAGAGGTAACAGGAACAAACAATTTTAAGCCATTCTGCTTTACATTGAATTTGCGAGATACAAGGAGATTTGTAACCTCTCTCTGCAATTTATCCTTGTGTTCAGTGGTGAATCTTCCTATTATGACGTCTCTACTCAGGATCGTTTCTTCACTATCAGAAGTGCATAACGCGTCTCTTATGTTCTCGTTATAACTTATCAGATTACTTAAAGACTCTGTTTCCGCACAGTTGCCATAGCTCCAATCTTCTTGTTTGTTGGACGTAGTATGCTCGGGAAAAAAATTAATACAATACATTTTGTTACATTTAGTACAGGGGCCAATCTCTTCATATTTACGATTATTAGTATTAAACTTGTAGGGATAACAGCACACGTCGTTGGGGAACTGAATGCCACGACCATTTTTTCCACATCTCACTTCATATGAAAGAACCTTGTCCCACACAAGCAGGGCAGATATGCCAATCATTATCTTTCTGGGCACTCTGCCTCTGCAGGCTATGGATGACCCGTAGGCTGTCTTTAAATCATTGTTACTGTAGGGATCGTTAACACAGGTGTGAGCAATCACAGCAGAAGACAGTGTAAAGTCTGTGGGTTCAAGTTTGTTGTTTTCATCATCATTAAAAATACCCCAAAACTCTGTGGTCCTATTCTCCATTTCTTCCAAGATGGACTCTTTCTCTCCACCATAATAATTGGTAATCTGAGAAATAGAAAAAAAACAAAAGTAATGAAGATGGATTATCCTAGCCCAGTCAGCTGGTTAAACCTCCTACAGTAGTGGTATGGCCAGGTATCTGGCCATACCAATTGAAGAGATGAAGAAAATTGAGAGTACACTTATTAGGTGGAGGCAGGATAATTTTCAGGGATTGCCTAAAAGTGGACAGAGTAGGAGATAGTGGGAGAGCTTTGGGTAGGGAGTTTCATAGGATAGGAGAGGCTCTGGAGAAGTCCTGGAGGCGAGTGTGGGAGGAGGTGACGAGGGAGCTAGAAAGCAGGAGGTCTTGGGAGGAACGAAGGGAACAATTTGGTTGGTATTTTGAAACGAGGTTAGTGATGTAGTTGGAGGTAGAGTTGTGGATGGCTTTGAAGTTGTTAGTATTTTTTATTTTATTTGTTAAGTGAGCGGAAGCCAGTGGAAGGATTGCCAGAGAGAGGTTTCAGACACTGAATGGTTGGACGAGTCTGGCAACAGTATTCCTGGTGGACTGAAGAGGGGATAGCCAATGAGGAGGGAGTTGCAGTAGTCGAGGTGAGAAATAACCAGGGAGTGAATTAGAAGCTTTGTGGTGTAATTCGTTAAGAAGGGGCATCTTTTGGAGATGTTGCAGAGGCCTGATTTGGCCAGTGCTTGGATATGGGGCCAAAAGGAGAATTTGATGGAGAAAGTCCAGCATTACAGCATTACACATGCAGGGACAGACTGATAGTTGTGCAATCAAACTCGACAGAGAAGTGAGGGGAAGGGGCGCATGGGGAAGGAACTATTATGAGCTCTGTTTTGGGTAGATTGAGTTTGAGGAAGAATTGTGACATCCAGACTATGTCAGTATATTAGTGATGCATGAGGAGGCTGATGGAGTAAGCTGAAGGGTAGAAAGATAAATGTGGGTGTCATCAGCATAGCAATGGTATTGATAGCCATTGGAGGCTTTTAGTTGACCCAGGAAGGAGGTGTAGATTGAGAATTAAGATGCGGGGGTGCTGGGTGTGTTGGCCCAGGGTTTGGAAATGTATCTCCAGAAGTTAGGAGAAACAGAAGGGTGAGGGAGGTAATATTGGAGCGTGATTTATATAAAGGGACATTAGGGTTGCCACCTGTTCAAGATTCACCCGGACAGTTTGGGTTTGGAATCATGTGTCCGGGTTTCAGACTGTCTGAGACCCGGACCCATTTTTCTGACCGGACTATGACTTCCCAGCAGGGTTGCTCGCTGCAGTTGTCTAAGCTGAGAGTGTCTGTTACACTCTCTTTCACACTGCCCAAAGCCAGCACTAACAATCCCCCCCAAACACACACACAGATGGGAAAGGAGAGAGGGCTCGATATGCACCTCTTTTTCCCGCCCCTACTCCTCTGTGTCTGCCCATACTCCAATCCCCAGCGCTGTACCTCAGAAAAGGAAAGTGGGGACAGGAAATTTGAAGCCCAGCAGCCTCAGCTACATTTGGATGAGAGATGCTGACTGCCAAGGGGTGAGTGAGCTCACCATCCATCCCTGTCTGTGACTGAAGTCTCCCTCGATCTCTCTCCTGCCTCTAAGTGAGTACGTTAAGGTAAATCAGGGTTCTCAGAGCACTCATTACATCAGAGTTCCCCTTTACACCAGAGGTCACAGTGTTCCCCCTTACATCCGAGTCCTCTCTGTACACCAGAGCATCCCTTTTGGTGGAGTGCCCAGAGTTCTCCCTTGCATCAGTGTCTGCAGAGTCCCCCCTTACAGTGAAAGGGAACTCTGTGAGTTCAGATGTAAAACGGGAACTCTGTGGACTGATGTAAAGGAGGACTCTTGTGATTAGCTTCATATGATTAGAAATGTTTTTGAATAGCAACATCTTTGCATAGTTTATCTATTCATACTATGAAAATAAATTGCTGTGTGATGCTAAAGTGTTCGGGTTTGACTTGAAGAAAAGGTGGCATCCCTAAGGGACATGCCTCGGCGTCCTAGAGGTTTTATTAGTATGTGGGTTCAGAATTAGCAGGAGCTGAAGAGAAGCCCGGCACCGCTAGGTTTAACAACACATAGGCAGAGGGCTGGCATGACTGTGTTAACATTGCAGTCAGTGGTGTTTGCAGTTGATTATTTGTAAAAGGGTTGGGGATTGGCTGGAAGTTAATGCAGGGAGGGGTTTTGCTACAAGGAAGTGTGACCCCGCCCTCCTCTAGTCAGCAGAGCGCCAGAAAAGTTCCCGCCCTCCTTCCCTAATTTTAGGTATTAGTAAGTGCAGGTTGTTCTTTCTTTGTGTGTTGTGTGTCTGTTTTTGTTTTGTTACAGTTCATGAATGGAAATGGTCGTGGCAGTGGCTGGTGTTTGGTCTTTGTGGGTGAAGGAAAAGAGGTTGGAATGCAGAGTCAGGATCTGGCGGTGGTATGGGTCCTGAGGGTGGTAACCTAGTTAACTAAGGTTAGCTGGAAATTGGGTATGGGGGCACTGCGGCAGGTCGGTGTCTTTGAGTCAGCATGTCGGCTTGAGGCCTAATAACCCACGTCAGAGGGACCGCAGTGTCGATTTTGGTTAACTGATGGTTTCTGATTGGTGGACCGCAAAGACCAACACTAGGAGGAGCTTATAGTCGTCAGGAATGTTGGGTGTTATTGGTTTACGTCATTTGTTTACGTTATTTAAAAGAGTTATTTATTTTTGATATTTATACAGTTTTGTTAATATAAGTTAATGGCTGCTACGGCCTATTTTACTCCAGAAGTTGTATGGGTTTTTATTTAATAGATAATGATAAGGGGTATAGTTATTGGTTGTAGCACTATGCATACATGTTATACATTAGTCATGAGTGCAGTAATAAGGGGAGGGACAGAGAGAGAGGGGTAAAGAGTGCATGTTACAGAGTGGAGGAATTAAGAAGCAGACTGGGTAAGAGATGAAGGAACGGAATGGGGAAACAAGGTCACCTGCAGTCTGTTTAACCGCTTCCCGACCGCCTCATGTAGATATACGTCTACAGAATGGCACGGGCAGGCAAAACCACGTACCTGTACGTCCCCTTTATGTTGCCTGCCCGTGGGTCGCGCGCGCGCGACGCCAGCGGCGCGCTCGCGACCCGGTCGGGAGCTCCGTGACCCCGGCCGCGGGACCAGCGGACCCGATCGCCGCTGGTGTCCCGCGATCGGGTTACGGAGCTGAAGAACGGGGAGAGGTTTGTGTAAACAAACCTCTCCCCGCGCTTCCTACTCTGCCTGTCATTGATTGGCTGTTCCCGGTCATCGGGAAAGCCAATCAATGACGTCAGACGTCAGCCCCGCCCCCTAATGTAAAAAAACACACACACGTCACAGCCCATAACCCCTCCCCTCCCCCTAGTGGTTAACTCTTTCACTACAACTGTCATTTATACAGGAATCAATGCATTTAAATAGCATTGATTGCTGTATAAATGACAATGGTCCCAAAAATGTGTCAAAAAGGTCCGATGTGTCCGCCATAATGTCGCAGTCACAATAAAAATCGCTGATCGCCACCATTACTAGTAAAAAAATATATATTAATAAAAATGCTATAAAACTATCCCCTATTTTGTAAACGCTATAACTTTTGCGCAAACCAATCAATAATCGCTAATTGCGTTTTTTTTTACCAAAAATATGTAGAAGAATACGTATCGGCCTAAACTGAGGAAAAAAAATTTTTTTTATATATTTTTTGGGGATATTTATTATAGCAAAAAGCAAAAAATATTGCATTTTTTTCAAAATTGTCGCTCTATTTTTGTTTATAGCGCAAAAAATAAAAACCGCAGGGGCGATCAAATACCACCAAAAGAAAATCTCTATTTGTGGGAAAAAAAGGACGCCAATTTTGTTTTGGAGCCACGTCGCACGACCGCGCAATTGTCAGTTAAAGCGACGCAGTGCCGAATCTCAAAAAGGGGCCTGGTCCTTTGGCTGCCAATTGGTCCGGGGCTGAAATGGTTAATGTTTTGCAAAGTAGTTTGGTGTGAATTTTCTCTTCGTGCCATCAGTGAAGTGTAGAGCGGAAGTGTACCACCTAATCCAAGAAAACCACTTTATCCAAAGGAAATTTGCCAGTGCCCCCAGCTTGTGTTAATGACACATTTAGCAGAGCAAACTTATCACACCAAAATCTGACTGCAAGAGGGCAGATTCGTAAAGTTTAAGAATAGCACATAATCAAAATATATATTGCAGAGCTATGGGTAATCAAATAAACCATTTACCCTGTGTATCAAAGTAAATAGTAGCGCTAATGCCAAACAATACACAATAAACACCCAGTGAGAAGTGTTGATATTGAATACGATGATATGATGATAGTCCGGGATTAAACAATCCATAGATAAGCCATAATAGCTCAAGTGAAATTATGCAAAAGTATTGTCTTGCAAATCTTCCACCACACGGCGTGTGCTATGGCTTATCTATGGACTGTTTAATCACGGACTATGATCATCATATCATCCTATTCAATATTATTTCATAAGTGATCAACACTTGTCACTGGGTGTTTATTGTGTATTGTTTAGGTATTAGCACTACTATTAACTTCGATACACAGGGTAAATGCTTTTTATATTTGTTTAATTTAAAGTGGCAGCTTTTATTTCATTGCATTATTCCTGGCGCAGTGGTGGGACTTCAAGTGTGGGTGTTCAGATCTTGCAGACCATCAGTTTTTATAATGAAATAAACCAAACCATCTGTCAACTTTACACATGCATACGATGTGGATGGGTTGCCATGGTGTATTCTTCATGTGCAAAAGGGTGTATAAGAGGAATATCTGTGCCTTGGCTTAGATGTACAGGTGAGGGGATGTACGGGTTAGAGGGAGGCTTTGTACCCAGGTCCTGGCTATAAGGTTTTTTTGCGGTGTATAAATTTCCAAGCAGGAAAATTTTTGTATAATAATCTAAAGTGGTCAAGCATCCCAAAAGACATGTTTTGGGGTCTAGTCCATCAAGGAGCCCATATGGTTGTGCAAAAGGTTTACAGTATGTTTCCAGTAGTATATGAAAAGAACCCAGAGCTTATTGACATTTGGGCATAACAGGCTATGATTTATATTTTACCAGACGCACTGGAGTTAGGTATGCTCTCTGAAGGATATATAGTTAGCTTATCTGAGGCCTTAACAGATACCAACCTGTGGGTTGAAAGGGCCTTGTCCGTCCCAGTCATCATCTTCTAATGGACCAACATCCAACTCCCAAGTCCCCTTTTTTAAAAGCCATCACTATAGAGTGCATAGAAAGGAGTGCTTGATATAGGGTTGACATCTATTTGGAAGGGTGGACCCAACAAGACTGTATAAAAGGGGATATTAGGCAGGTTATCTAAGTTTATGCAGGATTAAGTTTGGGAAGCATGCTGGAGCTGAAGGTAGCAAAAAAATAAAATAAAAAATACGTATGGCTAGTGACTAGGGAGTAGGAATTATGAATTTAGCTGATGAAAAGTTTTAATTCCACCATTCTCCAAGATGTGGCCCACTTGGGAGATCCCCAGTCTATACCGGCAATCTGAATGCGATATTGAGATAAATCCTGTTAGACTATGATTACACCAGAGGGGTTCTAGTTGTTGACAATAGAGATACTGTATGTAATTTTATGTATTGCAAAGTCCCAAACTTTCAAAGACTACAAAAACAGTTTTAGCATTCAAAGACTTAGGTGAAGTACCAACCTAGCCTCTAGAGATTAGATATAAAGGGGCTGTGAACCTCTGAAAGGACAGATAAATGCACAAATCTAGCAAGTTGGTAGCTATGTAATATACGGTAAATGAAATTCAGGGGCCACAAGTCCACTCAATTCCAAAGGTATTTTATGGACCGCCAGTTCAACAAATGCCTCACTTTCCCCCGCTCAAAAAGTTTAAAGCGGAGCTCCACTGGCTATTTGTTTTTGTTTTTTTGGTACACAGTAATACAATGACACATAAACAGTTTAAAACTCACTTGTTTGTAGATTTAGATTGCCCGATGTCCGTTTTCATAGAAAAGAATAACTTATAAAATATCTGGACGGTGGTTTTCATCTTGCTTGTGGGCATGTGAAGCCCACAAGCATTTACTTCCGTATTCCCTAGATTCCAGCTTCCAGCATGCCTTGCTCGTTCCCGCGCACGCTCAATAGTACCTTCGTTGAGCGTCGTAGTTGCCATCACAACGGGCGGCGGCGCAGGTATTGAAATCACGCGATAACTCGCACCAGGCCCCCGCACTGACTCCTGGGAACAATAACACACGCTCCCAGGAGCCAGTGTGGATAAAAGGATATGACGAAATACCTGCACTATCCCCGCCCATATCCGCAAACACCACATCCAGGAAATACAGAAGATGATAAGCAAAACAAAGGTACAGTAGAAAAAAAAATATGTTCCGTTTTTACATTAGGACATTGATTTAATCAGCTTGAGATATTGTGTTAAAATCGCGCGGAGCTCCGCTTTAAGTAGCGATTCCATTACTTTTTTATTTATTTTTTTAACATAAAGTTTTTTTATTTTGAACAAAACACATAGAAACAGCAGTACAGTCTAAACAGTCATTATCTGTAACATGAGTGAAAACTCAGTAGAATATTATCTGTCAACAGTTCAGTGGATACATTCTAACCAATGGAGTATATTGCAATGAGAAGTCATATACCAGGTGAAATGAAATTCTGATGACTAGCAATAATACAGCAGAGAAAATAGTCAGTGGAGCATGTTACCTAGAGGGTATTGGGGGGGGGGGTTTGATTCCCCATGGGTTTGTATATCTGAAGTTCTGAACCCGATCGTAACATGTAATACAGCGAGTGTACACAGGGATGTAGACCCAAAGAAATAGGGACCTATGTAGCTACCATGTTCCAACTGCGATATATACCTGTGGGGGGGGGGGGGGGTTGGGCTCACCCTAATGGTATTAAGTAAGGTCTCCTACAATGTCCTTAATCCTATTCCAAGGCGAGTTGCCTTTCCCGAGTCCATGCCACCCATATTTTTTTGAATTTCCTGGGTCAGTTACATCCTAGATATGTTCATTTATAGAGTGGCAGGGCCGCGTCTCCTAGGGCTAGTGATTCCATTACTTTAAAGTATTCAAGGGGTATGTGTAGCAGGGGAAAGGGGGGTGGTACCAAAGGAAGTAAAGAATTTTGGGGAAAAGGATCATTTAACATATCTCATGACCCCCAGGTGTGTCACAGTCCCTACCGTGCCAAGCAGACGGCCAGGCATGGTCATGCCCCAAGTGGCTCAAGGTGGTATTGAACCCATGACTGCCTGTCTTGTGCTCCTGTTACTTAGCCTCTGAGCCACATCTCAGTTCCTTTCAGCCTGCTTTTCAGCCAACTGATCAGTCATCAGCTATCAGCGGGCTTCCCACTGAACGTAAAGAAAAAGAATTGCCGAAAAAAAATCGTAAAAAAAAAACCAGCGTGGGGGTCATCCCCCAGGTCCATACCAGGCCCTTATCTGAGCATGCAGCCCAGCAGGTCAGGAAGGAGGGGATGAGTGAGCGCCCCCCCTCCTGAACCATACCAGGCCGCATGCTCTCAACATAGGGGGGATGGGTGCTTTGGGGAAAAGGCCCCCCACCCCAAAGCACCTTGTCCCATGTTGATGGTGACAAGGGCCTCTTTCTGACAACCCTTGCCTGGTGGTTGTCGGGGTCTGTGGGGGGGCTTATCAGGATCTGGAAGCCCCCTTTAACAAGGGGGGGCCTCCAGATCCCGTCCTCCCTCTCTATGTGAATGAGTATGAGGTTACCTTGTACCTCTACCCATTCACCAAAAAAAAGTAGTGTAGTGTTAAAAAATACAGTAGACGGTTTTTGACAAGTCTTTTATTAAAATATCTTCTTCCCCCGCATCTTACTACTCTGGTCTTCTACTTCTCCCCCTGCTTCTTCCTCTCTTCTTCTTTCTTCTGTCTTCTTTGTCTGGTGTTCTTCTTCCCCTGCCGCCACTCCTGCCGACGCCCCTCCTCCGATGCTGCATCCCGCTGATCTGTCCGGGCCAATGTCAAAAATTTCTTAGATAACGATGGGGGCTTGGCAATCGGATTACGTCATCCGGAGGCCCTGCACCTTATGACATCACTGACCCATCATTCCCGAGCGGTGAAATCACAAGGGGTGGGGCCTCCGGATGACGTAATCCGATTGCCACGTCCCCATCGCTATCTAAGAAATGCTTGACATCTGTGCGGACAGATCAGCAGGACGCGGCATCGAAGGAGAATCGTCGGTGGCAGAGAAAGAAGAACACCAGACAAAGAAGACGAGAGGAAGAAGCAGGGGGAGAAGGAGAAGACCAGAGGAGGAAGATGCAGGGGAAGAAGATTTTTAATAAAAGACTTGTCAAAAACTACTGTATTTTTTTAACACTACACTACTTTTTTTTGGTGAATGAGTAGGGGTGCTATGTACCCATACTCATTCACATAGGGGGGAGGCTGGGATCTGGGGGGCGCCAGCGAACATTGAGTTTGCGGGACCTCCTAGGTGGCATATTCAAAGGGACATACAGGTATGCCCTTTTGCCTGCTCGTGCCATTCTGCCGATGTAAATCGGCGTGCGGCAGTCGGCTAGCGGTTAAGCAGGCAAATCTTCCGGGGCTGAAGTGGTTAAACTATGTGGTTTCTTATACTGATCTGTGTTTCCTTTTCTTTTCCTTCTCAGTGATTCATGTTATGATAAGTCCTGCTTGTTATCACTTCCTGAGAAACATGCACCTGCAGCGGTGTTCTCGTTTACCTTCAATTACGGACATCATCTAATTAGTGGGAGTGGCATGCATTATCCTTTTATTTTCTTTGCACTATTTATATCTTGTATTTTTCTATGGTGACTGTGCTTAGGCTAAGTGCCGAAACGTGTCAGTTGTCTCACTTTAATGGCCATGTTATATTAAAATTGCAGAAGAATTTCCAGAGTTGCCAGCATTTCTTTTTTATACTCCTCTCAAATAGATACAGAAAGTAGCTATGGCACAGCTAAACAAAAATGGTTAGGCTCCCAGATGTCTGTTATGTTCTGGGACTTAAAAATATGTTAATATGTTGTGAGGAATTAGCGTCAGGGTGTGCAATGGCACCTGAAAGCAGGTGGGATATACGAGGCAGCAGGTGAACATGTCTCTGAAGCCGATGTGTTGAAAGCAGAAAAAATGGGCAAGCGTAAGGATTTGAACAACACTGACAAGGGCAAAATTGTAATGGTTTGAGGACTGGCTCAGAGCAACTCCAAAACTGCAGCTCTTGTGGGATGTTTTCAGTCCGCAGTGATCAGGACCGACCTGAAGTTGTCCAAGAAAGGAAAACCAGTGACCAAGGCTCATTATGCACTTTGGGAGAGAAGGCTGAGCCATGTAGTTCGATCTAATAGAAGAGCTACTGTAGCCTAAATTGCTGAAAAAGGTAATGCTGGTTTCCATAGAAAGATGTCAGAACACACAGTGCATCACTGTTTGTTGTGTATAGAGCTGTGTAGCCGCAGACCAGTCAATCTGACCGTGGTCACAGCTAAAAGCGCATGCAATGGGCACGTGAGCATTTCTTTTACATCATGAGGCTGGCCAGGTGCACGTGTGTTACTTACCTGGGGAAGAGATGGCCCCAGGATGCACTATGGGAAGGCAAGGCAGTTGAGGCAGTGTAATGCTTTGTCCAATGGAGTCCATGCCTCGATAGGCAAGGGCTGTTTTGGCAGCAAAAGGGGGACCTACTCAATATTAGGTGGGTGGTCATAATGTTTGTGTGTCTCCCATCCTGGACACAACCAGTATTTTTTTTTTCTGGCTTCCTGTCACAATGTTTTATCTCGCATGTACAGTAATTTGGGGATTAACCACTTCAGCCCCGGACCAATTGGTAGCCAAAGGACCAGGCCCCTTTTTGCGATTCGGCACTGCGTCGCTTTAACGGACAATTGCGCGGTCATGCGACGTGGCTCCCAAACAAAATTGGCGTCCTTTTTTTCCCACAAATAGAGCTTTCTTTTGGTGGTATTTGATCGCCCCTGCGGTTTTTATTTTTTGCGCTATAAACAAAAATAGAGCGACAATTTTGAAAACAATGCAATATTTTTTGCTTTTTGCTATAAGAAATATCCCCCAAAAATATATAGAAAAACATTTTTTTTCCTCCAGTTTAGGCCAATACGTATTCTTCTATATATTTTTGGTAAAAAAATCGCAATTAGCGATTATTGATTGGTTTGCGCAAAAGTTATAGCGTTTACAAAATAGGGGATAGTTTTATAGCATTTTTATTAATATTTTTTTTTTTACTAGTAATGACGGCGATAAGCGATTTTTATTGTGACTGCGACATTATGGCGGACACATGGGACATTTTTGACACATTTTTGGGACCATTGTCATTTATACAGCAATCAATGCTATTTAAATGCATTGATTCC
Organism: Lithobates sylvaticus; assembly: GCA_028564925.1. Classification (NCBI taxonomy): domain Eukaryota; kingdom Metazoa; phylum Chordata; class Amphibia; order Anura; family Ranidae; genus Lithobates; species Lithobates sylvaticus. Next base: position 180,472,024 of record CM053037.1, read on the forward strand.
TGTATAAATGACAGTTGTAGTGAAAGAGTTAACCACTAGGGGGAGGGGAGGGGTTATGGGCTGTGACGTGTGTGTGTTTTTTTACATTAGGGGGCGGGGCTGACGTCTGACGTCATTGATCGGCTTTCCCGATGACCGGGAACAGCCAATCCATGACAGGCAGAGTAGGAAGCGCGGGGAGAGGTTTGTTTACACATACCTATCCCCGTTCTTCAGCTCCGTGACCCGATCATGGGACACCAGCGGCGATCGGGTCCACTGGTCCCGCGGCCGGGGTCACGGAGCTCCCGACCGGGTCGCGAGCGCTCGCGACCCACGGACAGGCAATTAAAGGGGACGTACAGGTACGTGCTTTTGCCTGCCCGTGCCATTCTGCCACAGTATATCTGCGTGAGGCGGTCGGGAAGCGGTTAATAAAATAGATTGCAGGTTCCTCACGTCACATATGTTCCTTGTCTGCCACAATGGTCTCCCAAATAAATAAATGTTGGAGTATTTTGTAGTAATTATATTTTGTGTGTATGGAAAGGAAACACTATGGGGTTGATTTTACTAAAGGCAAATCCACTTTGCACTGCAAGTGCACTTGGAAGTGCAGTTTCTGTATATCTGATGGGGACATGCAAGGAAAATAAAAAAAATATTTTTGCTTGTACATGATTGGATGATAAAATCAGCAGCGCTTCCCCCTCATTTCAGATCTCCCCCCCCCCCTCAGATCTACAGTGACTGCACTTCCAAGTGCATTAGCAGTGCACTTGTAGTGCAAAGTGAATTTTCCTTTAGTAAATCAACCCCTCTGTTTAACATGAGATGTTGGAGAGCAGGATACTTACGTATTCCAATAGGATGGAGAATGGCGTCTGAGATGGCAAGCGTGTGTTGTATTCCGCTAAGGGCCTTTCAAACACTTTTTCTATTTTATCCCATGCTGCGGCAGGAATGAATTCTTTGGGTTGCACTTGTGGATAACTTATGTGTCCGAAAAAGAAGATGGCATGATACACCTATGTGGAAGAAGATATAAAATCAGCTGGTTGCAAAAAATTAACAGTGATAAATTATAGTACCTTGCATGCTTATTTAACTGTCTAAAAGAAAAAGTCCTCAAGCAAATGTGAGAGGGGGCAACCTTTGCAGGTAATAGAGGAACCCATGGCCCTGTAATCTATTTTTCATGAAAATGTTCCCTTAGGCTGGTTTCACACTGGTGCGGTGGGGGGCAGCGGTGGTAAAGCAATGCTATATTTAGCGCTGCTTTACCGTCGTTTTAACCCCGGTATTCTGCCGCTAGCGGGGTGGTTTTAACCCCCACTAGCGGCCGAAAAAGGGTTAAACCCCCCCCCCCCGAAAATCGCCGCTGAAGAGGCGATTTGCCGGTGTTATTGCCGCGGTATTACCGCGGTGTCCCATTGATTTCAATAGGTAGGAGCGGTGAATACACCGCTCCTTCACTGCTCCAAAGATGCTGCTAGCAGGACTTTTTTTACCGTCCTACTAGCGCACCGCTCCAGTGTGAAAGCCCGCCGGCTTTTACACTGGAGTTAAAGGACCCACTTTTTTCAGGCGCTGTACAGGCGCTATTTTTAGCACTGTAGCGCCTGAAAAACGCTTCAGTGTGAAAGGGGCCTTAGTGAGTAATCAATACCCCCTTTTCATTTGCGTTTATTAGGGCACTGTCTGCAGAGCGCACACCTAGGTGGGCAGTCATCACCCATGGGAACCTCACGAGACACCGCCTCCCCTGTTGTCACACACTCTGCAAGAAGCTGTCCCACCCTCTGATATTTTCCAACACAGTCTAGGTCTCTATCCAAGTTTTTAATAGAGGAGATTCCATCTGATCCAGGGTTGTCACATAAACCTATCCTCGCACCAGTGATCCCAGTCTATTTAACCACATCTATCTGCGCTACGGTTATGATCTCTGCTGTTTTCTGGTCCCCACGCTTTCTGGCCCCCTTCATCTCATGTGGTTTGGCCCATGGCGCAGTATGCATGCCCTTCAACGACAACTGCCCAGCACCACCCTGGACCACAGCAGCAGAAATGCTTTCCGTTTGACTGTTATTAGGCAAAACCAATTTTTTTTTTACACGTTTTTCTATTTCTCTAAAGCATATCACATGTACCATATCTTCATGAAGTAGGCCAGAAGTGCAGTCATTCCTGAAGACTTTTATGATCCAAGGAACGCAAAGAGACGCATTCATTGAGACTTTAACCACTTGCTTACCAGGCACTTTCACCCCCTTCCTGCCCAGACCAATTTTCATCTTTCAGCGCTGTCACACTTTGAATGCAAATTGTGCGGTCATACAAACACTGTACCTACATGACATTTTTATCATTTTTTTTCACACAAGTAGAGCACTCTCTTCCTGATCAGAGCAATTTGCAATTTGCAATTTGGCACTGCGCTACTTTAACCACTTCTGGACCGCCTGCCATTGTTATACGTCGGTACTTTAATGTTGAATACCGTTGTTATGGCAGCAGATAGCTGCCATAACCCTGGTATTTTCTGAAACGGCGGGCAGTCCTCTTTCGGATAAAAGTTGTCTCTGCGGCAGATTCGCGGATTCTATTGGCAGCGGTAGAGATGCCCACCCCCCTCCTGCCACGTTCCATGTCTCTCCGCCACTTACCGTCAGTAGCGGCGGAGACAATCCGATCTTTTTTTTTTTTATTGCATTTAAGTGTAAATGTAAGATGTGAGGTATTTTTGACCCTGGATCTCACAATAAAGAGGTCCTGTCATGCTTTTTTTTATTTACAAGAGTGTTCAAACCACACGTGAGGTATCGCCACAATCGTTAGAGTGAATAATTGTAGCAAAAGACCTCCCCTGTAACTCAAAACTGGTAACCTGTAGAAATTTTTAAACGTCGCCTGTGGAGATTTTTAAGGGTCAAAGTTTGTCGCCATTCCACGAGCGGGTGCAATTTTGAAGCATGACATGTTGGGTATCAATTTACTCGGCGTAACATTATCTTTCACAATATAACAAAAAAATTGGGCTAACTTTACTGGTTAACTTTACTGGTTTCTTATTTTTTAATTCGAAAAAAAATATTTTTTCCAAAAAAAATGCGTTTGTAAGACCGCTTCGCAAATACGGTGTGGCATAAAGTATTGCAACAACCGGCATTTTATTCTCTATGGTGTCTAAATATATATATATAATGTTTGGGGGTTCTAAGTAATTTTCGAGCGAAAAAAAAAATTGTAAACAAGTTTGAAAAATAGGCTTATTCCTTATGTAGTTAACTGGTAATTGCGCGGCCATGCAACACAGTACCCAAATAAAATGTATGTCCTTTTTTTTCCCCCCAGAAATAGAGCTTTCTTTTGGTGGTATGTAATCACCACTTGTTTTTTTTTATTTTTTGCTTAACAAACAAAAAAAAGAACGAAAATTTCAAAACAAAACAAAATGTTTTTTATATTTTGTTATCAAATTTTGCAAACAGGTAATTTTTCTCCTTCACTGATGGACACTGATAGGTTGCCCTGATGGGCACTGATAGGTGGCCCTGATGGGCACTGATAGGTGGCACAGATGGGCACTGATAGGTGGCATTGATGTTGGACAAGAAGGCCTGTCCAGCAGTCTCTGCTCTAATTCATCCAAAAGGTGTTCTATCGGGTTGAGGTCAGGACTCTGTGCAGGTCAAGTTCCTCCACCCCAAACTCGCTCATCCATGTCTTTATGGACCTTGCTTTGTGCACTGGTGTGCAGTCATGTTGGAACAGGAAGGGGCCATCCCTAAACTGTTCCCACAAAGTTGGGAGCATGAAATTGTCCAAAATATCTTGGTATGCTGACGCCTTAAATGTTCCCTTCACAGGAACTAAGGGGCCAAGCCCAACCCTTGAAAAACAACCCCACACCATAATCCCCCCTCCACCTAATGATTTGGACCAGTGCACAAAGCAAGTGCTTCCTGGGATATGTGACAGGCATTTCCAGAAGGCACAGAGAGACACAGAAGAAAGTAAGCAAACAAAGTGCAATATTTCTGTAGTGGAGTGAGAGAGGGTTATAGAGGAAGGTAGTTAAAGATCTGCTTTAAAGCGGAGTTCCACCCAAAAATGGAAGCACTCCTCGTCCCCTTACATGCCACATTTGGCATGTAATATTCTTTTGGGGGGGGGAGTGGGAGCTTCATTAGGATGGGGACTTCCTGTCCCACTTCCTCCTTCCGCCCAGGGACCGCCTAGGCGACTCCTTCTTTCGCCTTAGGCAGCCCCTCCCTCTAGGCGATCTCCTGGGACACGTGACAGACCCCAGGAGATCGCCTGTCCACTCCGGGAGCGCAGCGCGACTCGCACATGCGCCGTGCGTGCCTGGCCGTGAAGCAGAAATCTGTCGCGGCCGGGTGCCCAGAGTGGCAATGGAGGCACCGGCGGAAAAGAGGGGGAGAGGAGCGACACCCCGTTCGGCCGAATCGATGGACCATGGAACAGGTAAGTGTCTGTTTATTAAAAGTCGGCAACTACACTTTTTGTAGCTGCTGACTTTTAATAAACATAAAAGACCTGAAACTCCCCTTTAAGAACTCAAACTTAAATAGCATGTTTGGGTTTTTTTGTTTTCCTTTTTTTTTTGTTTTTTTAACAGAGTTTAATGGCACTTTAATAAATTTGTGCTGACCACACATTTCTGAGGTGGTAATTTTTTTCCCCCCCTCATTACAGAAATACACCTACCCTTTGCATATACCCGAATGCGACCTCACTGTTGGCATGTGTTTCACGAAGCAGTCTTTGGAAGACTTTAAGGAACGTTTTTCCACTAGCCTTCATAGTTGATTTACAGTATTCTTTATCTTCAGTTTTTAAGTGCTTCCTACAAAAAAGAATGAGAGGGTGCTTGGATTACAATGAAAGTATACATGTTTTTTATAAATAATATAGTTTATATTTCTGTAGCAGCCATAACTCTCAATGGGGCAGCCTTGACTTTTGGGCTTACCGGTTACCTCCGCTTGGCTTATCCTCCAGGTCTAGGGGTTCCCAGGGTTTGTACCCAACGACTTTGGACGCTGACACCATAAAAGTCCCTTAGAAAGGTTTTTATTTGCTGGGGTAACATCCAACAAAACACAGTCTCGTATGGGAACAGAGGGCAAGGGTGAAGAAACTCAGGCACCTTGAACTGCCGACCCTTAGAAGGTCTCTAATGCAAAACCCAGAGAGTAGCCACTCGCAGCTGGGCGCTTCAAAGCTGAGCAATCTCTAGCCAGAGATTATCACAGTCAGCACTTAGATCCGGAACTTGCAAAGTCTCTGAACACGAATAAAGTCTCGACCGAGAATGAATTAGGAACCTTTTCTCAGTACCTGAAACGTTTTCTGTCTCCTTGGCAGTACTGCCAAAATGTGGATTCGTTAATATCCTTAACAACCCAGCGGGAGGGCGTCATGGGTGCGCGCGCGCGCTGCCAGCAGGACGTGCGTGCGCCCGTCGTGTTACTGGGGACTCGGTGCGTGTGCCTGGTGGCCGCGATATCCGTCAGGCACCCGTAATTGCCCGGTAACACAGCAGGACCGTGGATCTGTGTGTGTAAACACACAGATCCACGGTCCTGTCAGAGGAGAGGAGACCGATGGTGTGTTCTCAATACAGAGAAACACGATCGGTCTCCTCCCCTTGTCCATCCCCTCCCCCTACAGTTAGAATCACTCCCAGGGAAAATGTTAACCCCTTCAGCGCCCCCTAGTGGCTAACCCCTTCCCTGCCAGTCACATTTATACAGTAATTAATGCTTTTTCATTGCACGGATCGCTGAATAAATGTGAATGGTCCCAAAAATGTGTCAAGTGTCCGATATGTCCGCCGCAATATCGCAGTCACGATAAAAATTAAATAAATCGAATAAATCTATCCTCTATTTTGTAGGCACTATAACTTTTGCGCAAACCAATCAATATATGCTTATTGCAATTTTTTTTACCAAAAATATGTAGAAAAATACGTATAGGCCTAATCTGAGGAAAAAATTTGTTTAAAAAAAAAATAATTGCATATTTATTATAGCAAAAAGTAAAAAATATAGTTTTTTTTTTCAAACTTGTCGCTCTTCTTTTGTTTATAGCGCAAAAAATTGAAACCGCAGAGGTTATCAAATACCACCAAAAGAAAGCTCTATTTGTGGGGACAAAATGATAACAATTTCATTTGGGTACAGTGTTGTATTGTTGTGGATTAATTAATGCTTTGATAAAATGACTATTTCTATTATGTATACATATAAATGCTGAATCTCCTTACTCAAAATGCCTCACCTAGAGACCCCCTCCCATCGAGTGAGTTCAGGAGTCCACAAGACATCAGCAGAAAACCTGGATGAAACTGGCCAGAAGACCCTTAGATAAGAGTCTTCCAATCCCTGCTTGACAACAAGGAATACACCTTACGATGATGCTGTGCAAATAATGAGTCATCTCTTACTATAAAGGGGGCTATAGGCCCAGAGCAATAAAGGAAGTTTTTCACTGAACAGTGTGTGTCAGCGTACTCCTTCTAAACATGCATGCATGAACATTTGAATTAGACCAGGTGCAGATAACTCGTCAGACATTTGTCTGGAATCCAAAACAGCTTGGCGCCCAATGTGGGGCACTCGGGTTGTGAGCTGAACGACAGCCGACCAAGAGGCCACCCAAAGGGAATCACCACTGGCAGAGCAGGGCCTGATCAACTCTGATATGGTAAGATATCACATTCATATCTTGCTAGTATATCCCGTTCACGTGTGGGTCCATCTGTGTGTCCGTGTCGGCTGCTGAAGGTCACCAAAAGACAGGTAATACTTGCCCGAGGTCCATTATATGAACCTGTATTCTGATTATCTGCAGCCTGTAAGAACATTGTGTTGTATAGGTCTGTGATTGTGTTGTATGGGTCTGTGATACTTGATGCATGATGTTGAAAAATATTGACTCAGGTAGACGTAGTTAAACCCTTTTAGTGAGGTGTAGCATTTCAACCACAAGGGGGGCGTCAGGTAGACGTAGTTAAACCCCTTTAGTGTGGTGTAGTATTTCACCCAGAAAGGGGGGTCAGGTGGACGTAGTTAAACCCCTTTAGTGTGGTGTAGCATTTCACCCAGAAGGGGGCGTCAGGCAGATGGACGTGGGTAAACTCCTTCAGAAAGGTGAAAGTGTGGTGACGTGGATAAACTCCTTCGGAAGAGGTGTCAGTTAGCATTTTCACCCAGAAGGGGGCGTCAGCATTTCACCCAGAAAGGGGCGTCAGGATTCTGTGTGGTCATTATAAATCAAACATACACATCTATTACAATTCGTGCAAATGTCATGTCATAACTGTGTTTGTGAATTGATGTTCAGCATTTCTTGAAGGAGGTTGGAAGGTCAATTGGGTCTATAGAAAGTGAATGTAGGGAGAGTGCACAGGAACCGACAAGGGGACCTGAACAAGTGGGCGATTTAGAAGAAACAGGAAAGTGAGAAGTTGAGAACCTCATTGTTAAATATCAACTGCTGTACTTCTTATCTGTCTGTTAAATGTCTTGTTGAGGGAAGTGAGTGGTCACACACTACCCGACCCGTATTCTGTGGCCATCTCGGACGGGCAGAACCGTGACTCAGTCTACGTTTTGGGAAGACGCACCAGGGGCGACCCAGGTGGCAGTCGAGCATTGTAGACAAAATCTCTCTTTATCTTACTATATGTTTTGTCCTCGTTAACTTGAGATTGGGATATAGTCTGAACCGAATGACTGTGACGAATAGAGGAATTGCCAGACCCTTTCAGAAACCAAGGCAACCTTGTGACCTGTCTAAAAGCCTGAGCAGATACATATCCCAGTCATCAAGACAGAAAATAATGGGGCATAAATTGGTTAAGCCAGAGAAAGGAAAACTCGCCTGTGACTTAGTTACAGAGAGAGAACGGGGGGGGGGGGAATTATGTCAAGAAAGCAAAAAAAAAAAAATTAGCTAAGATCTGTAGCATCACCATTCCTCCAGGGGGTAGATTGCAGCCGGAGGAATGGCAGAAGATACTGAAGGAAAAACAGGGGGTGTTATCTGACAATGGTCTACTAAAAACTGCAGAGGCTTGGTTCAATGTGGCAAGAGCAATCCAAAGGGAGAACTGGCTAGAACAGGAAACCCAGCAGGAAAAAGTGCCCCCCGATGCCGTACCTGAACCACCCCCATACGAGGGGAAGAGGGCTGAGCCTAAAAACACACCAACACCCCTGTAACTTTAATGCCAAGCTTGAACGGGTCTGTGACGGGGGGATCTGCAGCTGGCAGCAACCAAGCCACTGTGTCGCCTCCCATTGCCCAGCTCCCAGACAGTGCAATTCGTGTCTTGCCCACAGCACAGAACCCGTTCATTGGCACACCACTAGCTGCAAACATCCCCAACCAGCCAGGCCCCCTCCAGACGCCTTCCCCGCCTGTCCTGATACCCCAACAGCTATTCCCCTATGTGCCAGGGCCTGTGCCGCAGCCCATACCCTTAGCCCAAGACCTGGCTCGACACATTACTCAGAATACTGGCCATAACAGTAACCGAGCTCCCAGTGCCCACTATTACCAAAACACACATGAATCCCAGTGGTCAGGATACTAGGGGTGTTGAAATTAATCGTTTGTCCGATGCATCGCGATTAGACCATCCACGATGCGGCATCGATGCTGTAGCTTTAAGACATCGATTAATGCGGGTGACGTCATCCTCGCGCCGGGCCGCCTGCCTCCGAGCAAGACGAGTAGAGCCGAAAACAGCCGAAGCGCAGCCGAAGCTTTCGCGCCGTTGTCTCCCGCCTCCCGCGGCGTCCCGCCCCCTTGTTGACGTCATACGCCTGTGCCAGCCTGACTGTGTCGCTCACGAGGAGACAAGACTGCAGCAGCACAGCACATGTCCGACCCGAGTTCCCCCAGAGCTTTCCTCCTAACACTGCAGCAGCCAGCAAGCACACTTAGCACAGTCAGACACTGCAGTGCACATTGCACAAGAGGCATCTAGCGCTGTCCATCCGGCCCGAGTGGAACTTCACAAAGGAGGAGGAGAGCCGAGCTAGGCCGCGGTGCCTGAATCTGACCCACTACACTACTACAGCTCAGCTCACAGTCACACCTCAGACTCCAGTCCTCTTCACAGGCAAAAACAGCAGGAGGAGTGTTTCAGCAAGCATCATAATAATCACAGGTAGGTATTGGTAACAGACACACACATGTCATGTCACACTACTAGTAACTTAAGACTAAGAAGTACTGTACTAAAAACTTGTCATCTGTCCTCCTGTCCTCAGACTCCAGTCCTCAGCAGCAGCAGGAGAGGAGGAGAGAGAGACCCACTCCAGCAGCCAGCAGCAGTGCCACCACCGTTCACTGACTCATGTACTGTAACTGTACCACCGCCGACTTATCGTCGTCGTCGTCATCAATGATCATCACAGGTAGGTAACTGTCTGACTGTCAGTGTCACTGTCACACACTCTCCCATCACACACTGTACTAAACTATGATATAAAATATAATCATATCTGACTGTCTGTAACTGTAACTCTGTATGTATATATTTTTTTAAAGTGTTGCCTTTGGAGATTTTTAGTTACTGTCTGACACCGTAGTAATTTTTTTTGTCACCATTCCACGAGGGTGCGCAAATTTAAATTTATCATGTTTGTTTGGTATTTATTTACTCGGCGTTACCTAATTTTTCACATTATACAAAAAAATTAGGCTAACTTTACTCTTGCGTTTTTTTTTTTTTTTTTTAATTCATGAAAGTATCTTTTTGCTCAAAAAGTTGCGTTTAAAAGACCGATGCACATTTTTAACACATAGCGTTAGCGAGGCAGTGCGACTGCGAGTAGTGACGGACGGTGTGTGGGGTAGAAAAATAAGGATTTTGTGGCAACTATTTGTTTAACATATCATCATATACAATTACATATACTAGACTATTAGACTAGTAGTAGAAAACTTGTTACTTTTGTGGTGGTGATCTTGTGGCAGGCTTTAGGCTTAGTCACTTAATTTTCTTTTTTTTTTCTTTTTAATATTGACAGAGTTTGTAGAGAACGTTGTCGTCATCACATCACCCCCT